>OX578277.1:60456887-60849387 GCA_951217055.1 Gerris lacustris | reverse complement strand
TAAATCTACATATCAGTGACAAAATAACAAAACATAGGCTTATATGTCTTATGAACATACTTTTTATACTTTCCTCTACCTATACTAATAGGTAGAGGAAAGTATAACTAATATGAATACTAGACATTTTTACTTCTGGTTCAGTTTGTAATGAACTCTAACTTAAAATTAATTTTACATTATCTAAGTATCTTTAATAAGATAACAGAGGGGGGTCCCAAAATGCCTTGAGTTGATTCCAGTTAAGTATGGCACTGCACGGCTGTGCTCGACTTGAACGGGGTACAGCCATGCTTCCAGTTAGTATTAATAAACAACCTACATCATTTATGTGTGCCAATAAAAACGCTGCATCATACAAGTATCGATATTTTTGAGGTTTTCAGAGTTTCAATATTTTTAATAAAGATAAAAAAGGCATACTAGTATACTAATACGAAACAAATGTTTCCTTGTTTAGTAGAGGAAAAAATTGTATTAGTAAGGTGAATGCAGAGACTAACAATTTTTTTTAGTCTGAAAAGTCCGAGAATTCCTATCCAGGCTAACTTAACTTTTTCTACCGATGAAATAAGAAAGGAATTTACCGCAGATTGATTTGAATAAAATTGCAAAAAATAGAGAAAGAGAGTTAAAGAATGGGAATTTCATGGAACCCACGCTTATCGAATTTTCCTTAAAAATATTCTTCCCGTATTATTCGTCTTTAAATACACTTAGAAAAAGTTAACACTAAAATTATTAATAGTTAATTAGTGCATTAAATAAAAATTGTGTACACAATTTTTTATTATTAATGTATATTACTATCACTTAGATGTTTTAAAAAATTGGTACGACAAAATCGTACTATAATTTATCATATTTATTGTAAGACTAAATTTAAATCCAATACTATCTAATTAATCAATATATTTTTAAATATATTTAAAAAACATTACGGCACAGACTAGCATAAATAAGTAGTTAAATCATTTAGTGTAGTTGAACACTAGATTAAATTATTGGTTTGAATGTAAATAGATTAATAAATTAATTGAAGCGAGCGTAAGCGAGCTTCTTACATTCAACGAAATATGCATCTTGTCTGTCTGTCTGTCTGTCTGTCTGTCTGTGTGTAACGTTTACGTGTCCGACGATAACTTGAGTAAAAGTTGGCCGATTTAGTTGAAATTTGGTATACATGTTCCTCTTACTAATACTCAGGCTAAGTTCGTTGGACAGCGTGATCCACCCAAGAGTTCGCGCGCAACGCTCGCGTAAACGAGAGGTTCAAAAATTAAATTGGAATTTCAGGACGGGAAAAGATTTTATCATCATCTATTCGACGAGACGAACATTTTTTTCAAATAACATTTTTTAGTAAAACCAACAGCGACACCGCTATCAATTAATAAAGATCGCTAAAACTATTAAAGCGGACCTAAACGTTTATAATAGAGAAAACAACCTTTTTACCGATATCTTACGTTCTAACGTAACGATTTTAATAAAACTTCATATACACCATCTAATGCACAATTGAAACAAGCATGCAAAATTTCAATTTGATACATGCAGTATTTTTTTTGTAGCAGAGAAATACAATTTATAATAATTGAAAAAGATATGTGTGGTTAGAGGAATAGTAGGAATACGGGGTGGTTCCCTTACTACTAGCCGCTGTACTACTACCAGACCCACTATCTATCAACTTATCATGATTCATGATTATCTATTTTTTCAATATTCAATACATATTTATTACCATACGCTCGCTTCAATGATAGAGCCACGCGATGCCTAGTATAATTGTTAGTCGTAGGATTTTAATTTAATTTTTCCTCCTTTCAAGTAACAAAATGAAATGTAAATATGTATATTATAAAGAGAAAATCGTGAAACTGTTTCCTATAATACTATATTGTAAATGTAACCTATGTATATTATAAAAAATAACCTTTTTTAATTAAACAAAACATGTTTAATAAGTTATACGCTCCTTTGAGTCCACAAAAGCATGTCGGGGTCCCATTATATATTCAGAGCACTTGATAATAAAATCGTTATATAGGATATTTTGGGGTTTAAATTCAGCATAATTTGTATGCGAAAAAATGTTGTACCAAGTTAGTCGGTGTTATTTCATAAGCGGGAGAAAGCTATCTGCTGATTCGTCAACTTATTTAAACACGACACATAAAAATTACAAGATAAAAAGAACTTTTTATATACTACGTTTTTAAATTTTCTGCCATAAATCATAAATTTGAAACCCCTCAAAATGAACATTGTAAATCTGGGATATGTCAAATCAAATAAAATATCTTGCGGATTTTTTCTGAACTAACTTTCTATACAGCAAAATTTGCTGAAAACGAATTAAATTCTGCTGAAAGATGGCTAAAAGTATTAAAATAATGCATTGTCATCGTGTTCTGAGTTATTCTAAAAGTTTCAAATGTCTAGCTACTCAGGAAGTTAGTTAAAAATCGATTGCAAGATTTGTACTGGACAAACAAACAAACAAAAAAAAACAACAAGAAAGCAAGCTAATGAAAACGTAGTAAAATATTCAATCTGTGTTTAATTTGATTTATTGTTTTCTATTGATAGATATTTGAAAAATAAGAATAAGATATAGTCCAGGAGATAGCGCGCAAAAAAGTGTCTGACTAACATCAAGCTAGAATTTTGTGTATAAGTTAAAATTTTGGTGCCTTCTAAGAATATGTAGTCGGCTAAATTCGTCTGCAGGACATAGCTTGGCAATAGGCATTTGAAAACAACAAACCAGTGGAGAGCGGCCATGTCCCGCCCTTTTTTGTGGAAAATGTGATTTTCATGATCCTAAGTACGAAGTTCGTACAACGAACTTAGTTAGTAGACCAATAATCAAGTTGCTGGTAGTTTGTCACTAATAGGTTACCTCTTTGATTTGAAGTAATATTTGAATAACTAACCATTCAAAGGGGGGACATGGCCGCTCTTCACCGGTTTTTTTTTTATATGCCTGTTGCCAAGTTGTATGTCCCGCAGAAAAACTTAGCCGATCACATATTCTAGGCACCAGAAAATTGACTTATACACAAAACTCTAGCTTGATGTTAGTCAAACACTTTTTTGCACGCTATCTCCTGGACTAATACATGCATAGTGATGTGTCAGCACATTTTAAAATTGGGTCTCGATCTCGATGTATAATATTAAACTTCTTGTATAATATTATTCTTATTAAATTAATACAATATACTTTAGAAGTGTTTCTAAGCTGGTTTCTGCAAAAGAATGGAAGGGGATGTTATTCTTAAAAACAAACAACAAGGCAGAGTATATGCTTCATTATATAATAGGTGATATTATGGAGTTAAAATATATATTTCTATATCTAAGGACACAATACTTTGTCTCTGAAGCTGTGAAAAATTTCATCGAAAGGTACTAGTATATTAATTTATAAGATGCTAACGCCAACGCAAAGACAATTGCACAATATTATCTTTTCTAATTAATACTTCCTTTTCTCTTTAACTAGAGACCTATTTAACTGAAAACAATGTTTACACGTTTCTCTCAGAGTATCTCGTACAGCGAGGTACAGTTTATTAACAGGAAATCCAATACAAACACAAAACAATTTTACTCGAACTGTTTAAACTATGCTGCAACTAATTAAGAAGAAAATTAACACAGTTTGATAACGTTGATGCGATCTTATTTCATCAAGTTGTATTCTTCATAAATTAATTAAACAAATAATTCACCCACACTGGAATTATTACATACTGCATTGGTTTCAATATAGAGTTGTCTACTAACTAGAGATATTAACGAATTTTGATCTAAAGCTAGTATGTGCCTAGCTTAATACTCTTTTGTCATTCAAAACGAAACAGTACCGAAGATTGTTTTTTTACATTTTTATATACATGGATTATGTGTAGAAAGTATTGTGATCGGGCAAACATTCCTTGTCCAAAAGAGTATTTTTAAAAATGTTTTTCCGTCGTTTGTGTGGCCTTTGATAGGATTTGGCACCATGTTGGAACTCTAGGGCGTCTTTCCCTTTACCTACTACATTATCCTTACAATCTTATCTCCTTGAAAGATACTCCCATGTAAGCTGAGGCTCTTCTCGCTCACCAACGTGTACGTGTCCCATTATACTTGCTGGTGTACAACAAGTATTCTAGGTTCTTTGTTGTACTTCTTTTATACATCCGATATTCCCCAAGTATTCAATTAGCTACCTTCACTGATGACAAATGTATATTTTCCGCGTCTTACGATCCTAATTTAGCAGCAACAAAAATCTAAAACCACCTTATTGTAGACCTAAAATTTTTTCGTTCTTCAGAACGATCACATAGCTTCCGTACAATAATGAACATGTTGTGAGTGCTACAAATATTATTGTTTTATCTTGGCTTGATTAACATGTGAAAAGGAAGTAGTCCAGTGACTAACCCTTTTAGGCGTGAGGACATGCTCGTTCTTATAATTCGTTCTTCAGAATGATAGCTGATAAGTATCTTTAAGTAAGTATCTTTAGAGAATAAGTATCTTTAATAAGATATTAGAGGGGGGTCCAAAGTGCCTTGAGTTGGTTCCAATAAAGGATATGGTACGGCTATGCTCGACTTGGTCGGGCACTACTGTGCCCAAATATAAAAAATAGACTGCCAATTAGTGTGGCACAAAGCTTCCTCGCATCCTATCATGTACTTTATTGTTATAATGTTTATTGTGTAAAAACTATTAATCGTTTTAGCGATCTTTAACACTTCATAGCGGTGTCGCTGTTGGTTTTACTGAAAAATTGTATTTGAAAAAAATGTTTGTCTCATTGAATAGATGAAGTTAGATTTTTTTCCAGACCTAAAATTCCAATTTTAAATTTGAAGTTCACGTTTACGCGAGCGTTGCTCGTGAACGCTTGGACGGATAATGTTGTCCAACGAACTCGTCCTGGGCATTGGTAAAATGAACATGTCTACCAAATTTCATCAAAATCGGTTGACATTTACTGAAGTTATCGTCGCACGTTTCATAATTCGCGGACACACAGACCGACAGACAGCCAGACAGACAGACAGACAGACACGAGACCAAAAATGTTCCCTGATGTCTGAAACGGATTTCTGTCTTGGAATTTTTAAAATCGGAGGCATAAAAGTTTTTCGTTCTCAAAAGTGAACACAATGCTTCCGTTACCTTCGGTAAGCTCGGAAGCAAAAAGCCATATATATAAATATCAAAAGGATATTTGATAGATATACACGTTTTGATGTCCCTTGAATCCAATTTTTTTTTTTAATTTTGTCGTCTCTGCCTAAAGTACTGAGTCGACTTCAATGAAATTTGGCATGCATTTTCAGACAAATCAAACTCCGAGATAAAGTGAAAAAAAAATGTTAGCCTTACATTTAGGGGCGCCACCCCAAAACCTCTTAAAATAGTCCGTCAGTGTGGCAAGTAACTTTCTTGCTTGCATCGAGCAAGTACTTTTTTGGGTTTCTTAGATTATTCGGCATATATACGCCATTATTTGCTAAAATAGCATTTTAGTATTAACCCATCCCACCCTATATGAAAGTAAAAAAAATGAAACAAATTTAAATAGATCCCCCCAAAAGAAAAAAATAGTGTAGAGTAATGAGAGTAGACTAGATGTCCCTGGTGCGATACCTCGACCTCGGGGGGGTCATAATGTATTTTATCGGTAATAACAAAACGTTACATAATTATATTCTGGCAATTTTCATCACCCTATCAAAAGGTATTAGCATGAATTATTGCATTTTTTTAGTGAAATTTTGGCGCTTAAAACGCAATTTTGACGGTAAAAAGCACAGTAGTCATAAAAAGCTATATATGTATTTGTAATCTAATATAAGTAGTATAAATAATTTAGGTTTGGACATTTTTACGTTCTGTACATGCGCATATTAAATGATAACCTCTATATTTTTCCTATGTGTGGGTCAAAATGTTACGCCAGCATTTTAAATTTCAAATTCTCTATCGTGAACGGTTCAGGCCCTATAAACCAAAGATCGACGGACAGACGGACACATCAGCCACGGCATAAGGGTTTTGAGAAGTATCTACAAAACACTAAAAAGAAGACGTGTAAAGAGATGTTATGATGCGTAGTTGGCTCCCGGGGGTCCTTCCCAAGGATAAAGGTTGAAGGTGTTATTGGATTTATTTTGAATCTGGTTAGCCGGAAGTTTTAAGGTAAAGCTAAGGTCTTGGAAATGGTTCTCAACTTGCTTGGTTTTTTTTTCCAATTCTCTCAACAAAATAGCTCGTCAAAATATTATTATCTAAAATAGCACCACATTAGAAAATAAATATTGAAAAAAGAAAGGTATTTTTTTATTAACACCCACAGTAAATTGGAAAAGGGACGATTATATATACAAGAATCAATTTATATTGTGAATAATGTACCTAATTTGTTTAGAGGGATAAGTCCATCCAAAGCTTAAATAAGTAACTAAAAAAACTTTTATTTTCATGTATGACAAATTCCGCTTACAGTAGATAGCGATAACGTAATAGCGCCAATTCGGCAAGCAAGGGCACTTAACCCTTAATAACCTAGCGTTGCCATATGGCAACAGCAAAACCCTCTCCCTTTATTATTGTCTGGTGAGGTCCAAGTAAATATTGAACATTTTTAATGTGAATATTATGTCAAAAGCAGGACTAAATTGATTTTTCATCATTAGATTTATTTGTTTTGTGCAACACGTATGCGACAAGACAGGTTTAAAAAATGGGTTATTCCAAATTTGTGACACGGAAAGAATTTTAATTTTTTAAATGAATTAATTAATTAAATAATTTTATTATTAGTAATGAAACTATTAAAATAAAGAATGATTAAAAATATAAAATTATTGCAGTTTCACAAAATTTAATTTTTCTGCCCCAAATTGAGCGTCAATTTGAAAGTTGCCATATGGCAACGCTAGGACATTAGCCTTACAGTTTTTTTTCTAAGTCTTAATTTTATTCAGTCATATTTATACACAGTTGTAAATAGTTTTGGTGTTTATTTGCCTAGTGTTTATTTTTTTTATTATTTTCTAAATATTTCTCAAGTAGTCTCTAAATCTTGTAATTATTTTTGTTGAATAAGTATAATTAGTAACAAATAGTATTGGGATTTTCTTTTAAAAATAATATGTATATAATAATATCTATTTTTTTTTATTACAATTGAATAATACTTATATATTTTTGAAGGTAATAACAAAAACACATGGATAAAACAAAAAATAAATAAATAATTACATAATTTTACAGATAGAAAACATGATACATAATAGAAATTAATAAAATTTTGAAAAAAAAAAATTAAATTTACTTTTTCGTTCTTTTAAATAAATTTAGTATTTTGTTAGTATTATTTGTGCTTTTTTAACCCACAATTTATTGTACACACATTTTGTAAAAGAAATTATTAAAACATTTACTGAGAAAAAAAACTGTAGGGCTAGTGTCCTAGCGTTGCCATATGGCAACAGCCCAAATTTGGGGTAAGAAATTTTTTAATATTTTTTTGAACATTTTTTACATATTAAGGGACCTCTTAACAGGCAAAATCCCCAGAAAAAAAACATAAAATTCCCCCAAAAAAAAATTCGGGCAGTTAAGGGTTAAGTGATCAATCGGAATATTAAGAAATTAAAAGTAATTATTAGTTTCATACTTTCTTAACTGTACTCCATTAATTTAATAATAAAGACAAAGAATAAATTATTTTATCTTCACCACAATAATAAGTAGTAGATGCCATTTTGGATTTAAGCAATCTGTTTTTGGTATAGGATTGCATACCAATAATGGAAGTAATTGACATAATGACAATGAAAGGATGTAATATAAATACAAAACCCAGAGAGCAACCAAGTAAAGATTTTCCGGGGATTAAAGGGAGTATTAGTCGGCAACAACATAATTATGCAGCGTTACTTTAAAGAGACCTTAATGTATCCCCATGCCCTTCCTAACAGATTTAGAACAACAGAAAGGTCATAAAAACATCTATCTAGTCATGTCTATCATACGTAACTTCAAAAAAGAAGTTAGTGATGGATTTTATTTCCACCCCTAAATGGGGCCGGGCCAAAAGGCCACATAATTAAGTTAAGCAACTTGAAATTAATGGATCCGTGGTTCTGAATTGAGAGAGCAGGGTGTATTTAAATCTGTATTTCTTCCTTTCTCTTTAAAAATAACATTATTTTGTATAAATTATATTGTCGTTTTACGGGAAATAAATTTTGCTTTCCCAATCTAATACAAGTCAATAAAAACTGCAAGAAGTGGAAAACAGTTTAAAAAAAAAAAACGTTATATACATGTCATATATTAATAGTGATGCTGACATTAAATCAAAAAATATCGTATATAGTTGAGTTATTAATAAAATTTTATTTCTTTCAAATTTGAATAAACATAATGTGACAAACACAGGCTATTGAAAAAAGTTTTTGACATGAACCATTTCGTCATACAGAGTTTTTTAATTTTTATTTTTATCCTGTCTTGGAAAATATGTTTTTTTTCCAGAAAAAGTGAGTTATAGTTAAATTTTATGTATTTAGATAGGCTACAATTTTAAAATTGTATATAAAAATCTTGGGACTTTAGAAATAATATTGATTTTTCTTAGTTTTTAAGTGCATTGCCCCTAAATTTAGAGCCAAATGCATTACTCGATTTCACCATAGAGTATGATTTTTATGATCATTTAACCCGAATTTTATTAAAATCAGTTAGACACAGACCGACATTAAAAAAAAAAACTTTTCAGGCTCAGACGCTCTTAAAGCGTGGAAATGCATGACAACTTACGTATATATGAGATAGTTATACATTGTAGATGAGAAATTGATGTAAAAACTATCAGACGTCCAGTAATATTTTCATACCTTATAAAAAAAACAAGGGCCATAGGCATCAGGGTTTGACGAAGTGGGACCGATTTCATTACACACACTGTATGCACGAAAAACCCCAGTTCATTATTGTAGGTCATAAATTGGTATAACGTATTTTTTTATATATATAACTGTTAAAGAAAAATTATTAATATGAAAATACCATTTTTATAAACTGGTCTTCTTTTCAACATTTTTTTCTGTATTCTTCGCCTAAATTGTTTTTATGTGCAAAATTTGGGGATGATTAAAAGACGGAAAGTGGTTCAAAATTGGGGTAATAGGTGTGTGATGAAACTTACAAAGCAAAGTAATATAAGACCAGTGAAAAACAATGATCCTTCAGGATGGTTGGATTCAGAGCAGACTCAAATTCAGTTGGTACTTTTCAAAAACTCCCCATTAAAGAAAAACTAGAATAAAAAAACGACTAAGAAACATTTTTTACATTAATATAAGTATCATTTAAGCAATCTTCAATAAGCGGAGACGGGTAAAATTAATATGGGCCCATCTGTGGGCTGTTTTCGAGAAACCGCTTTTGAAGGTATAAGTGTAAAGCGCAAGTGGAAGGGAAGCAAATAAATGCAGAAGGTTGCATACGGGACCTACAATGGGCTAATTATCACCTATCCCTATCATCCAAATTTAACAGACTGACACAGGACCAAAAATATTCCTTGATATCTAAAACGGATTTTCGTCTTAACATTTTTTGAATCGGAGACAACAATTGTTTGTTCTTCAGAACGACTACATAGCTCCCCGTTACTAATATAATATAATATATAACTAAACAGACCCTAGACTAGACACTAGATAACATCAGGGTTCCGGATAAATATTAGGATATAGTTAATATAAAGAACATAATTAACACATAATTATATAAAGAACTTTGTCATTATGACAAAAAGTGTGGAAGACATAACTTAAATAGTGATGGTGATTATTGAAAATAAATTATAGAATACAAATTTAAAATAATTTACAACAATTTTGATGTTTTTTATTTGGAAAATAGTTTTCAAATAATTCTCAATTAAATATTGACCAGTGAATAGAAACGAGGTATCGCGTTGCTCTATCAATGAAGCGAGCGCCAATTTAGTTGATGGTAGCATTGGTATCAGAGCAAAAATATATGTTTATTAACAAGGTAAGTAAGTGATAGGCTGGACGGCTAGATGATTATTCGATAGTAGAATTTTGTCCTGTTATAAGAATACCACTTTTAATTTTTGAGGAAACAAAAGACATGATTCGTGTGCTTGAGGTGCAACCGAAGCATCAGATTGATCTGAATAACTATATGCTGAGCAAAGTGGGTGCAATATAGCGTGACCAATTTCTAAACGACCCATCTACTTTTACACAAGTTAAAAGTCGGACAAAAAAAAAATGTTTCAGACTCATACACAGACTGAAATACAAACCTCACTTTCTTTAACAAAGAGAAAGTGGACCCGGCTTCAACTATGTTTTATTTTTTAAAAATTTCTAAACAAACAATTCAACCCGAAAAAACCCCAATAAAATCCGAAAAACCCCAGGTGGGCTGGGTTTTTTTTTCACAAAAAAAATTGGGTTTTTGCAAACCCTGATGGGAATGCATATACTAAACTGAGAACAAGGGAAGGCAGCTCAAATAGAGTGTAGTATAGAAAACAATACCCACAAGCCACAATGAATGCAAGGTTAAAATACTAATCATCAACATCCTTCTTTCATAAAAAAAGGTCATACTACCTTAGAATGTAAGATTAAAACGCATAGTTCTACTCTAAAGTATGACTAATTACAAAATGAGATTTTATATCCTACCTTATTTCCTACTTGAATCAATATTAAATTATATTTTAATACATGTGGGAATTATTTATAATTATCTATATATATAAAAGTCAACGTATGTGTGTGTGTGTGTGTGTGTGTTTGTTCTTTATACAAATCTAGTTTTAGTCCGATCTCGATGAAAATTTGCACACTTGACCTTCAAAGCAAGGAAACAATCAAGGTCAACATGAATTTTCGAAATTTCAATTTTGGTACACAGGGGTACGGGGTACAAGTAATAAATACGGGGTCAAAGTAATGAATACCCTTCATGATGCATATCGTTGAAAAGCTCTTTAAGGGTACAGTAATTGTTGTTATGTACACTTTTGTCATATTTTCATTTAGGAGGGGGGTAAAATAGAAAAATATAGCTATATCTTATTTGTTTTTTATACAAATCCACAGTTTTAGTCCGATCTCGATGAAAATTTGCACACTTGATCTTCAAAGCAAAGGGAAAATCAAGGTCTACATGAATTTTCGAAATTTAAATTTTGGTACACAGCAGTACGGGGTACAAGTTATGAATACGGGGTCAAAGTAATGAATACCCTTCGTGATGCATATCGTTGAAAAGCTCTTTAAGAGTACAGTAATTGTTGTTATGTGTAGTTTTGTCATATTTTAATTTAGGAGGGGGGTAAAATGGAATATATAACTATATCTATATATATAAAAAGAAGAGTATATCTATTATATGAGAGAATGTCTTTTATACAAATCTACAGTTTTATCCCAATTTGATGCATTTTTACACTCTTTTTCTTCCAAACAAGGTGAAGGTCACTGCCTACATGATTTTCCGAAATTAAAATTTTGGTACACAGAGGTACGGGGTACAAATATTAAAGTAATGGATACCCTTCATGATGCATATCGTTGGAACGCTCTTTAAGAGTACAGTAATTGTTGTTATGTACAGTTTTGTCATATGTATTTTCATTTAGGAGGGGGTAAAATGGAAAAAAATAGCTATATCTTATAAAAAAAGAAGAGTGTCTGTATGAGGATATGTCTTTTATCAAATCTACAGTTTTAGTTCGATGTCGATAAAAATTTGCCCACTTAAACTTCAAAGCAAGGGGAAAATGACAGCCTACATGAATTTTGGAAATTTAAATTTAGTACACAGGTATGGTAAAAGTAATGAATACGGGGTAAATGTAATGAATACCATTGATGATGCAAAAGCTCTTTAAGAGAAGAATAATAGTTTTTATGTATTGTTTTGTCATATTTTACTTTGGAGGGGGGGGGGAATTTAGGATCTTTAAAATTAGCTTATCAAAGAGGAGGGGGTATAGAAATAGGTGGGAGAGATATAGAATCTAGATATTCTTGCATAGTAAAATAATTTATATGTTTCATTATGGTTGTTTATTAACTTATCTAATTATAATAACACTCCGTAGCGAAGCACGGGTACCCAGCTAGTATTAAATAAAGTAAATATTTAAATATTAAAGATAAATTAGTTTATAACTAAAACCAAATAAACTTGTCAGTTGCAAATTACTCCCATCATAAGCTTGAGAATGATACCTCAATCTTAATAATTTGTCAATTTTCTTCTTGAAGTGGTCGAAATTATATATTAGAATTTTACTCGAAACTTATTGAATAATATATTAAAAAAAATACTATCTTTCTTCATTTCATGGATATGTTTTTGAGCCTTGAATTCACACATCGGCATTTTCCATAAAGTGGAGAAACTCAGTATACATTTGTCTAAATTATATAGTAGATGGATCTGAAGGTGTGAAATTATGAAACATTAATCCATTTTGATTACCATTTGGTCCTTTAGGAGCTCTAATTATTTTAAATATAATTTAGAAAGTATATAGTACTCCATCGGCGAAATATAGTACTACAATTAATGCAAGTGAAAACCAATCTACCTCCTATTATATTCAAACTTCCCGGTACGATATTTAAAAGCGTCACATTTTTTGTCTTTTTTGCGTGACAATTTTTTTTGTCCTCCAGAGCTAAAACATATCCATGTTAAAAAAAAGAAACATTAAGGTTGTTTTACACTATCAGTCAGGAGAAGGTCTCAGTCACGGAGAAACCACGGACTTGTCGCAGCAAAATGTATTTAAAGGGTATTTTTCATTTTGAATCTAGAGTCACGAGGACTGTTTCACAACAGTTTCAGAACAAAACTAAAAACAGAAACACTCCCCCCCCCCCCCCCTTCATTTTAACTCACCACTTCTGAATACAATCGAAACTTACGAGACTTGGCTTATTTATTTTTTTTTTTCACAATTGATTTTGTTGTGATTTCAGATTTCACATCTTTTTGAAAGTTATTTCATTTCATAGCCTCTTGTTCTATTTTAACACATAATATGTACATATTATATAAAAAGAGATAGAAATGATAAGGAAAGGACATTATAGAAAAAGCTCTAATAGCAAACGTTATATTTTTTTAATATTTTGAATAGGCGGTTTTTCTATTAGCTGTTGTTCAAATTGAACTGAATAACTATCTCGAACAATACAGTCAAATCAGTGTCAATCTCACATATTCCAATGTAAAATTCTATAAATGAGAATAAAATAATTCTTTAGTTTTAAAGATCTCTACTAGGTAGCGCAAGTAGCTCAAGTTTTATTTTATATTTTTATTAATTTTGAATAGGCGGATTTTCCAACATCCTTTAGTAGGGCAAAGAAACAGATTTATGCGGATTTTTTAAATTATTCCTTTATTTGTACGATAACTCGACCTATATACAAAATCTCAAGTTTTCTAGGATTTCTAGAAGTGTCTAAGAATTATGATGAGTCAGACAATCTATAAGGCTTATGAAATCTATCAATTATTATATATCTTATGAACTAATATAGGTAGAGGTGTGAAATATTTATTTCTGGTTGTTTGTAATTAATTCTAATTTAATAATACATTACGCGTCTAGTGCGGAAAGTAGCATTTTGCATGCGAGTGTGGAGTTTGCACCCGAGCCACAGCGAGGGTAGTAAAACCACTCGAGCATAGCAAAATGCAATTTTTTGCACGAGTTGCGTACCGTACTTTATCTACGATTGTGGATTTCAATAATAAATACAGACAAAAAATTTAATAAACTTCCTGTACGTAAGTTCGTATTTCTCTTTTGATAAAGATGACATTAATTCATTAGTTGTATTTTGAATACAGCTACAAATAGAATCACTTTCTTCGCATCTAAACAGAGATATAATGTTTATATTTCGTATCAATCGTAGATACAATTATTTATACATATCTAAAGCATCTTAGCGGGGGTCCAAAATGCCTTTAGTTGGTCTGTAAAGGATAGTAGCGGCTGTGCTCGACTTGCCGTGCCCCCAGATTCGATATAAGCAAGGTTTGCAGGGTGAAGGTTAAAAGACGTAAATCTTGCTCTCTCTCTGAATGTAGAAGGCTTCCTAGTTCCAAATATGTCGATCCGAGTATGTCTATCTAGTCTTTATATGAATTGTATAATTTATAGACTAATAAAAAGTGTAAAACACTGTCACTGTGAATTTACGTAGGAAATGCAGTTATTATTTTGATAAGAAAATACGAAATCTTTTGTTTTTAGTAAATTTATTTTTTACTACTTCTATATTTTGTTTTTAATATGATTAATTGTCATGGAAAGCTAACATTTATAAAAATCAAATAATATCACCAGACTGTACTGTCTTCGGCAATACTCGGGACTTCCGATTACATACGAAGCTAATTTGACAGTTTTTCCCGAGTGCCATATCACTTCTTGGTCGACCTTTAGCTCCAACAAATTCTTAAAATATCTACTTCTTTCTTCTCCTATTTTTCCTTTCTTATTATGTTACATTATAAGTGGAGAGACGTCTTTCTTTATTCATTATTGTTAATCGGCTCAATTGCCTTTTACAATACTCTCAAAATAGCTATTTTTTATTATTTGGTCAAAACATAATATACATGTACATATATATATATATATATATATATATATATATTTTATACATATATATATATATATATATATATATATATATATATATATATATATATATATATATATATATATATATATATATATATATAATAAGTGCGATTCACAACAGATGCATTTTTTCTGTTCTGAAGCTAATTAAGTTATAGGTAACTAAATTGCGATTCTAATAAAAAAATAAAGAAATGGTGAATACTTTATTCATATTTACTTCTTACGTTTCTTTTATTAATAGTCCAAAAATGTCCATAGTTTTGTAAACATACATTTACCGCAATTTTGATTGTCAAACTTTGCATGTCCGATGACTTTTGTCATTTTGTTAAGCAGTTCAATAATATCAAATGATCGTTAATAATAAATACTGATACATCTTGCATATCTGATAGAAGCACGCAATGCCTGTAGCTTTAATATAAAGCATTTAATAATTAATTAATTTCTTTAATATAAGTAACCTTAGTATAAAAAAGCTACGACATAAATACATTTATCAACGATTGATACGAAATATAAACATTATATCTCTGTTTAGATGCGTAGAAAGTGATTATTTACGTACTTGTATTCATTACGCATGCGCGTCTCATAGTTCTGAAGAATTCCACTTTCAAGAGGAATTCTTCAGCTTTACGCACGATTAGCGAGTTTGTTTACATTTAACAAAACTAATTTGCTGTTATTTTATTAAAGTAAATGTTTATATCGAATTTTTAGTGAAAAACAATGAGTGAATCAAGTGACTTTGACGAAAATGTGGAGAATAATACTCCTCCAGAAATAATTAATTCAGCAAAAAATACAACTCAAGAATTAATGCCATATTTATCAAGAGGGAGATACGAACTTACATACAGCAAGTTTATTTTTCTCTGTATTTATTATTTAAATCTAACAATCGTAGATAAAGTACGGTACGCAACTCGTGCGAAAACGGCATTTTGCATTGCTCGTGTGGTTTTACTACCCTCGCTGTCACTCGGGTGCAAACTCCACACTCGCATGCAAAATGCTACTTTCCGCACTCGACGCGTAATGTAATATTACTTACTATGTAATTGATTCAGGCTTATGCAATTTAACTTAAATAATACTAAACAATTTTATATTTTGTCTATCTCATTACACTTAATGACTTATTTACATAATAATTTACAGATCAAATTTTTAGTAGGTACGAATTCTATTAACATTATATCAGATCAGTAAATGATTAGTTAATTTTCACAAAAATTGAAAACATCGCATGTGAATTATAGACGATATGAGAAAACGATTCATTAGTCATACATTTTAATAAACGTTTAGAAAAATTTCAAAGCGAAGTTTATAGTACCATTATGAATTTTCCTTTCTCATTTACTAAGTATATATGCATAAATAAAAGTATTGGGTGTATGTGAAAACTTCGTAAAATGCAGTTGCCAGTACACAAAATCGATTTGAATAAAATTCGATATAAAATCTAGGTATGAATATGTGTATATCCAGTAGGGTCGATACATAGAAGCAAAACCTGAAAATTAATTGTAGATCGCTTTGTAGAATAGGAGCTTCACAAACTATGAAAAAATATAAATTAATTTTTTTATGAAAGTGGTTCTATTGAATTTTATTGAATTTTTATATAACAGAAAGGTAATCCATTTAACTACCAACAAAACCATATTATTCGCTTTCGCAAAGGAAAAAGTTATTTAGAGCACGGAGGCACAAGAAATGACAGCCTATATTATATGAGCAAATTTTATCGAACCAAATAATACATTCAAAGCTATTATTTAATATACGTTCACTACACTGAGAAAAAATTCTGGTCGGGAGCAATAGGAAAAATATTGGTCACAAACAGAAAATTCAGTAGATCTAAGGACAACCTGAATATAGTTAATCCAACAGAGCAGATTTAGTTAAAGGCATTTTTCGAATTCAGCTAAATATTTTAGTTAAAGGAATTTGTTGGTATCAACTAAAGGTTTCAGTTAAGTGGTTTCAGTTAAGCCAAATAAACGTTTATTGGACATAGCTAAAGGATTTGGTTACTTTAACTAAACATTTGTTGGGGTTGTTTAGTAGAGGGAACTAAGAAATACTAACGCCAACTGAACGAATTTAGTTGGTCTAACTAGTGTGTTGTTAGGGACAATGTGAGCCCTATAGTTGGAAATACTGAATGGTGCTTAGTTACAACTAAACCGTTTAGTTAAGTACAAAGAATTTTTGAGTCAACCCCAACTAACTTCTAGTTGCCTCTACTAGAATTTCTAGTTGGCGCAACCCTTATTCGTTTGCCTCTATATAACAATTCTGTTGCCCACAACTATATTTTCCAGTAGCATCTACTAATTTCTAGTAGCCTCTACTATACTTTTTAGTAACCTCTACTATATTTCCCCAGTAGCCTCTACTAATTTCTTGTAGCCTCTACTATACTTTCTAGTAGCCTCTACTATATTTTGTAGTAGCCTCTACTAATTTCTTGTAGCCTCTACTATACTTTCTAGTAGCCTCTACTGTTTGTACAGTAGAATCTACTACTCTTTTTCAGTAGTGGTGTGTATATGCATATATATATATAAATAAATATATATATATATATATAAATAAATATATATATATATATATATATATATATATATATATATATATATATATATATATATATATATATATATATATATAAAAATGCATATATATGTATACATATTTAATATACATTTTGTTAAAAGCTGGTAATTAGGATCATTAATTAAGCATTAAATAAATAATCCTAAATGCTAACTGGTAACAAAGTGCATGATGCGTACATTACTGAAAAAGAGTATAGATTAGACAAATACAATAATATAAACTAAATAATATGGTGTGGGTATTTAAAAGAATTAGAAAATTATTTTGTATAACTAATATTTATTTTATACTATAAAAATATACAATACATAATAACAATTATTACATCCATTACAAAATCAATTTTTTTTAATCACTGATGTTGTCCTTTCGTGATAAATCCTGCCTCCACTGCCTTAACTTTGTTTTAAAAACAGTTCGGGGGCCAACACAAGGAATGAGGTCTCTGATATCCTCGTCAGCCACATCCTTCAAAACCGTTAACGTTATCTTCCCGGCTACAAAAGTAAATTGACAAAATTCATGTGGTTAAATAAATGTATTGAGACACAATCTAGGTTAAGATTTTAGGGCAGGGCAGATTTAATTGTATCGTGGTCTTACAATGACCTACACTAAATTTTTTCTATCTAGGTGTTTGTTTACATTTTTTTACCTACAAAATTGTAGGACTGCCAACACTTGAAGAAAAAGTCCCCTATTAAATAAGAGGCAATAGTTGACACTTAAGTTATTTTATAAATTTTCAGTGTTTTCTTTACTTTTTTCTACACATTTACTTTGTTAAATTCGATCAAAAAAGCAAAAACGTAACTAAAACTTAGGCATTTATTTTTTGCCTAGTCGGTAGCAGTGCATCCCGCCACAAAATATTGGGGGGAACCAATCAGAAGCCAAAGATTTCCCGCAATCGAGACGCCTAGATAGAAAAAATCATGTATAAGTATCTACTATTGTACCAACTAGGCATTGGAAACGCAAATTTAATCCCTCAAGTTCTGATTTAAACTTTCTTTTTTTTCTAATAAATTTTATTAGAATAAATTATTATATGGTTATCATATTTATAATATTATTTTATATATTATATAATAATATTATAATTTTTCTTTCTTACTAAAATTTTGTACTTTCAAATTGTTATTGAGCTTTAACTCGTTGTTTCACTTAATAATTAAATAAATTAGGGTGACCCAACTCTTCTGGTCATACATTTTGTACAATTGGTGAAGATTATCAAGTATTTTCCTATTATCTTACGCATAAAAATGTCAATTAGCAGAGTTTCAAATATATTACTTACTATAAATAAATTCATAAATAATGATAACATCAGAAAAATAGCAATGATGAATAAATGAAATGATAAAAAAATAAATTTCATAATCGAAATAAGTTTAATTAAATAAAATGAAACAAAATAAAGTTATATGTTACAATACAATCCACTATTGATATTATAAAAAAATAATTAGTATAATAATTATATAAGTATTAGAATTATATAATTATAATAGTTATTATAATAATAATTAAATAGGTTTGAACTTACCATTAAAGGAGTCTTGAAGCTCTTCCAAACCCCAATTTTTCAAAAGCTGAGCTGTCCCCTCGTCCATTTTAGGAATATAAGAACTTGTATTTAACACGCACACTAAATAATTTGATTTATAAATTTTAATAATCATTCGCACTATGTATGGTGTATTCTCACAAGTACCTACGTACCGAGTGGTGTCTGGGACCGGTATGATGCTCGCTTAAAAGCCTTAACTAAATGTCTGGTCAGGGTAGTGGTGGGGGGTGTTAGTTCACTGGAGCTAACTGGAAAACCCTAGGGATCTAACTATACTTCTGTTAAAGTAGCTGTAAGTTCTGTTTAATCCTACTAGAAATAGTTAGAACTAACAAATATCTTACTTTAGACTAGACGTTCGGGACACAATGATGAAATAACGGGATTTGTATATGCCTTCTTTCTAGTAAACCTTTACCTGAGAATTATATCTGAATGGATAAGACACTTAACTAATACTTTGAAATCTTGAAATGGGTTATTTCTGAAAAATACTATAATCTGTATTAGGTCTATAATACAAATATTGTAAAGGCCGGTATACACGGGGACACTTTTGTTGCTAGAGTGGGTGTCTAGATCGAGTGTCACAGTGGAGACACCGTCTAGAGTGGTGCTAGACTACCCTCACTTCTCTCTAGCTGATGTCGCTCGCGGTGTCTGGTTTCTTCGTGTAGACACCTCTCAGTTTGCTCTAGCAGCCAGTCTAGGTCAGTTTCAGCTAGGTGAAACTTTTTAGCTAGAGCAGAATGCCTACAACTGCAGCTGGGCAGCGTTCCTTCCATTTTCCTTATGTATGTATCCACATTTGTTATTGTCAATCATACATACAGGGTGTCCGAAGTCTAAATATTAAAATTCAAGGAGTATATTTAGGAAGCCAACTTCATTACTACCAGTTATTCTGAAATCAGTATTTATTAATTAAAGTTTTTTTCTTTTTTTACGTAATTTTATTACTTGTACTTTCAAGTGTTTTGAAGACGTACTATGGATTTATTTAATGAGTTCGAATATTTTTATATTTTATTAATGAAATATGTCTCGTCTCAATATTATCAGCCACGATGAAGCCAAATGACAGTAAAATCCACACGTAAATGGGTAAAATATCGACGTAATAAAATACATAATTATAAATAAAATGTATAAAAGTAGATTATAAATATTTTTTGTAAAAGTAAATAATAATAATAAAGATAACTAGAAGTTAACTTTGGTTTAAAACTTTTATGAACTAAAAAAGATGATTAAATGTAACTTTAAAAAGAGATTTAATTAGACATAATAGATCTGTTTTCAAAAATGTAATATAAAAAAAAATGTACTATAAAAAATTGATAAGTAAAAGGTTTAAGGAATAAACAGTTTTTCAGGAAGTTGTAATAGCCGCAATGTAAAATAATAATAGAAATTAAAAAAAAAAAAAATAATAATAATAAAAATATTAGAGGTAGCGAGGTGTGCGTAGAACTTTCCAACCAACACAGTCCTGCTGAGTCACTCGATGAGTGGCTGATATAGTCAGTTAAAATAGTATATACATTTATATGTATAAAAATCAGCAAATAGAATGAATAAAGTATAGTCGAAAGTTCTTTATCAAAAGATACAAATTAAATAAGATACAATAATTCCAAACATGAAAAAAATGAGATAAACATAATAAAATAGACTAAAATGGTAATGCTGAACAAGGCAGCATGTGAATCTACTATGAATACGGCGACCAAATGAAGTGTACTAGATTAGAAAAACGCGACACCGTGTGGACAGTCCGGACACTGCTCTCGCAACTTTATTCAAGGTCACTACCCGAGACTACTCTCAGAGACTAGTCTAGCTAAATTTTGGCCCTCAGTGTAGACAGATGGGACACCGCTCTCGCTAGACTGTCTCGCTCTAGGTGTCCCCGTGTATACCGGCCTTAAGGATTTAAATAATAGTTTTCCCACATTTTATTTCTCAAAATGTTATAAACTTAAGGGGATTTACTTGGTTTAAAATATCTTCTTTATACAGACTTTATATATGTCATGTGTTTCATATTCTGGGAAGTAAACTTAGAATAACAAAATTGTCCCTAATCTTTTATAAGATGTTTTAACATTAAAAAAAGTTGTGAAATTCCGGGGTTTTTTTTCTTTTTTTTTTTTGGTAAACACAATACTTTTCCTTTAAATCTTTGGTAGAAGGTGAGAGAAAGAAAAAATTAAATATTCCACTAGTGATAAACAGAATCCGCTTATTGTAATTAACTAGGGTTTACCATTAGTCTCAACTGTTAGATAGTTAAAAGCAGCGAATTCGAACTTAACTATTTTGTTAAGTTATTACTAACTAACACTCTCATTGCTCCTAACTGTTATAACGTTAAGCACAACTAAAAATTATAGTTAAAGGTTTCAAAATTCCTAACTAAATATGTCTAGTTACCTCTACAGAAAAATCTCCTTGTAACTAGCTATAGTTTACCATTTGTATCAACTGTAAAATAGTTAAATACAGTCAAATTTAAACTTAACTACTTTATTCTGTTATCACTACTGAAACATTCATTGCCCACAAATGGTTTAACGTTGAGCTGACAAACAAATAGTTGAAGGATGAAAAAAACATTTTTAACTAAATTCCTTTAGTTAGCGCAACTGATTTTTTTATTTAGACCCAATATTTAGACGTTGTGATTAACTATTGTTCAGTTGAAACAAATAAATAACTTTTAACTATATTCGTTTAGTTAGAATAACAAAACGTGTTCTTCTAAATTAAATAAATTCTAGATGGCCGCAATAAAATTCTGTTTTGCACCAACAAATATGCTCCTAACTATAATTTAGTTGCGCAGAAAAATCCTCTTTTCTCTCAGTGTAAAAACGTGTTTACCCGATTTACGTTTATCCGAATACTGATTGGTATGAATGTGTCCATAAAGGATGGAATATTACAACATTGCGGAAATATTTCTCCTTCAAAACAAGCGATGTTGACAGAGCTCTCTAACTGCATGCAAGTATTGCTTGATTATTAATGACAGTTCTTTTTACTTGTTGCTTCTCTTTGCAACATTCTTCGCTCGTCCTTGATATTATTATATGTTTGTAATATGTTTATTATGCTTATATGTTTTTGTTTATTCGTTGTCATATGAATCAATTTTATATATAAATTGTAATAGTAATTTCAATTTACTTGACTCATTTTCTTTAACTCCTGGAGAAGCATAGCTTCAAACTTTCTACAAAATTACTGGCCAGCGTTTTCTTTGAAGTATAATATTAAATAACCATAATGATTTTATACCCTATGTTCAGGATAATATATAAACTGTTAATCCGAAACAAACTTGTTTTCTTTAAATTCGGAAAAACTGATTTTTAGTTACGTAATGTTGGAAGGATTCTTTATTTAAAATGGAGAAAGTGGTAAGTGTAAGAATGTTAAGTTAAGGGGGAAAAGGTCGTTATCAAACATCAAACGTAGTTATCTGTTCAGTCTAGCCAGGATAACAAGTGACTTTTTATTCCCAACCACTCGCACAACTTGTTCCTATTTAAAATATAGCTTAGAGTAAATGGTTTCGTGTGATTTCGCCTTCACAGAAGCTTACATGCCGCGTTGGCGTGTGTCGACGTAGCTTGGCAGATATCTAGAGCGAGCTTTAGATCCTCAGTAAAAGGACTAATTGAGTTTTGGTTTGGAAGGGGTATGAGGAAGCTGGAAGTATTGGCCAGGACTCATTTCAAGGATGGCTGAGCCTTTACACCTACAATCACAGTTTATACCTTAAGGGTGACACTTTGAAAACTTTGACGAAATGCGGGGCTAAACCAGTGATAACTTCAATTATATAATAAACCCAATTAGATCAACCTTTTGTCTTTCTTAAAGATATTAGTTATTCATTTGATTAACTGATATAAACTATACTCAATTTACTTCTACACAAATATTACTAGTTCAGATAGTTAGCTTAGTTCGACGAAAATAATGTATTTAAGTTAGGTTTTAACCATAAAAAAATAATAATTTCTCCCATAGAGTAGTTCTGAGGCAGAGTAAAAGAAATAAAATGGATTTACGGGAAGTCTCGTGCAAAAAGTGTTTCTTTGGTATGCTGAACATGAAATTATTAATCGGCAGAGGAACTGCCAATAAAAAAAAAAAAAATAAAAAAAAAAAAAACTGAAAATAATCAATTTTTCTACGCTTAGTTAACCAGTTGAATTTTCTATTCCTATTTATTATATAGCCCAGCAGACCGCACATTTTGCATATTTTTAAGCCTCCCGTGTATCTTTACTTCATCCAATTCACCCGGTTTTTCTCACCCTCATACCTGTGCTTCCTCTTACGATGCGCATATGAAATTAAAAACATAGATTAAACTTAAGTAGTTTAGGATACTGTAAAAAATTTAAGCCCTTTTATTTAAGACTTTGAAGTTGATATTTATGTTACTGACTGACTAACTCACTCACTCATCATCAAAATTATAAGTTGAAATTTTGCACTTAAATTATCCTTGAAATTTTGCACACTTGTAGCTATAGCCGTCTACCTGACGGGAAAAATCTAAAAAGTTGAAATTTGTCTCCCCCCCCCCCCAAAAAAAATTAAAAATGGCTGACGCAACGTTAAAGTTTTTTAAGCGTTAACGGTAAGTAAGTGATAGTACAAATAGCAACTGATTTTTAAAGATCTACAAGTTAGATTCTATGATTTTTTGTACCGCTATCGGTGTACCTTATAGTTGGAACTAGATTTGCTTACTATTATTATTTTTTTTTTTTTTTGACTTTGAGCTCTTACAGCGTACGCAATTATTGCAATTATTGCGTACGCAACCTATTTTATTTCTGAGAGGCCTCAAATCTCACACTAATGCTTTAAACCGATTATTTATTATATTATGAATTTGCAGAGACCATGAGAGTAAACTTTTCCCCGAGTGCCGTGTCACGTGACCTCATGTTGTAAGTTTATTATTGTTTTGCATATCATTTGAAAGATCTCAAATTATACTTAAAGACTGTGTCATTAGTTTATGTTTAAATATTTGGTACAAGAACATTTGTATAGTATACTAAATACCTGTGATATTTTTCGCCGGTTTAATGTATGTATGGGGAAAACACAGTGGCCTTACTCCCTCCAGCGCCTCCAAAAACCAAGTCGACGCCCACGGTGCTAACGCCAGCATAAAGAAATGAAATCCTGAAAACAGACATGACCGCTATGTAGATATCACTACTTTAAGATACTCACTTTTTGGGAAGGGGTCTGGAATATTTTTTTATTCTGAATTTTCTCCTTCCCATTACTACACATGGTAGACATGATTACTAATATTTTATGCTTCATTCAAAAATTAGCCAAGTGTTAAGCAATAAAAAAAAGAGCAGTCTTCTCCATGAAAGCAGGAGTGAAGTGAGGTTATGGACTAAAGAAAGAGCAGACTTGGCCACCATGTAGGTACCACTACTTTCATAGGCTGACTTTTTTGGGTGAGTCTGGAACTTGGTCCTGTTTCAAGGTTAGGTTTTTGTGGGGGAATATATTTTAACAGAACAATTTTATTTATTTCTTACACATAAAACGAAACAAATAAATAAGTTTTCGAAATAAGAAAACTTCTGTTTTACATTCTGTTCTGTCGCTCCTTTCTACTAACGACAAGTTAGATTTTCGTTTTATCAAATTTAAAGATTTTAAACGCCCAAAGAAATTTTAGTTCTAAAATAGTATAATAAAATACTAATTGAGCATGCAGAAAACGTTACTCTCTTCAAGAGACAAGTTCACTTGGATCTGTATTCAAAGCTCTGAACCTACTAAATACTTTAAACGATGTCTGCAAGCTAATCAGTCGAAGAAACTTAACTAATTACATCAATCAATCTAATAAGAATAACTTTGGCGAAATAAATGTAAATAAATATTTCTTTTCTTCTCATAGTATATAGGGTATATCGAATGCGGAACCTTAAACCCTTTGGACATAGGCTAATTCTTTTAACCTTTTAGCTAAGCGAATAATACTTATAGACTATAAATATTTTATAATGTGCAGCTTGAAAAAAATTCTACAGGATGTAGATATTTTAATACTATATTTATAAGTGATTCATGTCCGTTTTTGAGGGTTAAGTATCTAAAAAATTAGAGCCTTTAATAAGTAAAATTTGTCACATATCATATAAATTGTCATTTTCAGGGGGGTCTCACAAGTAGAAGCATCAAAATATTTATGGTTTCAATTATGTTGATATATATTCAATATATTATAACCAATATACTATATTTCTGTTTTACAAAAGTGAAAATCTGAGAGAAAAATGTATTAATGTCCGATGTAACTTTTGTTGCACTTAACCTAAAGTATCATTTTGAATTCACAGATAATCAATTTTAAGGTAGATAATTTTTTTCAGGTAGTGTGTTCGTGTGATCGGTAAATAGTTTTTCGTTTGGGCTATAAAAGCTAACGATAAACACTTTTAAAGATATTTTAGTGCGTAAGGGTTCACTCGAATGTAACAGAAGAAAAGATTTCTTAGAAAATGTACCCAAAATAAATCAGTAGAAAACTTTTAAAACCCCCAAGAAAATAGTTTTACGACACACTGGTTAAGAAACAACTTAACTCCAAGTGTAAACAATTTACAAGAATAGAAATAAAATTTTATTTTAATAATCGTATTCGAATGCTTAAACAGTATTCGACAGCTTTAAACAATTACATTCGATTCTTTAGATTTTTTCTCTAATATGTACTACACACAAGTCTCTAAGTCTTTTTCTCTAAGTATAGTACATAAACATAAAAATCGGTCAGAGACAACTCAGACAATTTTTGAAATCGGAGATATAAAATATTTTCGTTCTTCAGAACGATCACATAGCTTCCGTTACCTTCGGTAAGCTCGGAAGCAATAGATTGGAATTTATATATTTTTATCGTAAAAGTAATAACTTGAAAAAATAATAATTGTAAAAGTTAAATAAATTGTAATGGGGATAAAATTTATTCATATCTTTTAAGATTACTTCCATAGACGCTTTCTACATCTGGTAAATTAACTCAAATTCCAACCACAAAGACAGATTTCTTATAATAATATTATTAAGTTTTATTTATATTTATTGATTTTATACCTTTATATCTTAAAATATAATTAAGTAAATCCAATTTATTTTTATGATAACTTAAGCAGTAGAATGCAGAAAAAAGGTGCCTTAAACCGCCGCAAAGAAACAAAGAACAGTTTATGTTGGCCACAATATCACAAGAGAATTTAGAGAACTATTCTTCACTATGTAACTAGTTTAAACATGTAAAAGCAGGGAGTTTTTATCCTAGAATTATTTAAGATCAGTAATCAAGAAGTAAAAAACTGTTTACGCTTGAAAGAGAATGAGGTGTTGATAATTAAGTTACGTTCAATAAAAAAATTCTCATAAGTACGCATTATGAAATAAGATATTTATCTTTAAGGCTTAAAAAAATCGTTGACGAAAAATAAACATATCAACAAAGATTTATCTAAATATAAAATTAAAGCAATGGTGGTTGAAGTTATTAAAATTTATTTTAATATAATAAAACAGATATGATTCTTGGGGCGAGGAATTCCCTCCGTTTCATAACCGAGGTCTCATCGTAACAAAATCTAGTACCTAAACCAATTCCACTTGGATGGACCGTAAAAAAGTATAAAGCTTTTAAAATTTTAAAGTAAAAACAAACATGTTTTGTAGTTTGATGATAAAAAGTTTTAAAAGCTGAAGAGAGAATAACTTTTAAATAAATAAATAAAATATCATTTATTAATATACTAAATTTTCCAAAAGGGAAAGTTAGTGTTTCCACTTGCTTAAATCTATTTACAATATAATAATTTAATTAGTTGTTAAATCAATTAAAATATTTAAATTTGAAGTACATATTAGATAATTACGCACTAACGATTTAACATACTAATCCTTAATTTATTTTATTTTCAATTGAATAATACATATTCTAATTAACTCATTTTATACGGGTTTCTTTTCCGTTCATATAGGTATATCCTAACAGAAGGATTAATTACTTTTTGAGAATTGAAATCAAATAGGTCAAATTTAAATAGGTACAAAGGTTGAGTTTAGGTTGGGCTTGGTTTTATTATTTAACAAAGTATCATGCCGACCAACTTTAATTAAATTATAAAGTTAGTCGGCATAATAGCCACTTGTTCAATGCATAATATGTGTACTACTTTACCTGGAAAATTTATTTCCTTATATATACATACACTTATCACATACAACTTTCAGTCATAAAGAAGTAACCCTTAAATTACATATACGTACTAATTAAACATATTATTGTGAGAGTTCTATATTTTCTCATATTCGTAGTAGATATAAAGAGAAGGTATTGTATGGCAAGAAAATTTGATTTTGATGGATTCACAAGTTTTGAGGCCATGAGTCAAAAAAGTGTTTTTTTTTTTAAGCATTTCATTCAGTAATGTATGACTGTAATCTATTGTCTGTGCCAGCGCAGGAAATCTAAACTACAGGGCCAATTTTGATGAAATTTGACAGTCACAATCATTCTCCAAGGTCGAATCGAGATGTCAATTTTAGCTTTAAATTTGTGGGCACAAACCCCAAAAAATCAATAAATCTAACAAAATATGTCTTTCATGGGAAAAATCAAGTTCCTGGGATATTGATAAAAAAAAAACCTGACCAAAGACAAAAAGTAAATAACCACCTGTTGAACATTTGTAAATAGTCTGCCAATTAGTGTGGCACATAGCTTCCTCGCTGTGATTGATGTGGTCTAATTTAATCCTAACCCAGTTATTCTCTTAAGACAATTTTCTCTTCAGTCTAAGCTAGAATACTCCTTGTCATTTGAATTGCCCTTTTAAAATGCAAATTTGTCCCCGCAATTAATTAAAATTTTAATTTAATCATAATGAAGGGTTTGTATCACTTGTTAAAAGAAATATTAACACTGTACTATTATAAAATATAAGTTTATTTGTCTTGACCACAATATTTAAATTTAATTCTAAATCAGACCGGTTTCAGCCTCTAAAATACTAAAATATAACAGGTATATAGAGTATGACGGCTATCTTCAGTGTCTTATATTTATAGACTGACGAGAAGGTAAGGTGGCAAGTGTTTAGGACATAAGGTCGGGAGGGGGGTGGTATTCATGGAAAAGCGGGTGTGAGGGGTTTCCAATCGGATTAAGAGCTAGGGCCAAGCTCTAGGTCTAGGAGTGTAAAGGAAGTATAAATATGGTCATGGAATTAGACAACATAAAAATTACAGGTTTGAATAATAATGACTAAACTTAAGTTATACAATGTTTACTAGAATCATAGAAAGGGGAAGTTCTAGACATATCTCAAAATAACAAATAATAAGAAAAGAGTAAGTAACATTTAACATAATTAAACTAATTTAACCTAATTGTACGGATAGCAAGCCTTATAAGAGTAAGTGTAATAAATGCTATGAGATGATGAAGTTGACAACTGTTATAATAGTGGTAAGGGACTGTGTTGTGTGAAAGGAGAGAGTGAGTGAAGTGTTTATTATTATAAGGGTTTGACTAGTATGGAGTTATTCAGGTTGGTTCTTTCATTAAGGCAAATGAACTTATATTTTATAATAGTACAGTGTTAATATTTCTTTTAACAAGTGATTCAAACCCTTTATTATGTTTGATTTCCACAAAATCTCAGTCAAAACAACGAACTTTTTAATAACTGCTAGTCGCGCAGAATTGACAACCGTATTTTTTAGACTCAAGAAGAAATATGTGGCTGCCAACAAGAACATTTGGTTCAATACCACCTGCTTAAAGAAAAACATCTACCCCAGGTACATAAGCATCTCAACTAAAGTAAATACTCACAGTGCAATGAAATCTATTGAATTAGCTAAAAAATCATGGCTTGAACTAGAAAAACGTAAATGGTTTTCAATAAGAGATAGCTTGTCATACTACCTCTACATAGTGCACAAATCTCTCGCAAACATACTCCATCCTGTTGAATTTGATACTCTGTATTACAAAGTTAAAGATACCTCTGAAAAATACGGCAGACTCAGTCTATAAATATAAGGCACTGAAGATAGCCGTCATACTCTATATACCTGTTATATTTTAGTATTTTAGAGGCTGAAACCGGTCTGATTTAGAATTAAATTTAAATATTGTGGTCAAGACAAAAAAACTTATATTTTATAATAGTGCAGTGTTAATATTTCTTTTAACAAGTGATACAAACCCTTCATTATGTTTGATTTCCACACAATCTCAGTCAAAACAACGAACTTTTTAATTTAATCGTTTACACCTGTGGTTGCCAAAATTATAATTCTCCAAAACTACCACAAACGTTGGATTTAATAAACGGACTTTAGCCGGAGATTTCTTGTATCCTTGTTATTATCTTAAGTATTTATGTGAGAAGAATGTTTTAACTTTTTATAAGGTACTTGTGCTTATCGGAGATTTCTTGTTATTATCTTAAGTATTTATGTGAGAAGAATGATGTTTAATTATTGATAAGGTGCTTGTGCTTATGCATGAAGTAGTTGAAATAAGAGTGCTCTAACACTGTAATTCTTTGGTTTGAACTCGAAGATAGTCCAAGGGTTAGAGGTGTCTAGGAAATATTAAATAAATAAGTTAATAAGTTTAGGCTTCCCGAACCTATAATAATAATATCAAATTATCTTCTATATTTAGTTATAAATCAGGTTCTCAAAATAGACTTTTTTCTATTTTTAAACTAAACCCATAACTCAAATTGTTTATCGTTTAGGTGGTTGAACACGTAAACCATTTAAATTAAACGAATTAAAAATAGTCTGTCAATTAGTATACGGTACATAGCTTCCACGAGACCTATTACGTATACTTGAGACAGTTGAAATTATTCTGGGCTATTTATGGGCTACTTTCGACAAACCATAAAACATTTAATAAAAATCAGAGGGGTACTTTTGAAGATATAGATGTAATAAATGTATGAATGTGCACGTGTGGAAGAGAAACAAATGGGCGCAGAAGGTTGAAACTTATATAGGACCAACAATGGGCTAGTTATGAGTTCCCTTTCAAATTTCTAAACATCGGACGAGCAGTTTTTAAGATATCTTGGTTAGCAAAAATCGAGCGACATACAGACACGGAACCGAAAATGTTCCCTGATGTCTGAAAAGGATTTCTGTCTTGGATTTTTTGAAATACGAGGCACAAAAAATGTTTGTGCTTCACAAAGATCACATAGCCACCGTTAAATTCGGTAAGCTTGAAAGCAATAGCTAATTTAAATGAGTTATTAGTAATTATACAGTACCAATAAATGAGAACGTTTTGTTAGATATATCGGACCAATATTTAGGCTGTAATTTCTTTGAATGTTAAAATCGGTCCAGGACATAGATTTTCGTATACATTTTTGTTACCTAGTACTCCCTCATCTTTGTGCGGTATTATCACTGACATTTTTATATGATTCTATTCTACCTTTACATTTAAAAATATTCATCATCGTCGGAAAAAATAAGGCCCCTTTAAAAAGATTGTGTTAAAAAAAAAAGTGGAAAGAGAATTTCAGTTCTAAAATGATTTTGCTACCGAGCTTACAGAGGTAACGGAAGCAATGTGATCGTTCTGACAAACGAAATTATTTTGTCTCCAATTTAAAAAAAAATAATCAAGACAAAAATCCGTCTTAGGTTTTAAGGAACATCTTTGGTGTCTGTCTGCCGCTCAATTTTTGCGAACCAATACGTCTTAGAAACTACACGCCCGATTTTAATGAAATTTGTATTGTTGGTCCCACATAAGATTCAACCTTCTGCGCGCATTTGTTTCTCTTCAACATACGCACAAACATACATTTATATACACCTATATCTTCAAAAGTACACAAATGATTTTTATGAAATTTGGATAGTTGGTCGAAAGTAGACCGCAAATTGCACCAGATTAATTTCAAACGTATACATTCTTTAACTTTTGCTTTATGAATACTTTCATTTACGTATAAAATCAAAACAATTAAATAAATTAGACAATAATGGCTTGTAAAAGCATAAAACCAATAAAGTACGAGGTTGGATGCGAGGAAGCTATGTGCCACATTAATTTACAGTCTATTTTTATTAATGTTTTTTATCTTTTGTAATAATAACAAAGCAAGAATAAGTTAATGCTTAAGTCAATAGTGAAACGCTTTCGGTTTCGTTAATGTCACAACTAAGAATTAAATGGTTAAAGTATTTATATAATGTAGCCAGAGAGTACTTGACCTAAACAATATCTTACCACAAAATACTTAAAATCCAGAAAAGTTTTCTTAAGTGCAACTGACGTGAAAAATAAAATGATCAATATATAGTATGTAGTTATAGCTTTTGTGACAAAATCAAATACGAAAAATAAAATTATGATATTATAAAAAGATTTTTGTTCTTTCTTTTTTAATTCCTAAATATATTGCTTTTTCACATCATTAAATGTAAATAAGTTACACATCTTCAACATTAATTTGTGATGGTCATTAACTTCTTTATATTAATTTTACCACGATTTTTTGTATTATTATATGTTTACATTCCCTAACTCTATGTTTTATTTCACGCTAATCAATGTCAAATATTGTTAAAATCCAAATGACGTACTGAAAAATTTGTCCGTTACAACTCGTTAATCCCTATGCAATTATAACTATTTTCTTACGTACCTACTAGATATTTCCCGGGAGACCACTTATATCGTTAGATTCTATTTTTCAAGACATATTGCTTTTCCTTGGAACTTTTTTTAGAATATATTTTTATTTCTTTCACATCCATTATAAGCTTTTTCAAGTCTTTTTATTCATTCCTCATAAGACAATTTTTACACAGAATCAGATGACACACATAAAAAGTAAAAATACTTTCTCCCTGCCTTTGAAATATAAGAGAGAAGAAAAAAAAATTGATATAGATATTTATTAAAATACAGAAAAAAAGTAGTTCGATTATATTATTAAAATCATATATATTCAGGATTTAAATGAAAGAGTAAGCATAAAAGTTCAGAACTTTCAGAAATACGATATACATATATAAGTTGCAGAAGCATTAATAGTGAAACATATTCAACAGTTATAGTGCAATAATACTGAGTGTAATCGTAGATTTCCACTAGTTTAGATTTGACTAATAAAGATTTTAACACATTGTGGTTTCAAGAACCATAAAAGTTGTTTAAAAACCATTTTGGGACTCAAGACACCTTAAAACGTGTAAAATCCATCTAAATCTCAAAATCAAATTTAAAAAATCACAATACTTTTTCTATATATTATATATAAATATATATATATATATATATATATATATATATATATATATATATATATATATATATATATATATATATATATATATATATATATATATTGAAAATAAAACAACACGTTTTATTAAGAGATTGAGCACGTTATTTAGGAACACGTGTTTCCAGGGTTTAAAAGAAAGATAGAGAGTTTCTCAGTCGAAAACTATCATTTATAAAATCATCTAGAGCTTTACGTGCCAGAGAAAAGAGCGTCAAAAAAATTTAACTATATGAAGTTATTTTTTATTTGCTGCCCAAGTGTTTAGTCCTTTATTGACAGTAACCCTAACAATAATAATCATGGAAGAAAATAAATATAAATACCTATAACAGATTTAATTCTAAGAAAACACATTCCATATTTTAAAAATATTTTCTCATTAATAATAATAATTGTTATAAATATTATCATTTACATGTATAGGTCTATATCAAAATTGATTTTTACTGGTCTTATATTACTTTGCTTTGTAAGTTTCATCGCACATTTCCGATTCCCCAATTTTGAACCACTTCCCGTGATTCAATCTTCCCCAAATTTTGCACATGAATACAACTAAGGTGAAGAATACAGAAACCAAAAAAAACAAAAAAAAAGTTGATAATAAGACCAGTTTTGAAAAATGGCATTTTTATATTAATTATTAGACAAAAGATTTTCGTAAATGATTTTATTAAAAAGCGTATATATTTGAGAAGTATGCGGGAGTTATTTTATTAGGGTATTTCATCAAAGCTGACAGACAATTCTAATTCCATTGAATGAAAAAACGAGACAATGAACATCCTGGAAATAATTACAGATAAATAATAATTTCTCATTTTAGGTTCAAACCAAAGGTACGAGTATAATGGGAGGGATAGCGGACGGAAAAAACAGTGAATTTGTGAATAAAAGATGGAAGAGAAAAAAAAGAATACTAAATTTCTTTTGAAGGGATAATAAGCTGATGAAATCCTTTGTCTGACTTGATAAAGTTTATAGGAACAGCTAATATATCCAGAGGAAGGAAAGGTTACATGTCTGACGTTACCACAAGCCCTTGTCTCGAAATTCCTGCCATATGGAGTTCAAGCTCACCCTGTATGAAATGAAAATTGTCTAATTAACTATCCTATTTTTTACCCTCAGATGGAAAAAAATGGATTGCTCTTCGCTTCCCTTTTTGAATAATCTTCCATATCTCAATGTTCATTATATGTACTACCATTTGCTATTTTGTTGTTAGGAAAAAATAATAATAATAATTTTTTTTTATCAATAATTAGTTGGAGATCAAATTAATATTATATTTATGGCTTTGAATAAATAATTTTTTGTCGCACTCAAATTAGTTAACATAAAGAATTAAAACGCTTTTCATATTATCTGTACATTTAAATTACAATTTACCAGTTTAATCCACTAATCAGGATCAGCTTGTGATAAGTATTGGCTGGTGTTTTTACTGCTAACACACTTTTCCTTTAGTTTTTAGGGTTTGAGGTCATCCTAGAAACCCTTATGCTTTTGGTAGTTCGTCCGTCCGTCCGTCGCATCTTGGAGTATATCTCCCGACCTACTGAAGCTACATATTTGAAATTTGGTATACAAGTTAAACTTTTTTGCCCCAAAAACAGAAGAAATATTGCGAACTTAACCACTTAAAACTTCTGCCATCAACGATTAATTGTGGATTGATCGCTTATTTTATATTTGCTGTAATTTTTATGTTGGGTCCCATTTTAAAGGTATTAAAATTTAGATTACAAAAATATATCGCGTTTCCCGAAAAAATTAAAACAATACACACAAAAAAAAAAAAAAATCCGCACTACCCCTTTAGGACCGGTCCTAACAATAAGGCACTATCCCTGTGGTGCAATGATATTTCCGGGTGTTGATATAAAAAAATCAAATTTTAGAAATTTTAATGGGCCGTAACTATGGAGGCCCAAATTTTTTTTATATTTCGAAAATTTGATGTTGGGTATCATTTTAAAGGTATTGAAATTTGGTTACAACTAGGCAACGCGTGGCTCTATCATTGAAGCGAGCGTATAGTAATAAATATGTATTGAATATTGAAAAAAATAGATAATTATGATAAGTTGATAGATATAGGGTATAATTGTAGTACAGCGGCTAGTAGTAAGGGAACCACCCCGCATTCTTACTATTCCTCTAACCACACATCTCCTTTTCAATTATTATAAAATGTATCTCTTTGCTACAAAAAAACTACTGCATGTATCAAATTGAAATTTTGCATGCCTGTTTCATTAGATTGTGCATTAGATGGTGTATACGAAGTTTTATTAAAATCGTTACTTTAGAATGTAAGATATCGGTAAAAAGGTTGTTTTCTCTATTATAAACGTTTAGGTCTGCTTTAATAGTTTTAGCGATCTTTATTAATTCATAGCGGTATCTCATCGAATAGATGATAATAGAATCTTTTCCCGTCCTGAAATTCCAATTAATATTTGAACCTACGTTTACGCGAGCGTTGCGGGCAAACTCTTGGACGGATTACGCTGTCCAACGAACTTAGCCTGAGTATTAGTAAGAGGATCATGTATACCAAATTTCAACTAAATCGGTAAACTTTTAGTCAAGTTATCGTCACACGCGTAAACGTTACTGACAGACAGACAGACAGACAGACAAGATGCATAGTTTGTTGAATGTTGAATGTAAGAAGCTCGCTTGCACTCGCTTCAAATATATATCGCGTTTCCAAAATGGCTGCCATTTTACCCCAAAGAGAACCAAATAAGTGCATACCTAAGATAGTAAAAAGGATAATATGTACATCTTGCTTTTCAAAATTTCAATTTTTATACATATTTTAGTTTAAAAAAATAAATATAATAATGTTCCATTTATGAAGATTTATGACCAAAGATACCCTTTTAGTAACTTGTTGGCAAGTACTTCACGGGATTTTTACTAAATGTTAACATTAGAATAAAACACTGAATTTCTTCTGTTAAATTGTATATTTAATTTACAATTTACCGGTTTTCTCCACTGCTCAGGCTCTACCTACACCACAAGCTGTACATGGTAGAATGAGCAGGTGTTTTTTTAGGGTTTCGTTGGTAAAACCAAAAAAAAGAAACCCTTATAGTTTTCGTTCCTGTGTCTGTCTGTCACTCTGTACGGTTCCAATAACTTTTGAACCAAAGGAGATAAAAACGTGAAACTTTCCAGTATAAAAGATCGTTTTGACGCGCACACAGGAAAAATATAGCGAATTCAATATTATCAGCTGCTCAAATTCAAAATGGCGGATAATTCACGTCGCGAAAAAAAAAAAAAATAAAATAAATTTTGAGTGGGGTATCAAATGAAAGGTACTGAAAAGTAGAATCGAAATATATATGCCACTTAGGGGTAGTGCTTAATTTTCAGGGCAATTTTGTCAAAAAACATCGAAATTTTGCGTGTCCCCCCCCTAAAATCGTATTTCCACCATTACTAAAAATATAGAAAAATATGCAAAATGTGTGGTCTGCTGGGCCATAGAAAAATAAGATTAGCAATTTTATCTGATTTACTGGAAATCGAAGATGGAGGATAATTCATGTCACTCTAAAAAAAATATTTTTTTTAAATTTTGAGTGGGGTATCAAATGAAAGGTATTGAAGAGTAGAATAGAAATATATGTACCACTTAGGGGTAGAGCTTAATTTTCAGCGCCAGTTTGTCAAAAAACATCGAAATTTGTGTGTTCCCCCCCTATAATCGTATTTCCGCTGTTACTAAAAATATAGAAAAATGTGCAATATGTGCGGTCTGCTGGGCCATAGAAAAAATAAGATTATCAATTTGATCTGATTTACTGGAAATCCAAGATGGCGGATAATTCATGTTATCCGATTTTTTTTTTTTTTTAAATTTTGAGTGGGGTATCAAATGAAAGGTATTGAAGAGTAGATTTAAAAAATGTATAACACTTGATGTTAGCATTTAATTTTGCGCGCCATTTTGTCAAAAAAAAATCAAAACTTTTCTCCCCTCCCCCCTTACTAATTTTATGTTCACAATACCAACGAAACCCTTTTTACGTGAGATTCACGCCTTACCAATTTTTTTTTTTTTTTTTTTTTTTTTGTGTGTTTTTGTTTTGCAAACACACTTTTTCTTGAAGACTTGCACATCAAGAAAAAGAAGAATTTGCTTGAAAGAAGAATGTGCTCTTGAAGACTTTTTTCTATTCATTCTGATTACCTTTGAAGGTTAAATCATCTTATTTTTTATTTGTAGTTTCAAGCTCAGAACAATTTAAATTCCATTTGCTTCATAATATTTATACGCAGAGGTAGAGAAGTTAGGACAATGTTTCCATAAAATAATAAAAGTTTTGAATTGTAGGCCCTGATTTCATAAAATAGTATCATTTTTTAATTATACTATTTTAAACTCACCAACAGTTTAAAATAATTCTAGAATAAAGTTAAAAATAATTAGAAGTAATCAGGGGTTGAAAGTGAAGATAAAAATGAAGGGTAGAATTATTGTTATTATCCGATTGTTGTTGGGCCTTGTTAGGTCGGCTCGGAGGGCGAACAGGTTGGCAAAGAATTAAGGAAAATAAGCTTGGAGGTGATTGAGGAAGCCAATCTTTGGGTCCGGTGATGATTCTCTAAGAAGTAATTGCAGCTTCTTCCATCTTGCCTTGGGTTATACTCGACACCCCCATTCATTCTGTATTTTTAAGTAACTTTCAATTTTAACAATGATACTGTTGCTTTTTTAATGCAGAAATGTTTATTTCAATTTTCATTTATTTTTACCTTTAAAAGTTCGATAGTTTTTTACTAATAAACTAATAGCTTTGGTCATAAAATATTTCATAGTTAGAGAACTAAATTTGAATGTGCGTTTAAGATTTAAGAAATTTACTCTTTACCTTATGTTTTACTCTTTATTTTATTTTCTTAATTTAATAGTACATTACGCGTCGAGTGCGGAAAGTAGCATTTTGCATGCGAGTGTGGAGTTTGCACCCGGGTAGTAAAACCACACGAGCAATGCATGGACTCGGATATACATGGACTCGTTTTGACATAGTATCCAACTTTGTTTTTGGTGAATGTATTTAATTTAGTGATTAGAAGTTTGATGGAAGACTCTTTTGAGTCTTAAGTTGGTCTCGGTCTCCAACATGAGATTCACCCCCCCCCCCCCTTTATGTTATGTTATGTTTTTATAAATGTAATTTTAGTTTTTCCAAAATTGACTCTCGTGATGGCCTTATACAGGACGATAGCGGTTTTGTTAACTAAACAAGTATTTCTTTACGTAGAGAGATTTTTTTATAAAATCCATTTGAATTTAATTTAAAATATTAGATCCAACTTTAAATTGGTTCGTTTAAATTTTAGTTACTGCAGTTAAATCCTTTTCATACAAATCTTTAGGTTACATGACAGATTTCGAGAAGTGGTAATTAATTTGACATTTTCATCTAGATGTGTTGCTGCTTTCACTTAATATTATGTCTCTATCCTTTGAGTTGTTAAGGCTTGATTATAAGGTTACCACTTAAAATTATTTACGTATCTCGGTAAGACTAATTTCCCTCTAATAAGGAGAAGTTGTGCATAATTCTTGAGGTGTATACAGTTCCTTCTTTAGTGTATTATACAAATTAAAGCACAACAAGGCGATAGAAACATTGTTAAAATCATATTAAGTCTGTGGCAAGAAAAAAATGCTTTGAGCAAGAAATGTAATGTCCAGTTTTCATAATTTTAAAGTATATGCTGCATATTACTACATGCGGCGAGAGAAAAAAGTAATATTTATTGGCAAATCTCTGAAAAAATGTTTTAATTGAGACTCTTCTCGATCAAATTTAATTTTATATTTTTCACTATTAAAATAAATAGAATGATTAGCTTATTAAATCAGAGTGTACGAGTATAGGTGTATAAAATTATTTTAATAGACTAAGGTACTGTGCCGCATTGGGCCTGAATTTGGGACCACTGTTGTTACTCAAACATATCTGATTTTGTTTCCCTTTAATCACCTTGAATAAATGGATAATGTTACAGTTTTTGTAACCCAATATACTTTTAACGGATAAAAAACTATATAAAAATATTTGTATAAATAAATTAAAACAACTAAATAAAAATGTGCCAGATAATTAATTTTCTTATTAATCCGAACTACAATGTGCACTAACAATTTCATTTTACTGGCCTATACTTTTTTATGATTAACAATTAACCTACAAATGCACAAAACAAATTACATGCGAAGATAATACTACTATTTTTATATGTACCATTTTTATATCTTCAAACATTCATTAAAGTTAATGGATTCAAGAAAAAGTTATAATTTTATTATTAAGATTGAATATAATTAAATAAAATGTGTTATATTTTCCTATAAATTTTTTCTCTTAATTCTTAAAACATTAAAAGTTTAAAAATAATTTAATAGAGGTAAGGAAACCGGAGGGGCGTAATTTCAATCGTTAAGGTTAACCTATGTTTTAAAATGACTTTTCAACTCTAAAACAAATACGATAATAAATGAAAAATAAACACGTAGTCGTTTTACGTGCTATGAATAAAGCTTTGTATGAAGCAAAGGTGTCATATAAAAAATCCTTGGGTCATGGACCTAGAGTTTTATGTACCATGTTTATGATCTGTTTTAAACTGATCATAACTTTGGGTAATAATAATGGAATAAACCAAATAATTGTGGGATAAACTAAATAATGTTTATGGCAGACCAAGACGTATGCATAAGACTCAATTATTCGTGTTGAAAACAAAGCAATATAATACAAAACTTAATAATATTCATTTGAAATAATATGGTAAAGGTAGTACGGTAGGCAGGTATGCACTATTTTGCAAACCATTTAATTATAGTGGGGGGGGGGGGGATTGCTTTCTGGAACCACTTATCCATAAGTCAGGCGTTGGGTTCAAATAATTTGACCACTCGTTGTGGATAGCCTTTTGAAGGCTGAAAGCTGCTTATTTCAATGTACGTGGTGGGACAGTTTGTGCTATTCGTTTAAGTTTAAGCTGACCTTCGCATAGATGCTCCCATATCTAACATGGACTCCAGTTGTGAGACCTAGAATGTATCATCTGGGGACTCGAGTCCTGCATTAGAAGACATTTAATTAAATTTTAGGATAGACGACAACAGTTGGTCAAAAAAAGCTGTAGGACAGCGCCAGGAGACAGACGTATGACCGGAGTTGCCATCGTAAAATTAAATCGGCGGGTGTAAGAAAAACAATACTTTCTTTACTACTTATATGAGAGATTAAAAAAGTCTGTAGATAGAAGAGATATGTAGTAGATAAAGATTAAAAATTCTGTGTTTTAGTATCTCAAACACAGTGCAACTGCAACTAGCCTAGGCCTAGGTGTGAGCTCACCCCTTGAGACGTGGTCGTCACCGGAAGACACTCTATTTTAATTTTAACTGCTTAATTCATTTGCTAAATTAGGGACTATTTAGTATATGGATATCCTCGGTACTTTTTATGATCGTAATTCATGAATTTTAAGTTAACACCAGCTGATTTTTCTTTTGAAATCGCTAAAATTAGTCTGTATTTTTCTCCCCCATTTACATTTTAAATTCCCGGGGCTGGCGCTGGAGTGTATTTTTCTCTGTCTGTTTCCCGTAGTTAATAATAATTATAATTTGATTTAAATTTAAACTGTGTGAATTAAAGATGAAATCAGGGTAAACTGTTTTTCAATCCTGGTTGTATTATTAGGATGATTTTTTTTAATGAGTTCGCAATTTTGTTTATACATTTTTGGAATAAATCTACTTATTTTTACTTGAATTGAAAATTCAGAAAACATATGTCATACTATTCGCTATAAAATAGAAATTGTTATTCATGGAAAAGTAAAGGTTCTAATATTCTGTATAAATAGTTAGATTAGAGGGTCTTACAATCCTTTCAAGTCAAATATCTAAAAACCACGCCTATCTGTCTCTAGTTTTAACGAAGAAATTAAACCGTTTTTAGCATTTAAAGTATTTACGAATTTAAACAAAATTAAAAAGTATAACAATTATTATATTTTTGTTTATTATATCGTGTATTCAGAAAAAATATAAATCTATAAAACAGTGAGCTAAAGTTATTATAAATGACATATCATCGAAGACATATCTCTACATCAAAGGCTATTCTCTGATCTCTGTTGTGTTAGATGTCAATCCAACTCACCCATCAATTGCCATATTATTGTCTTTGATCTATTTTTAGTCTTTTGAGTAGCATTCCCTTTTGTTATTACTTGGAGGGTTGTGATGATTATTAACTTTGTTTCTTCCTGTTCCTAGGCATGGTAATATTAAAGATGATGACTTCTTCATCACATTAAGATATTACGCGGCTTTCACTGAAAATTCAAGTTTAACATAAATGAACTAATCAGAATTAACAAAATTTAACACTTCTTTTTCCCAGCGTAGAAAGAAATGATGAGGATTGAGACTATAATAAAATAAGGAATGGCAAGTCAAATTAAAACGCTTAATAGCAATAGGTTGAAACAAGAAGTTTTGTTTGTCGAATATTAGGTGGTGTAGTTAAATTCAGTGTCCATTATTGTTGCTTTATCGGGTAGCTTAATTTGTAGTGTTTGCTATCAATCATTCAAAAGCTTAACAGCTAAAGTTAGGAGCTAAGTGTTGGTAGAGTTAGTAAATGGCTTCTATTAGGTAATTAACAATCAGAGCAGATGTTATTTGCATCTATGATCCCTTTAACTAAAGCTTTAAATAAGTTAAAAAAATAACCCTTAACATTCATAATCTTAACTATTAATTTGTTAGTGAGAATTGTTTTAATTCAATTACACTCCATTCTGGCGAGTTTTTAATTACAACTTGAGTAACAAACATTTTGTATAAACATAAGGTTGACTAATGAAGTTGAATTTTTGCCCTATAAAATATTTTTATATTCGGCAATGAACATCAGAGATTTAATAACTCAAGCTTGCAATGCCTAGTATTTGTGTACCAGTATGTCCCTGAAATACTATTTTAAACCTACCTATCTCATTAAAATATGACAAGGATAGGGGCTATCATATCCAGTGAGTATACCTTGAAAAATATTCTGCTTTTTTCAATTCATAACGGCGGAGATTCAAAGGTGAAAAATCTGTTATATTCATGCATAAAAATAATTCAATCTTATACCAAATTCTACGAAAGGTATTTCCTTTTTAATTTCTCATATTCGTAGTATATATAAAAAAGTATTGTAGTGGAGCGAAAATTTGATTTTGAGATTTTAATTGATTTATACGTTTTGAGGTTCCTTGAAAAAGTGTTTTTTTAATGTTGATCTGACGTCTGTCGCCTGTAGTCTGTGCTGACGCGTGGACTCTAAACTACTGGGCCAATTTTGATGAAATTGGCATACAGGTTCAGAAAAATCATGCTCCGAGGTGAAATCGTTAAATTAATTTTAGCTCAAAATTTGGGACGCTGCCCATTACAAACTTAACAATTTCTAAAGACCATTTAAATAAAAATCTAATAATGAATGTCGTTTATTGGTGAAAATAAATTATTGAAAAACAAAACAAAAAGTAAACAATTCTGTTGAGTAATTTTAAAATATGTTTAAAAATAAATCAATTGAATGTGTTATTATGGGATTTAAGTACAGTTTGAATATCTATATGAAATAGTTTAATAAGCTTAAACACTGAAGTGCATACATTAATATAACAGCAGAATGGGCTCAACTATTTAAATGGTTATCATAACTGCGCTCATAGTCTCAAGTGTAGCAAAAAAATATTAAGAATAGGAAGGTTCGAAACTGAACGGAAAAAAATTGAACAAGAGAGGAAATTAAATCGAAATAGAAGAAATATCGAATAAATATCTTGGCTATCAAAGTGCCAAAAAAGCCCTTAAGAGAAAATTGTTAAAGAAAACCACGTAGAAAAAAAAAAAAAATAACAATAATATACCAATCTGGTGGACTTTAATAAGTAATTTATTGAACTGGCAGAAGGCGGCTGCGTATGTAGTAGAAATTCAAACAAAAATACAATAAAGAAAGTAATTTTTTCTTGTCACTTATAAACGAAAAAATGAAGGTAATACTTTATATATATATATATATATATATATATATATATATATATATATATATATATATATATATATATATATATATATATATATATATACATATATATATATATATATATATATATATATATATATATATATATATGTGTGTGTGTGTGTGACACATAGATTACCTATATATTACATAAAAATATAGATATAAAATTAATTTAGAAAGTGTAAAAACTACTCGCTTTCTATAAATCAATAACTTATACTTGTAATAATAATTAGTTTTTTAAATTTTTAAAATTCCGGCGAAGCAATAGCGTTGAAACAACAAAAATAAATGCTTATCTCTATTCAATTATTTATACCTGGAGTTGGAGATGAAGACGGAATTATTATCAAGCTAATATGAGCCATGAATAATTTCTTATCTCGTTTTTTAGACGTATTAATAACAATAAAAAAAAGCTTGCCCATAAAAGGTTCTCTTTTCTTATCGAATTACCACAACCTTATACGGTTGAAGTAGCCTATATGGGGCATCATGTATAGAAATGAAAAAAAAACTGTCACATATAATTAGTCTTTTCTGTATATTGATAAAAAATGCACCAATTATGGATTCTTCTTCATTTCATAAGTTTTCTCTTAATACAATTTCCTTTTTTCAGTCCTCTATTTGTGTACAGGTCGATTTTGGGAATCTTGGGCATATGCATCTGTTGTAGATTACCTGGGCTTCGATGTAGCGTATCTAGTTTTTCTAGAGAGTATGAAATGAAAAAGAATACATAAATAATGCAATTTATATCAATATACAGTAAACACTTTAATTATGTATGCATTATATTTGTTAGTTATTGCATTTTTATACATGATGCCCCATATAGACTAGTCCGACCCTGTATCGCATTTCTGCCGTTGTTGATATATCCTCGAAGATCAAGACAAATTTCGACAAAGATCGAACAAAGGCAACTTAATACTAACAGTCCAATAAAAACTATTATACCTATTACAGTTATTAAATTACATTGCTATCGTCTCCCTTTAATAGTTGTCGATTTTCAGAATATTTTAATAGCTTATTATCCAAACTAAATTATATAATATACAAATTCAATACACGTCGTTAAGAGAGAAAACAAAAATGTATACATTATTACTTCAAGAACATTTAAGGTGAAATATGATCTTTGTTCTTAGTGTTTCTGTAATTTGTAATGGCAACACTCAACAATGAGTCAAAATTTAAAAGTCTAAATTTTATTCATTAAGATTAAAAGTTAACATGGCAACGAAATTTTTAAATCAATTAGATAAGCGAAGAAAGGGAGACGTATACATCAAAGGGTAAAGGAGCCAGACTTAAATTAGGTAAAAACTTCAAGGTTAATTTAGAATTTATATAAGTGAAAGAGAGATTTAAATCAAGAATAATTAGAGGAATCTAAAGTGAAATAAACTCAGCAACATATACATTGTTTCATTGTTAAGGTTCTAAGCTAGGCACCATTTTCGAGGCCTGTGACACTAATTAAGAGGAAAGGGCTAAGTCCTGCAATGCGAATTAGGTGGTTACAAAGGGACTTTAAGGTCTAAATAGCAGAGCCTTGCAGCCTACTACAGTCAATCTTAACTACTAATTTTAATAGTAAACTAACAATTCTCTTATATATACAATAAAATTGAAACCTTCATAAACCGTTTACAAAATGGTTAAGTTCAAACATTTAAATGCAAAGATAGTATATATTAGTATATATATATATATATATATATATATATATATATATATATATATATATATATATATATATATATATATATATATATATATATATACGAGTATATATATATTTATAGATATACACACTAACTTTGGTATTTTATATATGCATGTTTCGATCTATTTTCAAAATCTTATGTATTTTGGTTACATTATCAGGTAAAAAAAAATATCAGCCAATTAGTGAGGCACATGGCTTCCTCGCATCCGTCTGTGTATTTTATACGGTTCATATGTCGTATACTTATACTTACTACTTATAATAATATTATACTTTTACAACCAATTATTGTCAAATTTATCAAATGTCCCCCCTCCCCTTCGTTTTTTAAATCTTTCAAAATTGTTTTGATATTTACATGGATTAAAGTATCAAATAAGCAAAATTTAAAGAGCGCAGACGGTTGACATTTATCTGGGGCTATCTTCGGGCTACTTTCATCAAACCGAAACCGAGTAATTATTTCGAGTAGTTTTGAAGATATAGGTGTAAATTAATGTATGTTGGTGCACAAGTGGAAGAGAAAGAAATGAGCGCTTATATGGGACCAACAATAGGCTAATTATGACCTACCATCCAAATTTCATTAAAACCGAAGGAGAAGTTCTTAAGAAAAATTGAACAACAGACAGACGACAGACCGACACGGGGCCAAAAATGTTCCCTGATGGCCGAAAGGATTTCTGCATTGAAATTTTTGAGGTCGGAGGCATCTAAAATTTTTGTTCTTCAAACGATCACGTAGCTTCCCTTACCTTCAGTAAGCTCGGACGCAAAATTATCATTACAATTAAGGCCCCCATACACGGTCAAAATGTTAGCGCAAACATTTTGACCGTGTATGGGGCTGTTTGATGTTTGCGCAAACATGATGTTTGACGTGTATGGCCTAAATTTGCCTGACATCAGGTTTGCACCATGTTTGCATTCATAGAGTTTACCAATATTCTAGAATATTAACAAAGTACATTGTACGAATACTAATTGGTTAAGATACTACATAAAACTTAAAAAAGTATACCAAACATATGCAGTTATATTAATTACTCGTGAATTTATCTTAATTAAGATTATATTAGTTTCGTCAATAGTTTGGCTAAATACATGCATAATCAATCAGTAATTAATTAAGCCATGTCACTCAATTACATACCTGGGCAACCGCGTTTATTAAATGCTAGACACGGCATGACTCTACAATGTTTCTCAACTTTGTATGAAATAAATAATAATAATACCTAAAGCACCACCGAATATTTTGCACTGATGGTATATGGGGCTGTTTGTATCACAATACTTTTTCTTTAAGTATGTACACTAGGACCTCGTTAACCCGGACGAATTCAGGCACAAGGTCGTCCAGATGAGTGGAAATGTGTATCGTAAAAAGTGATTTGCAACCATTTTTTATTGTTGCGGGCTTGCATTCTCTATGAAAGACCGTCCAGATTACCGCATGTCCGGATTAACGGGGTCCTTCTGCATTACGTTTATAGAGAATAAAAATAGTACATTCAAAGTTTGCGCAAACATCAAAAGGGTAGCGCAAACATGATGTTTGGCGTGATGTATGGCCTAAATTGCAAAATGTTAAATCGTGTATGGGGGCCTTAATAATAATTATTATTAATAAATCATAATAATCATTTAGGTGTGAAAAATAAAAATTATTTCATTTGAATCTGCATCTGGCACTGCAGGACTTTCAGAATTGCCAAGGAAAGGATTGCCAGTCTTGCTATTCTAGTTCCTGTCATAATTGCCTGCTCGCAGTTGGTCCCAGATTAATTTCAACCGTCTGCGCTTTTTTAAATTTTACTTGCAAAATTCATACTTTAATTCATGTAAAAATCAAAACAATTTTGACAGATTTAAAAAACGGGGGGGGGGGGGGTAATTAAATAAATATGACAATAATTAAAGTATACGAAATATCACACAAGGAAGCTAGGTGTCACACTAATTGGGAGACTATTTTACATAAAATTAACTATCAATTTAGCAAATTTTAGCTAAATCAGCTAAAAGCGCTGATTACCTACCATTCAAATTTCATTATAATCGACGAGTGGTTATTAGGACTTTATTTATTTAAAAAGAAGAAATTTATTTTAAAAATTTCCCTGATGTCTCAATCCTGAGAAGTGATGAAAGCTTCCGTTACCTTCGTTAATCTCGGAAGCACTTAAAACCTTAGGAAATAACCTAATCACACCTAAAGTAATTCAAATGTTAATAAAAAGTAAAGCACATGATAAACCTAATAAGATATTTACCCTTTTCATAAAGGGAATTGCTAATTATAATTTGCAAATAATAATTTCGATGATAATTTACTAAATAATTTAATTATAATAATAAATTGTACTATATAAAGAGCCAATGAGCGGAGCGAAAAACCAAGCAAACGATAGAATAGATTTGGTTTAATTTATCCACATTGGTAATCTTAATGAATAAACGTAATTTATAAAAACACAAAAAGATTATCACGTTTTCTATGAAAGAAAATCAAGTGAAGAAATATCCCGTGGAACACAATAAGAATTAATAAACTACATCAATAATCTTCACAACCTAATATAATTTGCAATTAGTAATTAAATTTTTATAAGTTTTTGGTAGTATTCATACTACGGAACGTTTAAATTTTAATTTAAATCAAGTTATAATTACTATTTACAAAGGGAGACAGAATGAGAAAAATAGACTTCAGCGCCGGGACTCGTACCACGGACCTCCCCCTCATTACAATTAGTGTAACTCTTTACAATTAGTGTACATATAAATGAATTAATTAAGGAACAGCATTAAAAATAAATAAAATTTAAACAACTCATATTCGACAAAATAAAAGAACAATTATTAAATGAAGCATTTTTAACATAAAATAACACATGAAATTTAATTAACTTAATTAGACAGGAGATAATTATTTGGGAAGTTAAGAGGATAAGAGACAAGAGACTAAAGTGGGAGGAAATAAGCTTACTAACCTAACCAAAACCCTATTGTATATTTAACCTTCACGCAACATGTAATGAAGAATTGGTTATTTCCGAATTACTAAAGTGTTTTGAATATCACTTTATTAACTGTTAGTTTATCTTATGTTTTTAGCTTCGTCAGGGCAATATCATTTTAGATTAATCATAATAAGAATTGCATTTATAATACAAAAAAAAACTTCAATCTGAAAAACTAATTCTTTTTCCAATTCGAGAATTATCCTGCATATAGTGCATTATGTTACCAAGAGAACAGGAGGAAATTTTTAATTTGGATAAAAAAGAAAATTTTGTTTTAAAAAATTATTAGAATCTTTCGGGTAAGCTCGGAAAATAAACAATAACAAATACGAGACAAAAGATCTTGTCTTGTCACAGTCTCTTAATTTGTTGATTTCGGACAAGATTTTTGGGTCTATACAGGTGAGTAAAATTAACAATTGGTTAATTAAAAAAAGGTTATATTTCACCCCTTAAGGGCATCATCAGACCTCAAGTCCTGGCTTGCGTTTAATTTGTTTTCATATTTTTTAACAATTTTAAAATTAATAAATATAAATAATTAAAAATAATCCTCAGATCATCTCTGCGTGTCTCACTCACACACTATTTTTCATTAATCAATTGTTTATTTTACTCACCTGTATGATCCAAAAAACAAGTAATGCATAATTACCAAAGGCGGAAACTAGTAAGAATTATACTTCAAGTGAGTTTGTTGATTTATTTTTTTATTAATTTAACGCATTTCATCCTTTTCGGCAATGATGATGGCCCTTATTCCATATAGAGGCTGAAACCTGCTTTGAGAATAAAAATATATATTATTTTTTACGTGGAGAAACTATTGTTTCAACCATTGAGATATAAGATGTTTATTTAAATTCATTAGGGAGAATCCTTCAGACATAAATGGTTTTTTCCTTATATAATATTTCAATTTTTAAGTTTTTGGTAGTTTTCATACTACGGAAAGTTAAATTTTAATTTAAATCAAATTATAATTATTATTAACTACGGGAAACAGACAGTGAAAAATACACTCCAGCGCCGGGATTTGAACCACGGGCCTCTATATTTCCAGTATAGCGCTCTTCCATCTAAGCTACGCAGGAGAATGATTTTTCACTACCGTAATCGATAACTAGTCCCGAATCCAAGCTTTCAATATTCATATACATTTAGACAGTCAATATTTATGACATTAGAACTAAACCAAGAATTAACGCTTATAATTATAAAGTACTCAATTAGTACCTGTACCTTGTACAATCAATTCGAAATTCAATTTTTAAGTTTTTGGTAGTTTTCATACTACGGAAAGTTAAATTTTAATTTAAATCAAATTATAATTATTATTAACTACGGGAAACAGACAGTGAAAAATACACTCCAGCGCCGGGATTTGAACCACGGGCCTCTATATTTCCAGTATAGCGCTCTTCCATCTAAGCTACGCAGGAGAATGATTTTTCACTACCGTAATCGATAACTAGTCCCGAATCCAAGCTTTCAATATTCATATTACATTATATAGAGGCCCGTGGTTCAAATCCCGGCGCTGGAGTGTATTCTTCACTGTCTGTCTCCCGTAGTTAATAATAATTATAATTTGATTTATATAATATTTTGAATAATGAAATATCGAAACTGAATTTCGATTAGGTTAAAAGTTAATTTAAAATTATTACTAGAAAATAAAATCCAAGATTATTAATCTAAAAATAAATTTTGAAATTGACTTAATACAGAAAAAAAAAGGAGGCAGACTGATTTGGCGTATAAAGTTAAATATAAAAGTATAACAAAGGGTCCCATCTCAAGTAATATAAAAGTTACTCATAATTTGCTTCAATTTTTAGGATCGGCTACTTTTCCTTTTCTTTTTCTTATCTCCCCCCCCCCCTCCTCTATTTTTAGGGATTCTTTTAAGAACATTTATTCTGACCTGGAGACATTCCTCGCTAAGGACTAAATTATTTCCCCTAAGAATTAAAAAAGTTAGAAGATTATATTATTAATTCTAATAAAACAAACAAAAAAAACTCATTTAATTCTATTTCTTTACGAAATTAGACGTTGATGGTTAGAGAGAAAAAATGTTACAAACGTTGGAATAAAAGAATATATTATGTTTCTTCCCCCACACGTAAGTTCAACTCTTCTTCACAATTTACACCAGACAATCCTTCTCGACCCCTGAAGAGACTGTGACCTAGGCACTTATCCTCATATCAAAATATATATCATTATGTTATTATTTAGAAATATTTAATTATTTGGTTTATTTATTTATTTAATTAGTATCTCATTTCACCTTTATCTAGTTTTATAATTATTATTATTTATTTTGATCTATCTATGTAACCATCACGCCAAAAAGGGGTCAGGTCAGTTGACTACTTTCTTTTTATATTTTGTACATTCAAATAAACATTATCATAACTGTAACACTCTTAATATGTATATAATTCTAGTTGAAAGTGAAAAAAATCTGTCATAAGTACCTATATAATACTATCATAAACCAGCGGAGTTTAGACGAGATAAAGCTTAAGAGAGAAAACAATTTAAATCCCTGCACTCTTTCTCCTATAAGCTTCTATGTATCCCACCTTGACTAAACTAAAAATTATTATTGCCCATTAAATTACCAGTAGGTATAAGTGAATGGTTGACAACAGATAGCTTCAACAATTAACTAAACACAACATTAAAAAATAAATAAAAATACGTGTGGTGTCGCGGGAAACCTGGTGGAACACAGTTCCTTACGCTTTTCTTTAAATCTATATACTATAAAGCCGCATGGCTAACTGACTCACTCACTGACATTAATGTTTACCCACTTCCAGAAGAGCTAGAGACTTGAGGTTTGCGCCATTCGACGCGCAATGTCTATATTGTGAACCAAAATAATTATAAAAAGTTTACTTTTCCCACTCCTTCCCCCCCTAAAAAAATAAAAATGGCCGACTTGATTTTCAAGCTGTTTTGGGGCTTGTTGCGGCTAAACGGTAAGTCGTATTGGAAAACAGATAGCACCAGCGGTAACTGATTTTAAAAGATCTACAACTTTGGTTCTATGACTTTTTGTCGTACCTCTATCGGTTGTACCCTAAATAGTGATTATTTTGGTATTTTTTTGTTTTTATTTTTTTTCTATTTTTGACTTTGAATTGCCGTAGTTTCTAAAATAATTGACCGATTTTATTTCTGATTGAGGCGCTTGAATCTCACACTAATGCTCTTTAAATTGAGTATATTTTATTTCATTAGTTCATCCTATTTGCTGAGAGCATGAGAGTACACTTTTTCTTGTGTGCCGTGTCACGTGACCACTTTTTTGGTTTTTAATATTGTGTCGTATATCATTTGAAAGGCCTTGATTTGTACATTAAAGCTATTATTTTTATTTATTTTTTAAAAATGTTGTACACGTACTTTTGTACCGATTTACAATTGTGTTGTAGGTTAATGGGTTTAAATAATTTTTTGTAATTAGGTTATTTTATTTTTATTTATTTATTAGTAAAATTAATGCCGTTTTGTATTGTTTTTTTTTTTTTTAATATAATTTTGGTACCTTAGGCCTTAGAGTACAGAGGTACAAATGTCTAAGTTAATCTTTTATAATCTATATACTATAAAGCCGCATGGCTAACTGACTCACTCACTGACATTAATGTTTACCCACTTCCAGAAGAGCTAGAGACTTGAGGTTTGCGCCATTCGACGCGCAATGTCTATATTGTGAACCAAAATAATTATAAAAAGTTTACTTTTCCCACTCCTTCCCCCCCTAAAAAAATAAAAATGGCCGACTTGATTTTCAAGCTGTTTTGGGGCTTGTTGCGGCTAAACGGTAAGTCGTATTGGAAAACAGATAGCACCAGCGGTAACTGATTTTAAAAGATCTACAACTTTGGTTCTATGACTTTTTGTCGTACCTCTATCGGTTGTACCCTAAATAGTGATTATTTTGGTATTTTTTTGTTTTTATTTTTTTTCTATTTTTGACTTTGAATTGCCGTAGTTTCTAAAATAATTGACCGATTTTATTTCTGATTGAGGCGCTTGAATCTCACACTAATGCTCTTTAAATTGAGTATATTTTATTTCATTAGTTCATCCTATTTGCTGAGAGCATGAGAGTACACTTTTTCTTGTGTGCCGTGTCACGTGACCACTTTTTTGGTTTTTAATATTGTGTCGTATATCATTTGAAAGGCCTTGATTTGTACATTAAAGCTATTATTTTTATTTATTTTTTAAAAATGTTGTACACGTACTTTTGTACCGATTTACAATTGTGTTGTAGGTTAATGGGTTTAAATAATTTTTTGTAATTAGGTTATTTTATTTTTATTTATTTATTAGTAAAATTAATGCCGTTTTGTATTGTTTTTTTTTTTTTTAATATAATTTTGGTACCTTAGGCCTTAGAGTACAGAGGTACAAATGTCTAAGTTAATCTTTTATAATCTATATACTATAAAGCCGCATGGCTAACTGACTCACTCACTGACATTAATGTTTACCCACTTCCAGAAGAGCTAGAGACTTGAGGTTTGCGCCATTCGACGCGCAATGTCTATATTGTGAACCAAAATAATTATAAAAAGTTTACTTTTCCCACTCCTTCCCCCCCTAAAAAAATAAAAATGGCCGACTTGATTTTCAAGCTGTTTTGGGGCTTGTTGCGGCTAAACGGTAAGTCGTATTGGAAAACAGATAGCACCAGCGGTAACTGATTTTAAAAGATCTACAACTTTGGTTCTATGACTTTTTGTCGTACCTCTATCGGTTGTACCCTAAATAGTGATTATTTTGGTATTTTTTTGTTTTTATTTTTTTTCTATTTTTGACTTTGAATTGCCGTAGTTTCTAAAATAATTGACCGATTTTATTTCTGATTGAGGCGCTTGAATCTCACACTAATGCTCTTTAAATTGAGTATATTTTATTTCATTAGTTCATCCTATTTGCTGAGAGCATGAGAGTACACTTTTTCTTGTGTGCCGTGTCACGTGACCACTTTTTTGGTTTTTAATATTGTGTCGTATATCATTTGAAAGGCCTTGATTTGTACATTAAAGCTATTATTTTTATTTATTTTTTAAAAATGTTGTACACGTACTTTTGTACCGATTTACAATTGTGTTGTAGGTTAATGGGTTTAAATAATTTTTTGTAATTAGGTTATTTTATTTTTATTTATTTATTAGTAAAATTAATGCCGTTTTGTATTGTTTTTTTTTTTTTTAATATAATTTTGGTACCTTAGGCCTTAGAGTACAGAGGTACAAATGTCTAAGTTAATCTTTTATAATTATGATGTATATCGTTGAAAAGCTCTTGAACAGTGGATTAATTTTTGTTACGTTCAATTTTGGGGTATTTTTAGTTTTTAGGGGGGTAAAATTAAAAAACTGTTTTATAGAGGTTTTTACGATTTTTTTTTTTTTTTTAAATTTAAATTTATTATATGTGCTCTTATATTTCATTAGTTCATCCTATTTGCTGAGAACTTGAGACTAAACGTTCTTCAGTGTACCGTGTCACGTGACCACTTTTTTTGGTTTTTAATTTTGTATTGTATATCATTTGAAAGGCCTTGATTTGTACATTAAAGCTATTATATTTGTTTATTTTTTAAAAATGTTGTACTCGTACTTTTGTACCGATTTATAATTTTCTTGAAGGGTTTAAATAATTTTTTATTAGGTTTTTTTTTCTATTTTTTTTCTTTGTAGTTTTAGTCCTGTTCAACAGCTTATTAGGTCATTACATTATATTTATATATTAGTTAAATTAATGCCCCTTGATTTTTTTTTTTTTTTTTTTTTTTTTTTTTTTTTTGTACCTTAGTTAGAGTACAGGGATACAAATGTTAACCTTTTATAATATGATTTATATCGTTGAAAAGCTCTTGAATAGCAGATTCATTTTTGTTATGGTCTATTTTGTGTTATTTTTAGTTTTGAGGGGGGTAAAATTTAAAAAAAAAACTGTTTTTATAGCAGTTTTTACGATTTGGTTGCTGGGTTATTTGTTTATTAAATTAATTATGTTATGTGCACCACATTTGGCGCATGTTAGATGCATTGTTTCTCCGAAAAATGTTGGTTAGTACCAAAGTTATTAAATAAATATTTACTTTAATAGTGCCGCGCCATAAAAAGTGACAGAGACGGGAATATGTCCGATCTTCCCATCCTCTCCCGTCGCTCCTGTCACCCCACCTTAAACAATCCCCTCTACAACTTCACAGATACTTGCTCAGCTCCTCTAGATCTAGACGTCAATAGCTTTCATACTTTGTTTCTTTGTTTGCTTTATCGTTTGTTTATTTTGTCATTTATAGACTGCGAATTATAACAGTATAATTAACCCACCTGATGACTACAATATCCCACAACCTCCTACAACATTACCAGATCTTACAACTTGTAAGATACTTGTAAGTTACAAGTACCAACTACTACAAGTACCTACAACTACTACAAGTGTATATACAAGTACCTGGCATATATCTACCTGGCCACTCGACGGGCAAAAGCTGGCCGTAGGCCAGCTGACGCCGGCGAGTATTAAATATAAAATCACACTAAGTATACGATGTTAACTACTTATAAATGGTGGAGTTAGAAAAAAGACAATATTAACAAATATACTACGCTAACTTAGCGGAGTTGTAGAATATATACGCGCATGCATACAAATGTCAAAGTTAATCTTTTATAATATGATGTATATCGTTGAAAAGCTCTTGAATAGTAGATTCATTTTTAGTTTTGAGGGGGGTAAAACTGAAAAAACTGTTTATATAACGGTTTCTACGATTTGGTGGCTGTCTTATTTGGTTATTAAATTTATTATATATGTGCGCTAACTTTTGGCGATGTTAGAGGCTTTGATTCTCCGAAAAATGTTGGTTAGAACCAACGTTATTAAATATTTACTGGAACAGTGCCGCGCCATAAGAAGTCTAATTTATTAATAAATATATCGCACGCACTTCTTGCTTCTAGGACCTCCTCATTTAGTCATGTTCTCTTTCCACGTTCCAACTTTTTGATTATGTTTATCGAGGTATTTTTATTCCTTAAACTGATCTTTTCTTTGCGTACTAGACCGCGAGGAAGCTATGTGCCACACTAATTGACAGAGTATTTTATAGTGCAACCTCTTAAAGGTTTCTTTTATCTCAAAATCTTAAGTATATACTAATATTTGTTATAATTATATTGATTAATATTTAATGCTATTTTCATTGTCTGCTACCTTGGAAAAAATAGCATATATGCTACACGACTGTGAAGTGTTTTTTCTATACCTTGGCAATATTGCCAATAATAATTGCCGCGGTAAAGAAAAAACTCACTTCACAGCCTAGTAACTATACTAATATACTATTTAATACTGGTAGGCGAGTCAAAAATGTTCCGTAAAACCATTTCTATACGTTTCTGGCGCTTTAGACGGCAACCGTCATGGTCTTAAAAATTAACTCAAAAATGGTATAAAAATCTGGAACAATCACATAATATGTATTTGTTTTCTATACTGAAAACGGTTTGGCACATTTACCAATATAATTGGGTAACCTCTTGTTAGATATCCGGTAATATTTAAATTATTGCTGAATGCAACTAGAACATAGGAATTCAAAGAGATGAATGTGCGCAGATTATGAAAAGCAATAGGAATATTTAAAGAATGTAGAGATCTTTATGGAAAATTAGCTCATTTAAAAATACATCAATGTTATATGACAAGTACAACCACTATTACTACTAAGATTCAAACAAGACAAGACTTAATGAGAAGGGAAATACAGAGGAAATTCAAGATAAGGAAGAAGGTCAGACGATTTAGGAAGCAAATAAATTGTAGTAATTCGTCAAGAAGTTAAGGAGATGTATGAGATCAGAACAGATAAAGGAGAAATATGTAATGGACATGTAGAGCAAATTAAAACCCACTATTAAAGGAGCCAACAACAGTTTTTATATAGAGTAGAAAGAGAAATATGTCGCTAATGCGATCAATAATATTATTTATACATTATAATTTATTAATTATTTATTAATATTATTTATTAATCGATTTGTTTCTCTTACACATGCACACAAACATACATTTATTTACTCCTATAGCTTCAAAAGTACTTATCTGATTTGAATTAAACCTTCTTAGTTTATCGAAAGTAACCCGCAGTAAAATTGATCTTTTAATTCGAGTAAAAAATCAAAACAATTTTGACAGAGTAAAAAAACGGGGGAAACAATTAAACCAATTAGACTATTAGACAATAATAGTTTTAAAAGTATAAAATTAATAAAGTACGTGGATAGGATGCGAGGAAGCTACGTGCCACACTAATTGGCAGTCTATTTTTTACGAGTTTAAATAGAAAATATAAAAAACATTTTTATAGAGAATAAACACACAATTTGTATATATATATATATATATATATATATATATATATATATATATATATATATATATATATATATATATGTGTGTGTGTGTGTGTGTGTGTGTGTACAACTCAAAAAATTCCACAATTTCATCAAGTCTTTCGACAAATATTTTTAATGTTGACATTATTAGGGCAACTGAAATATGCAATATATATGAGTATAAATGCATACGGAAAAAAAAAATAACGGATTGGGCCATAGAGCGAAAGGCGAGGAAGTGATAAAAAGGTGAGGGGAAGAAAGGGGGTTTTCTCTTCATTCCCCTTTCCTCTCTATAAGATAAGCTCCTTCTGTTGGTATTGCAACATATTTTTTGCTATCTTCCAAACTAAATTAAATCAAACATGCAACATATTTTTTGCTATCTTCCAAAGTAAATTAATTCGAAATTAATCAGGAAAATATTTTAGAATGTTCTTAAAATAAAATCTCTTACTTATAATAGGGTATATAGTACGCAAATGAATAAATTAATCGAACTCAAATTAAAAGTAGCGACCTTAGATTTTCAAGATAGCTTAAATATATTTAAAACACGATTTCCCGACTACTTATTTTTATTAGTCGTGGATCAGAGAGCACTGCATGACCATGACTGTTAGTTTAATCTTATTTAAAATTTATTGACCGTATGTAAAGTGACGAGTTACTGTTTAGTAATTTATTTATGACTTGATTTATGAATTTAAACACAATTATGCAGGTTTGAAAATGTCTCAAAACGAGAGAAAAAATATTACCCAATAAATAGGTATAAAACAAATAAGTTAGCTTTATTTACTTAATAAAATCCCTGAAGATACAAAAGAAAATTGTAAACTTATTTTTATTAGATATTGCACAGGCTTATTTACAAATTCCAACAACCTTTGAATATTTCATTTTTGGTAACTTGTAATTATACTTATACGAGAATAATTAACCTACATTATTGAAGCGAGCGGAAGCGAGCTTCTTACATTTAACGAAATATGCATCTTGTCTGTCTGTGTGTAACGTTTACGTGTCCGACGATAACTTGAGTAAAAGTTGACCGATTTAGTTGAAATTTAGTATACATGTTCCTTTTACTAATACTCAGGCTAAGTTCGTTGGACAGCGTGATCCGTCCAAGAGTTCGCATGCTTGCTCGCGTAAACGTGAGCTTCAAATTCAAAATTGGAATTTCAGGACGGGAAAAAATTCTATCATCACCTATTCGATGAGACGAACATTTTTTTAAAATAACATTTTTAGTAAAACTAACAAAGACACTGCTATGAATTAATAAAGATCGCTAAAACTATTAAAGCGGATGATCTAAACAAAAAAATAGAGTTTAAAATAGAGAAAACAGCCAGCCTATATCATTCATGATCAAAACCTTCATGACTTGGATATCACCGGAAAATCTAGACATGTTTATCAATACAACCCTAAGTAATTATAAATTTATTTAATGCTTTTTAATATCTTCACCTTCTTCAACAATTAATTTACGGTTTCAGAATTGTTAATGTATTTAATAATTCTGAGTTCCAATTTTACATTTATTCGGACATGACCAAGAGACCAAATGATCAAGAGTCCGAAGGTGAAAAAGTATAAGTAAGGTTGTAGGTTCTAGGCTTGGGTTTCCAAAGGAAATAATACTTTATTACTTATCTCGATACAAGTCTAGGAGTGAAGGAAGTTGTCCTTAAAACCCTAGCGCCGGTCCTGTCCCTCCAGTTCCCCTGAATCTGCACCCCACGTTCAGCTTCACCCCGCGGGAGATAAACGTTCTTCCATTTCCCCTTCTGCCTCCAGCATCGTCCTTCTATCCATTCATACTCCATACTAACTAAAATAGCTAAAACCAACATCTCCAGGTCATTATTTAGATCTTTCACCCACGCCAACCAATAAATATTACAATATGCAGCAAGTATTTCATAAAACCAGCAGTAAAGAAAAAAAACACCTCCAAATGTCATCTTTGTAGAAATTTTAATGAGTTTTCTAACAAACTAACCAGATATTTATGGGTATATTTTAAAATATGTATTAATATTTATTTTAATCATGCTAGTCTTACTGTAAAGAAAGAAGAAAGGACACATAAACTAGTTATGTTTTTCAATAACTCAATTTTTTTTTTTTTTTTTTTTTTTTTTTTTTCGTTTTATTGTACCTATATTACAACTACAAAATTACATTGTTATAAGTTATAAGTAATAAGGATAATTGTTTTACAAGGCATGGTACTCTTGATGTGAGATAATGTCCATTGACAGAACTCACCGTTAGTGACATGAGTTTAACATGCTATCTAATGTCTATTATGAATACATTTTTTTTTTTTGGAACGAAGTTCCTTATGGCACGTTCTGGCCCGAGAGTGAATCCAAAAAAACGACCAAAATCACAGTCACAAAATAACTTAACTATCAATCTTTATTATAAGAATAAAGAGAACTAATATGAAATGTTCCAGCAGGTAGTGGAGAATTGGGAGGAGATTCTAACAGCAAGAAAACCTTCCGTCCCACCTAGCACGCTGGACAAAAGTGCGGAGTGCGAAGAAATATGGTGAACTTAAGAACTGTATTATAAAATAAAAAATATGGGAAATAAATAAGATAGAAAAAATAGAAATTAGTATCCAGGTCACCCTTGATGCCAATAACCTTTATCACCTGGTTTACGATGTTTTCGGACATTGGTGGTCCTGAAGAGAAGAGTCGGTCACGTGGAGATCTTGCACCGGTATTTGTTTAATGTTTTAAAAGCGTAAAAGCACGGATGTGTACAAAACAACAATTAAAGATAAATTATAAATTAATGAGGAAAACGATACAATACCGCAAACTTGGCTGGCCAGCCAGAGCTTCTTAACGGGCAGCGGTGGTTGCAACCTCATCGGCGTCTAAGCAAAGAAGAAAGAGGAAACTCAAAGAAGCTCCGCAGCTACCGGTAGAAGTAAAGTGATAAGTTTGTAGACCAATTAAAGAGCGGGAGCGTCAGTTGTGGAGGTTATAATATATAAAACATATATGTATATAGATATAGAACAGAGAAAGTAAATAATATTCTTAAATCCAACAGGTAGTTTGCTTTGCTACATAAAAAAAGTGTGTTCTCTTTTAAAAACCTAATACCATACAGTATATTACGTTTGCTAACTTTTAATAAACTTATTTTGGATTCACCCCGGGGGATCGATTTGTTTATCATGGTTTTTTCTTATTGTACTTCTTTGCGATAGATAATGTTATCAGTGTTTACTGCATTTTTCTCAGTGGGTTCTCTCTTTGTCTTTACAGATATGAATTATCTCTCTATATTTTATATCAATTTTAAACTCGATTAATATTATTCTTCAGGTAAATAATATAGGTATAACAACAAGAATTGTTACATGTTATTATAATTCTCTATATATTATGCAAAAAAGGAAAAGGTTTTTTTTGCCATTACTAACTTACTAGAATCTTTTGCGAGAGAGCAGGGATTTATTTTATACCATTTAAATTTATATAAAACACACAAAACTACTGACGTTTGAATTATTACCCTTTATCCAATTTATTAATTCTGTCATAAGCAGACATAAGTAAAGAGACAAAATCGTATTGAAAGAAAATATTTCATACATTTTTAATAGACTTATGTAAACTTTACCTTATTGTTGTTGTTGGTTAAATAAAAAGAAGGGCTATTGATAATAAAAAAGAGTCTGCCAATTAGTGTGGCACATAGTTTCTTCGCGTCCTATTATGTGTACTTTAATGATATAATGCTTTTACAACCCATTATTGTTTATCGGTTAAAATTGTTTTAATTTTTAAATAATTAAGTTTGCAAACTTTAATGAGCACAGACAGTTAAAATTATAATAATCGGTTCATAATCGGATGAGTACTAATATGATATAGGTGTAGTAGTTATGAATTACCCTCAATCGATATTTTAGTTTCAAAAAGAAAATCCTTTAATGTTCTATTGGGTAGCAATATAATTAAAAACTTTTAAGTTTTCACCAATTTGTTCAATGCAATATTTCAACCACTCCTTGGGTCATTATTAAGCTAACAATAAATTATTTGTACATTATTAATTCCAAAAACATGAATAATATACAACTTTATACAAAACCTTAAGAAGCATAATTGTATCATCTTAATTCTAACTGTTTGTACATAATATAATTTAAATTTTAACAAAAAAACACATCAAATGACCTTTTCTTAAATCCATGCATTACTCAAAAATATATTCTATAATAATAATTATTATTTATTTAATATATTTCTTTAAATTATTTAGATAATTCAAAAGAAATATTTAAACTATACACCCTTGTAATTTAATCAATGCAGTTTAAGATGGCTAGAAGGTGTAATGACGAATAAAACTCAAGTTTTCATAGGAAACGTTTCGACCCTGTTAAGGTGATCTGTTAAGGTCATCTTCACTGAAGATGACCTTAACAGGGTCGAAACGTTAAACGTAACCTGCATTGATATAATAATTATCTATCTCGTAATCATTAATACCAGTTTCTTCACATGTGTGCTACCTACAAGAAAAAATTATCAATTAATAATACACGTTTAGTCAGATTAATGCATGGATTAAGAAAAAGTTAGTAAATTTTTTTTTTTTTTTTTTTTTTTTTTTTGTTAAAATTTAAATTATATAATGTACACTTGGAATTTAGATGTTACAATTATGCTTCTTAAGGCAATTTTCTTCTTTGTGAATCAAAAATCAAATAGAAATAGTGATTAAAATGTTAATTGTCTATTTATCATTAATCTGAAAGAAGTTAAGTTCAATGAAGGATGAATGAGGAACTTTAAATCATTTAATTAGAGAGGAATAACTCTTCTAAACCAAGATAACTGTTGGTTTTTAGCTGACTTTTTACTACGTTTTTATTAGCTTGCTTTCTTGTTTGTTTGCTTGTCTGGTACAAATCTGGCAATCGATTTCTAACTAACTTCCCGCATAGCTAGACATTTGAAACTTTTATCATAGCTCAGAACACGATGACAATGCATTATTTTAATACTTTTAGCCATCTTTCAGCAGAATTTAATTGGTTTTCAGCAAATTTTACTGTATGGAAAGTTAGTTCGGAAAAAATCCGCAAGTTATTTTATTTGTTTTGCCATGTCCCATATTTACGCAATCTTCAATTTGACGGGTCTCAAATTTGTGATAGATAAACATTGAAGACAGCAAGGAAGTATCGATTATATTATTTATATTATTTCAAATATATCGATGGCAAGGTTTAGATTTGGTGTTAGGGAGATCCGTTGTACAAAGATGTGTCCTTTTACATAAGATCAGCTCTCTAGATGGTTGTCATTTATATGTGAAGTAAATAAATTCGGAACTATTTTTTTTTCACTAACATTATATGCTATATAATAATAACAATTATATTATCAACATTACACATACGATTCAACAGAAAATTTAAAAACGTAGTATATAAAAAGTTCTTTTTATCTTGAAATTATTATTTATTTTTATCAAATACTATAAAATCATATACTTCTAGTATTTGACTCGTTTGTCTTTTCAGCTGATCTCAACTCTTTTTTTACTACGACTACCTAATATTGTCGAAGTTAAGAATAAATCGAGCATGGATGTCTTTCTAAAGTCGTGAAAAAACAAAAATGATATGAAGGGAATATAGCCGCATTTTTTTCAAGTGCTCTCAGAAGGCTTTTAGAGCAACTCTTTTACATTTATTTCTTCTTCTGGAGTTGAAACATAATAATCACCCCCCCCCCCCCCCTTCCTACAACCTTTAACATTTTGAAGTTATCCAAACATTGCACTCTGTACTGAAAAAGAAGAAACTTTTGCTTTTTTAAAAAATTGATTTTAATTTTTTTTTAAACTACGTTTGAAAATTTTTTTTAAATAATGACAGATACTTTAGTATATAATGTATGCAACTAAATTTTTTATATATAGAAATTGCATTTTGTTTTGAAATGTGAAACAAGGGTTTGCTTCCGAGCATTACGAACGTAACGAAAGCCCTGTGATGATTATTAAGATCGACATGACTTGGTTTCCAAATTAAAAACAAAATTATGTACGGTAAGCTATCTAAGGAACGAAAATTTGTTATTTCTCCGATTTCTTTCGGCTGCGCACAAACCTTTTTATTAAAACTATATCTTATTTTAGTTTCAAAAAGAAAATCCCGAGTTGGCTACCTACGATCTTACAAACTTTTTACGCGAGACTAGGCTTATTTCTTTTAAACAAATTGTTGGTTGGGATTACTCTATTCTTAATTTCCTTTTCTATCTTTTAGTAAGTCAATTCCTTGTAAAAGGTGTAAAGACTATTTTGAAATGGAACCTTTCTTATTGCATTTCTTTAGATCAGTGTTTCCCAACCTTTTTGTACCCGCAGACCACAAGCACCCCCCCCCCCCCCCCCCCCCACTTGGCCCACCCCTTACCCGCCTCAATATTATTTAATTTATTAATTTTGTGATATTTTATCATATGGTTGAATGTAGCACATTAGCAATAATTAAACTTGTAATCTATTCATAAAATGTTTTCCATGGGTCAGTTCTACAATTACAGATTACTGTAGGATTAATAATTAGCGCAATAATTAATATTAGAATCAAACGGATAAGGTAAATAGTAATATTTGTCTTTTTGAATGGATCTAGCCCCAGGTGTCACAAATACCTAGGGCGGTTAAAAAAAAACTATATTTCATGTGTATGCGAATTTTATTAAGTAAAAATTATATTTTGGTTATACATAAATGCATTTGGGTCATTTTACAAGTTCTAAAATTAAAAATTATATTATCATTGGCTAACCTTGATCCTGCATGCCATTGCACAACTTGTCAATATTTGGCTTAAAAGTATAGTCAATGCCATTCTCATTGGAGCATTCAAATTAGTTAATCAGTTTCTTGGCTTATTCTTGATAAGACTGAGGTTAGATAAAGTAGCTTCACAAAAATATGTATAGAGTGGAAGGGCAGGATAAATTTCATTGCTTTTACACTCAATTGATGATATTCATGAAATAGTGGCACCCAAAATTCGGATATATTTTTATACTGTGATTTTACTAGCTTAAGATCAGTATCAACTGCAATGTCGATCAGTTGTTCTTGTTTTTAAAGGTTAATGAAATTAGATAGAAGAAACTTGCTGGTAACACCACCTCTTGATTCCCGATAATCTGTGACGCCTTATTGGATTTATACCTCAGAGTAGCCTTGTCTTATTTTATTCGAAATTTAATTCTATTAGCTGTAGATATTTGACTCGACATTTAATTAATTTGTTTCTTGGCTGTTTTCTCACTCTTTCCGCGGACCACCAGGAACAGTCTCGCGGACCACAGGTTGGGAATCACTGCTTTAGATGTATCATTAAAAATCAATGACAAATAATGTAAGTTTATGATTTAAATGTGTCCACTCTTCATACCCTTGCTCCACTTAAAGGTTTAGACCTTATGTTTATTTTTATCATTCATCAATCAGTTAAATTTAGTTTTTTGACCTATTACCATTTCCTTGCAATGTATTCGTACACTAAGAGAAAATAAATCAAATATCTCCTGAATAATTTATTATTTCCGCTTAGATATCCAGATTCCCTTAAGTAGACCCCAATCTCTTAAGCGGAATAAATAAATTCAATGACTTTTAAAACTTCATCAACTTAACGAGGGGAATAAAATAGGGACTCAAGCAAGTTACTGGTTTTTAATCAGTATATGAAGACAATTTTATAATAATGATAACTATAAAAAATCCAATGAACTAAGTTAATCCATGTAAAATAAATATTTAACATCTACGAGTATTTTCACTTTAAAATCACATTACCATAATTTTATTTTCAAGAACGCACAAAAATCCTTCTTTTGGTTAAACGATCTATTCATTTTTTCTGACTTTACGAAGGTAACGAAAGCATTATGGTCATTTTGAAGAATGAACTTATTTATGTCTTTGAATTGAAAAAAAAATCCTTTTAGCCATTAGGGAACATTTTTGGTCTTGTGAATGCCTGTGGTTCAACATTTTTGCGAACCACTGTTCCCTAAAAACATTCTCTTACAATTTTAAAGAAATTCGGATGGTTCGTCGAAAGTAGTCCAAATATGGTCCCTTCGTAATTTCAACAGTGTGAGCAAATATATTAGGTTTGTTCCAACCACCAGTTTCGAATTAGTCCGAGATCGACGTAATGCGCATATGCGATCATTGCTTAGTTGGGAATTGATTGGTGATTTCGCTTTGTTGGAACGCTCCTGAACTCGAACCAAACTGTTTGATGTAGTAGGTTTTAGCACTGTTATCAGAACAACTTGTTGAGTTGATCGTTTATGTGATTTTGCGTTCATGCTCTATCAAAAATACATATTAAATATTAAAGATATAGATGAGTCAATAGTTGATGAAGATAAGTACCAGTCGCCTAAATCAAGGCCTGATTTAGGCCAAGGGGCCGCCTAAGGGCTCGCACAACAAGGGGGGGCCACACCACTAAAATTTAATTTTCTAATGCTAATTAACTTTTCGATATTTGTTTGAAAATGGAATTAGGATCAAAAGTCCTTGGAAAATAGGTCCAATTTTTTTTTCTTTTTTTCAGAAATAACTAGAAAATGTCATTATATGCACAAAAATTCATCATCGCATAAGTAAGAAGAGTTGAATCGCAAAGACATACCTATATGTTAAGAGAAAGGGGAATAATAGGCGAGCAAAACCAAAACACTGAAGCGGAAGGTTATGCTTCTGTTCACGCCAGATCCAAACTCCAATCGAAACTACTAGTCCCTTCCGCCGATCACTGACTGCTCTGACACTCTGACTGGTTCGAAACCAATACTTGATTCAATCAGAGCCTAGTTGGAACAACCGACCAACAGTCAGAGTTTGAGTTTAGGCTTCGTTGGAACGCCCTGTTCCTAATGCGCATGCGTCGGACAGTTTAAAACTAGTTTAAAGTGTGGTTGGAACAAACCTTATACTGCTAAAAAATAAGTGTGACTCCACCGGGAATCGAAACAGATTTAATCTCATATTGTATTCGTCAAATAATAGGTCGCGTGGAAGCTACGTGTTACACCAGTTGGCAGACTACTTTCTTGTGTGAAATTTTTCAAAGTATCAATAGTGAAATTTAAATTTAATTTTACTGGATGAAGCTATAAAGGAATGGGGAAAAAGTTAAGTAAGAATAGTGTCAAACAGATTATTCATGAGACATGTCTCAAATCATAAGGTAGGACTTGTTTTTACTTTCTCATATAGGAAGTATATAATAAAGAGAGCCAAAGGATGTGATAGCACTAAACTTTTAAACAACTGATTACCACAGAAAAAACGTTAATTTGTTTACTCATACAGTATCTTTGTAATTAATTGTTTACCCGTACCCGTCCTGATAATAGAAAATAGCGTTTACAAAAAACTTAAAAAAAAAAAATGTTAAAATTATAATTCAAACTAATTTTTACATGAAACTAAAATTATATATCTACGAGTTAATGATTTAATAAAAAAAATTATTATTATTATTTACTACGGGAAACAGACAGTGAAAAGTTCACTCCAGCTGTACCAGCGGGATCCCGGCGCTGGAGTGTATTTTTCACTGTCTGTTTCCCGTAGTAAATAATAATTATAATTAGATTTAAATTAAAATTTAAACTTTCCGTAGTATGAAAACTACCAAAAATTTAAAAACTTTGCTACCATGTATTCTATTACGAATTTTTGATATTACTCTTTTACACCCTAATATTGATTAATTTATTTAATTGTTTCCCTCTTTCTTTTTAAATGTCATTTTTTTTTTACTTTCTCATATAAAGAGAAAGTATTATGATGGCGCGAAAATTCGATTTTGAGATTTTGATGGATTTACACGTTTTGAGGTCCCCTGAGTCCAAAAAAGTGGTTTTTAAAAAATGTCTGTCTGTCGTCTGTCGTCTGTGCAGACGCCTGGAGCCCAAACTACTGGGCCGATTTTGACGAAATTTGGCATACATGTTCAGAAAAATCATACCCCGAGGCGAAATCGAGAAATGAATTTTAGCTCTAAATTTGGGGGCGCTACCCCCCAAAAACACTGAAAAAACATGAAAAAAAATTATTTCTCGAAAACGGTTCCGACGATTTTGATTAAAAAATTCTAAAATGTAGTCCATTTGAATACGAATCCAACGATATAAGCCGTTTTCCCGGGAAAAATCTAGTTCCTGAGATATTAGCTTAAAACGCGGACGGAGAGAGCCCGGGTTCGATTCCCCGACCAGGAGAAGTTATTTTTATGATAAATTTTGATGAAATGTTCAATAATCTTTAAATGTACATTTGAAAACTAATAAATGGAAACACTGGGCTAAGTAATTATAAACTCATATATGAGAAAGTTTGTCTGAGTTGTCTCGGACCGATTTTTTTTTTTTGGAACGAAGTTGCTTATGTGAATCCGAAAAAAACGACCAAAATCACCGTCACGAAAATTCCGTCACGAAATCTACAGATGACGATAACTTGAGTAAAAGCTCACCGAGTTAGATAAAATTTGGTACACATGTTCATTTTACCAATGCCCAGGCCTGTTACTTGACTTGTTTTGATTATTTTTGTTATATATGTCAAAAATGTCACTGGTTTGTAAATAAATAAAATATAATCATGTAAAATTTCACCCTGATACAAGCAGAAGCTGTAGAGTAGGGAAGAGATATATTTTATAATATTTTAAATTAATTGGCCGGGTAGGTAGAAATCAGTCCTATTTCAATCCAAACTCCTTTAACAAACATCCTCTTTAACTATAAACTGATCATGATCAACTTTTTTCTTATATTTAATATATATTTATAGTAAGACGCTTGCTTTTATGATACAAATAATGATTTTCTTTTAATTTTGCCTTAACTCTGCCAGGAACAAACAGATAGTTACTTTTAATTTTATCTCTTTTCTAACTCCGCCATGTATAAGTAGTTAGCAATGTAACGTACTTAGCAGTGTGATTTTAAAATTTATATTTAAGGAAAAATGTATGGAACTTCGTTCCTACCGGGTGTCCCGCGACACCACACGTATTTTTCACCAATATAAGTATAAATTTAGCTTGATTATTCTTCAGTTTATCCCTTAATTTTCTAACAATTCTTCATACTTATTGGGCTTTTAGGGATGATCATTAAAAAAACATTTCTACTTTTTTAAAAACAATATACTTGGTGCGAATTTTCGCCCATACCTGGGCATCATCAGGCCTTTATCTGAGTAATTTGTTGCATTTCATTGATCTATATGTATACATCCAAAGGTGAGTAACATTCTCTGACCAACATTGAACTGTTACTCTGAGTAACAGTTCAATGTTGGTCAGAGAATGTTACTCACCTTTGGATGTATACATATAGATCAATGAAATGCAACAAATTACTCAGATAAAGGCCTGATGATGCCCAGGTATGGGCGAAAATTCGCACCAAGTATATTGTTTTTAAAAAAATAGAAATGTTTTTTTAATGATCATCCCTAAAAGCCCAATAAGTATGAAGAATTGTTATAAATTTAGCAATATTTAATACGAGAGGAGGGTTGAAATTAATACGGAACTATCCGATGACTGCTTTTGAAGATACACATAGGTGTAAATAAGTGTATGCTTGTGCTCATGTGAAAGAGAAAAAATAGGCGGAGAAGGGCGAAACTTATTTGGGACCAACAATAGTCTAATTATGTCCTACCATCCAAATTTCATTAAGATCGGAATCAAATGATGGTTTCGCAAAAATTGAATGGCACACAGACAATGTTTCCTGATGTCTAAAACGGATTTCTGTCTTGGAAGTTCTGAAATCGGAGGCATCAATAAATTCGTTATTCAGAAATATCTCATAGCTTCTTAAGCTCGGAAGCAAAATCACTAAAAGTGAGTTTCAATATGAATATATGTTTAATTGATACATTTTAGTTTAAATATCACTAAATTTCATAAGATCTAGTTCAAATATTTTCTTCTTCTTCGTCACCTTTTAAATAATTTAAATGAATTTAAAAAAAGAGCAAAAGATGGTCTTCAAAAGGACGTTAGAACTGTATATTTACAAACATTATTTAGAAATAAATATTAAATTGAAGATATTCATAATTTGTTTTTCGTCGCTAAAAAAACACTGAAATTTCCAAATATTATATACGACTATGTTTAATATTGCCGCCTCCTCAGGCATATCAAGTAAGTATTTGATTGAATTCTCCAAGCATCAAAAGATGTTTCTCTCTAGCTTCCTCAAAATTCATATTTCATTACAGGAAGAACCTTAATAAAATCTTAACCAATTTGAAAATAATTCTTATGAACAATAATATCTTTATAAATATTAATCAAAGTGGGAATTATTGGAGTGAAAACGTAATTTCGTACACTGAAAAAAATAGTATTATTTTTACAAGTTTAAGCTATGCTTGTTTCGTCTATTCTTGCGGCAGTCGTTATAATAGTTGTGATAATGAATTTGTTCTTGCAGCAAGAAATAATGCTTGTTAAAAAAATAAGCCTATTCTTGGTATTAGAAAGCAGTTATACTTGTTTCAAAAATAAAATTAAACTTGTCCTAATAGGTAATTGTTTGAAGTAATATTAGCTATGGTTGTTAATAGTATTAAAATCAACTTGATAGTTATACTCGATACAAAACTAAGCTAAACTTATGGCAAGAAGTAATAGTTTTATAAAATATTAGTTCGTGTTGTTGTCAGTATAAAAATCAGACCGGCACTTGTACTTGTTAGCAGTATTTGGCTAAATGCTGTAATCGAAATAAAGTATGAGTAATAGAATAATAATAATAATATTGGTTGTTTATTGTAACGATTTCTAAATAATAAAAAAATAAATTATAAAAACAACAAAAAGCTTAGCTATAAGCCGTCAGCTGGGAGTTGGAGGCAGATATAACATAATACATATACGATCATGATCATATATAAATGAAGTGCTTACTATTCTTTCGTTACTATTGTTTATAATTTGGAAGTGAAAATGTCTACTTGTGCGATCAATATAATTGGTGGTGAATTTCATCTTTATATATACTTAGGACACCCAATATATATTAGGTAAGTATGTTCTTATTTTTATGTTGCTATTCGTTTTTATGTAGTTATTTATGGTGTACCATATAATATCTTAATTAGTTCCTGAAATATCATCATGTTGTTGAGATTTTCGGTACAGCCTTACAAATATATTTGACAAGAAGAAATAGTTTAATTTGTATAGGCATGAAATTTTGACTGGTGGAATTAACAAACATATTGTTAGTCTTGAAACAAGTTAAGTTATACTTGATGTCAAGTATAAAATGGGAGAACCCAACCTTAATTTTATTACTGTTTCCAGAATAATTTATTTTTGTGATAAGAATAAAATGAACCAGTATTCGTTCTACAAACGTTATTTAGTGTAGTGACAAGAATATTAGGTTTGCTACAGCGACAAAATTCAGGAGGAGTGGGGGGAACCCTAATACATCCACGCTTTAAAGACGTGGGAACTTCAGTTCAGTTCAAAACGAGGTACCGGCTCGAAACTACCTATCTTTTACACCTTCTTTTCATGAAAAGTAAATTTTATTAATTATTAATCATTGTGAAGTTAGTGATATGTCTCCATGTAATATAAGCTAGTAATGGTAAATGGAAAGTCCCTTACAGTTTTTAATAAATTTAATTGTGTTTCTATTTTAACCCCCACTTCACTGATGATAGCTTTTCTTTGAGTTGTTTGTAAATATGTTTATAAATAATAGCTTTGAAAGAAATATATTATTTTCTTATTAAATTTCACTTTGTGACATATAAAAGTACATACATATAAAAAAGTAAGTGAGTACATAATTGTTTTTTTTATAAAAAATGAATATATACTATTTTTTTTTAAAAAAAAGTAGTTAACTTTTCTTTTTATCATTTTTATTTTTTTTAAAACATTGCTATTTTAATTTATTGTATTTTTACTTTGTTTTACTTATTATTTACTCTAAACTAAATTACTCATATTTTTACTCATTACTTTTTACTAAATTACTTATTTGTTTTACCTGTTTATTGTAAAAATTTTAAATTGTTTTAATAAATAAATAAATTTTACTCAATCTTTTTATCCTACTCTATAAAACATTTTTAACCATTGTAATATTTTTTTTTTTGGTTTATGATTTGTTTTATTTACTTAAATTGTTTTTTTTGTATCATTAAATAAAATAATATAAGCTTTTTTTAAATTCAATTACACTTTACTTTTTTTTAAAGAAAAAAAAGTTCTCTCAGAGAATACAGATTAGAATTTTAACTTGTACCAACATTATTACACATGCCAAGTGGTCTTTGCATCTTTATCATGATCATTTCTTCAAGAGGAAATGTTCTGGGTCTGTAGTAAATTTTGATATTGCTCCAATGGAATTACTAAATGTTGAGGATTCTAATTTCACACTGTCTTCTTTTTTGTCTACATGCATGGGATGGCTTGTGTGAAATTAGATTGCTCAATAAGCAATCTCAAGGTTTCCTATAGTGAACCTATGATATTACCTGCTGTAGAGGTATGCAATGAAGTGTATGCAAATACTACTTTAAGTGTAATAAAGGCAAGTACAAATATACAAATATTTACCGTATTCTCCTAGGGAACTTACCTTAATCCTCCAACAACTCCATTAGATTTCCTGGAAACATGAAGATAGGTTGGGGAAGTACAACTGTGGCATGAGGAAACAATAAAATGGTTCCTACAAGTATAACTTAAGCTAGGAAGAAGAATTTAAGATTTATAACAGTAGCACCCTATACTAGTATCGACAATAATAAGGGTTCAATTCAATTCTATGTTACACTTCATTCAGTAACAAATTTGCTTAAGCAGAGTAAAGATAATTCTTGGTTGAAGAAGAACAAGTCCAGCGGCAATCTTAATTTAGTGTAATGTCAACCCCAGTAAAGTATATTTGAAGTGAATAACAACTATAAGTTGTATATGCACAAGAAAAGTTATCCTTGTCACAAGTTCAATTAGGCCTTTCTAACAACCATAACAGTTGTTAAAGGTAAGAATACTTAAATTTTATGCTTATAGTAAGAAAAAAAAAATAACTTATAACAACTCTATAATACTTGTGACAACAAAAAGTCTAACAAGTATAACCATATTCTTATCGGGACTCTACAATTCTTGGTTCACAAATAACCATAATTATTACTTGTGACAACGCTATAAGGATTGTCATCAGTATACATTTTTTTCAGTGTATGTTTTATTTTTTTTCTACATTTACTTCGAATCATTTATATTTATTTATTTCCTATTCGTTTCAACTTAATAAGAAAATAAATGCATTTAAAAAATAATTATTATATTGAAATTCAACACAGCTGTATTTTAAAAAGATAATTACATTTCAATAGCATGAACTTGCATTATCTGGTTTATTTTTTTTCCTTACGAATTTCTTATTTATTTAAAAATTTTGTTACGACCCTTGTATATATGCGATTTCAGTTCACTCTTTACTTTATGGATTCTGCTTAGGTACTAATTAGTAATACGATTTTTTTATCTGTAGATTTTATAGTAGGTATATTATTAAGATGTTATATTCATTTTTGCGTCTACTATAAAGTGCAAGGTGGTAAATAAATATAACCATTAACAATATTAATTCTATTATGAAACTATATCAACTGGATCATAATTAACTAGTTTTTATTCAGTCTGGACAGTAGATGTTACGATTAGTAATAGACTAAATACTATTAGGGCATATTTATGATTGTATGAGCAGACAATTTTAAATAAGAGTTTTTTTAAAAATGGCACAGTAAGACAACAATTTGTTTTATCAAATATATATACTAAAAGAAGTCTTACTCTTAAAATGAAACCTACATATGTATTCCCTACACACCATTTTAATTTTCTTTACTTAAAAAGAACTAATGCGATTCTAACTTGTAGCTCTTAAATTATATAGGGAAATGCTAATAAGAATAGATCTAACCATTATCAATCTTGATAAAGTTTACCCTAGTGAATTATTAACGTAGTAAAGTATGTAACTTTTCCGTAATTAACACGATTTTTTTCACTATTTTCTTATATATATTATTTATATATATATATATATATATATATATATATATATATATATATATATATATATATATATATATAGTACATATATATATATATATATATATATATATATATATATATGTATATATCTATAATATAAGTGGCAATGTCCTGATTGACTGACTGACTGACATAGAATCAACGCACAGCAAAATCTGCTTAACCGAGAGACTTGAAATTTTGAGGATATACTCGGTTCATATCATAGGCATCCACTAAGAAAGGATTTTGCGAAATTTTTATTTTTGTACCCAGGGGTACGGGGTACAACTGTCAAAGTAATGAATACTTTTAATGGTGCATATCGTTGAAAAGCTCTTTAAAAGTACAGTAATTGTTGTTATGAACAGTTTTGTCATATTTTCATTTAGGAGGGGGTAAAATGGAAAAATGTGTATAACTACATCTTATATAAATGAAGAGTGTCTATGAGTGTACTGCTTACATGAGATTATAAAGTTAAAATGTTGGTACACAGGAGTACGGGGTACAAATGTCAAAGTAATTGATAGGTACCCTTTATGATGCATATCGTTGAAAGGCTCTTTAAGAGAAAAGTAATTGTAATGTACGTTTTTGACATTATTTTCATTTAGGAGAGGGGTAAAAAGGAAATGTTAACGTAAGTGTGTGTATGCGCGCGAGCGAACGGGCGCGTATGTGTGTGTTCTTTATTCAAATCTACCGTTTTATTCCGATTTCAATGAAAATTTGCACACTTGACCTTCAAAGCAAGGGGAAAAGGGGAAGGTCACTGACTTCATGCATTTTCGAAATATTGATTTTGGTACACAGGGGTACGGGGTACAAATGTCAAAGTAATGAAAACCCTTCACGATGCATACTGTTGAAAAGCTCTTTAAGAGTGCTGTACAATTATTGTTATGTACATTACTACAATTATTGTTATGGGGGGTAAAATGGAAAAATATATCTATATCTATGTATAAAAAACTAATAATTCTTGTGTCTGTACCTAAATTTATCCGATTGGGTTAAAATTTTGTATTTATTCATTTATTTTTTTTTTTTTAAAATACCTTTATTGAATAGTACAGAAGGAAAATACCACTGCTTTTCCTTTTTAAAAATTTAGTCGGAATGAATTACTAATTTGGGATATTAGCAAATTATCTTATCAAAGGGGAGGGACAGAATCTAGATATTCTCGCTTTGTAAAATAATTTAAATGTTTCTTGATGGTAGTTTATAAATCCATTAAATTAAAAATAAAACACCCCGTAGCGAAGCACGGGTATTCAGTTAGTATATATATATATATATATATATATATATATATATATATATATATATATATATATATATATATATATATATATATATATATATATATGTGTGTGTGTGTGTGTGTGTATATATATAAATTTATAATCAATTATAAATTTTAATATGTATAAAATTATAAATTCCAATTTATATAAAACTATAAATTTAAATGTATATACATAAATTTCAATTTATATAAAAGTAACAGCTACATAATCAGTAGTAAATTTATCAAGAAAATATTTATTTAAAAGCAAAAGCAATTGCTAAATCAAGGAAGGTTTCCCACCACGTCCCCACTATATTTTATTCATTGATTACTGTAGTTATTGGAATTTCTAACTACTTGCCAGCTGATCAGTGGCGTAACTATGGGCCCGCGCGGGCCCGCATTGCGGGGGGGGGGGGCCCGCTGCCAGGGGGCCCCCAAAACCAGAAATAACTGGAATTACTATCCTTGTACCAACGTCGAGGGGGGCCCCCAATCCTGAACAGAGTTTTTTTTTTTTGCTCATCGATTTTCTTTGGCGAGGGACCCCCAATGGTCTAGCTATGCCACTGCAGCTGATTAATTTATTAGCAGGTTTAGAAGCTGAATCGATTCAATTAATATGCACCATTATTATCAATTCTTTAAAAAAATAGACTGCACATTGTAGTGGCACATGGCTTCCTCGCATCTTATTACTATTACGTGCTTTATTGATTTTATGCTTTTACAAGCCATTATTGTCTAATTTGTTTTATTGTTTCCCCCGTTTTTTAATCTGTTAAAATTGTTTTTTGTTTTTTACGTGAATTAAAGAACCAATTTAGCAAAAGTTAAAGAGCGCAGTCGGTTCAAATTAATCTGGGGCTATCTGCGGGTTACTTTAGATAAACTATATATAAGTTACATAAAAATCAGATAAATACTTTTGAAGCTATAGATGTAAATAAATGTATGCTTGTAGGCATGAAGAGAAGCAAATGGGCGCAGAAGGTAGAAACTTATATTTTATATATTGGACCAACAATGAGCTAATTAGGACTTACCATACAAATTTCACTGAAATCGGACGTGAAGTTTTTAAGATATGTTGGTTTGCAAAATTGGGACAGACCGACAAACAGACACGGAACCAAAAATGTTCCCTGATGTCTGAAACGAATTTCTGTCTTGGAATTTTTTCTCTTTTGAGAAAATATTTTTCGTTCTTTAGAACGATCACATAGCTTCCGTCGTAAGCTCGGAATCAATAATATATATATATACTAGCTGGATACCCGTGCTTCGCTACGGAGTGTTTTTAAATTTGAAAAGTTTATAAACTACCAGGAAAGCATACAAATTATTTTACTTTGCGAGAATATCTGTCAACTAAATAGACATCTGGCACTATTAAAGATTGAAGAGGACCCCACATGCCCAGTATGTGGTGAAGGAGAGGAAACAGCCTACCACCTGGTGGGAGCTTGCGAAGGACATGGGAGACTACGCTTTCACACCTTAGGATCAGGGATTATCAGAGAGGAGGAACTTGTCACACTTAAGTGGCAGGATATCCTCTCCTTTATTACCCAAACTAGGAGACTTGAGGGTAAGACTGAGGTGGTTCGATGGGCGTGAAAAACCAGGGGTTGGCAAAAAGGACCCGAGTGCGGTCTAGTTGCCAGGCTTGGCCTCCCCGCCCCCTTACTACTACTACTACTACTACTACTACTTTGCGAGAATATCTAGATTCTATCCCTTCTAGTTATATCCCCCACCTCTTTGATAAGATCATTTGCAAATATCCTAAATTTACCCCCTCCTAAATGAAAATATGACAAAACTGTACACATAACAACAATTACTGTACTCTTAAAGAGCATTTCAACGATATGCATCATGAAGATGAAGGGTATTCATTACTTGTACCCCGTACCCCTTTGAACCTAGTATATATATAAGTGGCAATGTCCTGATTGACTGACTGACATAGAATCAACGCACAGCAAAATCTGCTTAACCGAGAGACTTGAAATTTTGAGGATATACTCGGTTCATATCATAGGCATCCACTAAGAAAGGATTTTGCGAAATTTTTATTTTTGTACCCAGGGGTACGGGGTACAAATGTCAAAGTAATGAATACTTTTAATGATGCATATCGTTGAAAAGCTCTTTAAAAGTACAGTAATTGTTGTTATGTACAGTTTTGTCATATTTTCATTTAGGAGGGGGTAAAATGGAAAAATGTGTATAACTACATCTTATATAAATGAAGAGTGTCTATGTACTGCTTACATGAGATTATTAAGTTTAAATGTTGGTACACAGGAGTACGGGGTACAAATGTCAAAGTAATTGATAGGTACCCTTTATGATGCATATCGTTAAAAGGCTCTTTAAGAGAAAAGTAATTGTAATGTACGTTTTTGTCATTATTTTCATTTAGGAGAGGGGTGATAAGGAAGAGTCAACGTATGTGTGTGTGTGTTCTTTATTCAAATCTACCGTTTTATTCCGATTTGAATGAATATTTGCACACTTGTCCTTCAAAGCAAGGGGAAAAGGGGAAGGTCACTGACTTCATGCATTTTCGAAATTTTGATTTTGGTACACAGGGGTACGGGGTACAAATGTCAAAGTAATGAAAACCCTTCACGATGCATACCGTTGAAAAGCTCTTTAAGAGTGCTGTACAATTATTGTTATGTACATTTAGGGGGGTAACATGGAAAAATATATCTATATCTATGGATAAAAAACTAATAATTGTTGTCCGTACATTTATCCGATTGGCTAAAATTTTGTATTTATTTATTTATTTTTTTTTATTATTATTTTTTTTTTTTAAATACCTTTATTGAATAGTACAGAAGGAAAATACCACTGCTTTTCCTTTTTAAAAATTTAGTCGGAATGAATTACTAATTTGGGATATTAGCAAATTATCTTATCAAAGGGGAGGGATAGAATCTAGATATTCTAGCTTTGTAAAATAATTTAAATGTTTCTTGATGGTAGTTTATAAATCCATTAAATTGAAAATAAAACACCCCGTAGCGAAGCACGGGTATTCAGCTAGTATATATATATATATATATATATATATATATATATATATATATATATATATATAAATAATATATATAAGAAAATAGTGAAAAAAATCGTGTTAATTACGGAAAAGTTACATACTTTACTACGTTAATAATTCACTAGGGTAAACTTTATCAAGATTGATAATGGTTAGATCTATTCTTATTAGCATTTCCCTATATAATTTAAGAGCTACAAGTTAGAATCGCATTAGTTCTTTTTAAGTAAAGAAAATTAAAATGGTGTGTAGGGAATACATATGTAGGTTTCATTTTACGAGTAAGACTTCTTTTAGTATAAATTTGATAAAACAAATTGTTGTCTTATTGTGCCAGATTTAAAAAAACTCTTATTTAAAATTGTCTGCTCATACAATCATAAATATGCCCTAATAGTATTTAGTCTATTACTAATCGTAACATCTACTGTCCAGACTGAATAAAAACTAGTTGATTATGATCCAGTTGATATAGTTTCATAATAGAATTAATATTGTTAATGATTATATCTATTTACCACCTTGCACTTTATAGTAAACGCAAAAATGAATATAACATCTTAATAATATACCTACTATAAAATCTACAGATAAAAAAATCGTATTACTAATTAGTACCTAAGCAGAATCCATAAAGTAAAGAGTTAACTGAAATCGCATATATACAAGGGTCGTAACAAAATTTTTAAATAAATAAGAAATTCGTAAGGACAAAAAATAAACCAGATAATGCAAGTTCATGCAATTGAAATGTAATAATTATCTTTTAATTTAATTTAATATTGTAATTGTGTTGAATTTCAATATAATAATTATTTTTTAAATGCATTTATTTTCTTATTAAGTTGAAACGAATAGGAAATAAATAAATATAAAATGATTCGAAGTAATTGTAGAAAAAAAATAAAACATACGAAATTACGTTTTCCCTCCAATAATTCCCACTTTGATTAATATTTATAAAGATGTTATTATTGTTCATAAGAATTATTTTCAATTTAATTTTAATAAACGCTACATTTAGGATTGGTAAAAGAAGAAGAAACTTCCTCTCCTATAACAAACTTTAGACTAGAACGTGAACTTTTAGGTTTACAGCCAGCCAACAAGAGTTGTTTATTTGCATAATTAGGGTTTCATCAAGAGCGTATCAATTACAACCAAAGTCTAAGAGTACGATTTTTGAAGATGATATTTAAACAATATATATATATATATATATATATATATATATATATATATATATATATATATATATATATATATAAAAGTCAACGTATGTGTGTGTGTGTGTTTGTTCTATATACAAATCTACAGTTTTAGCCCGATTTTGATGAAAATTTGCTCACTTGACCTTCAAAGCAAGGAAAAAAACAAGGTCTACATGAATTTTCGAAATTTAAATTTTGGTACACAGGGGTACGGGGTACAAGTAATGAATACGGGGTCAAAGTAATGAATACCCTTCGTGATGCATATCGTTGAAAAGCTCTTTAAGAGTACAGTAATTGTTGTTATGTACACTTTTGTCATATTTTCATTTAGGAGGGGGGTAAAATGGAAAAATATAGCTATATCTTATTTGTTCTTTATACAAATCTACAGTTTTAGTCCGATCTCGATGAAAATTTGCACACTTGATCTTCAAAGCAAAGGGAAAATCAAGGTCTACATGAATTTTCGAAATTTAAATTTTGGTACACAGGGGCACGGGGTACAAGTAATGAATACGGGGTCAAAGTAATGAATACCATTCGTGATGCATATCGTTGAAAAGCTCTTTAAGAGTACGCAGTAATTGTTGTTATGTATAGTTTTGTCATATTTCATTTAGGAGGGGGGTAAAATAGAAAATATAACAATATCTATACATAAAAAGAAGAGTATCTATATGAGAGAATGTCTTTTATACAAATCTACAGTTTTATCCCAATTTGATGCATTTTTACACTCTTTTTCTTCCAAACAAGGTGAAGGTCACTGCCTACATGATTTTCCGAAATTAAAATTTTGGTACACAGAGGTACGGGGTACAAATGTCAAAGTAATGGATACCCTTCATGATGCATATCGTTAAAAAGCTCTTTTAGAGTACATTAATTGTTGATAAATACGTTTTTGTCATATTTTCATTTAGGAGGGGGTAAAATGGAAAAATGTGTATAACTACATCTTATATAAATGAAGAGTGTCTATGAGTGTACTGCTTACATGAGATTATAAAGTTAAAATGTTGGTACACAGGAGTACGGGGTACAAATGTCAAAGTAATTGATAGGTACCCTTTATGATGCATATCGTTGAAAGGCTCTTTAAGAGAAAAGTAATTGTATTATTTTCATGTAGGAGGGGGGTAAAATGGAAATGTATATCTCAATCTATAAAAGTTAACGTATGTGTGAGTGTGTTTATGTTCTTTATACAAATCAACAGTTTTAATTCGATCTCGATGAAAATTTGCTCACTTGACCTTCAAAGCAAGGGGAAGATCTCTGTCTACATGAATGTTCGAAATTAAATTTTTGGTACATAGGGGTACGGGGTACAAATGTCAAAGTTGAAAACCCATCATGATGCATAGTGTTGAAAAGCTCTATAAGAGTACAGTAATTGTTTTTACGTACATTTAGGGGAGTAAATGGAAAATTATATCTAAAAGTCAACGTATGTGTGTATGATCTTTATACAAATCCATAGTTTTAGTCCAATCTCCATCAAAAAATGCACACTTGACCTTCAAAGGAAGAAAAAATCAGTGTCTACATGAATTTTCGAAGTTTAAATTTTGGTACACAGGGAACAGGGTACAATAATGAATACGGGGTCAAAGGACTGAATACCCTTTATGATGCATATCATTGAAAAGCTCTTTAAGATTACATTAATTGTTGTTATGTACAGTTTTGTTATATGTATTTTCATTTAGGAGGGGGTAAAGTGGAAAAATATAGCTATATCTTATAAAAAAAAGAAGATGGGTGTCTGTATGAGGGAATGTCTTTTATACAAATCTACAGTTTTATCCCAATTTGATGAATATTTACTCACTTTCCCTTCAAAGCAAGGGGGAGGTCACTGTCTACATGATGTTTCGAAATTTAAATTTTGGTACAAAGGGGTACGGTGTAAAAATGTCAAAGTAATGGATTCCCTTCATATCATGCATACCGTTGAAAAGCACTTTAAGAGAAAAGCAATTGTTGTTATGTACAATTTTATTAAGGAGGGGGTAAAAGGGAAATTTATAGCTGCATATATATAAAATCAACGTATGTGGGTGTATGTTCTTTATACAAATCTACAGTTTTAGTTCGATGTCGATATGGTACAAAAATTGAATACGAGGTCAATATAATAAATACCATTGATGATGCAAAAGCTCTTTAAGAATAGAGTAATATTTTTTATGTATTGTTTTGTCATATTTTACTTTAGGGGGGGGGGGGGGGGGGGATTTAGGATATTTTAAAATTTGCTTATCAAAGAGGAAGGGGTATAGAAATAGGTGGGAGAGATAGAATCTAGATATTCTTGCATAGTAAAATAATTTATGTTTCATTATGGTTGTTTATAAACTTATCTAATTATAATAACATTCTGTAGCGAAGTACGGGTACCCAGCTAGTATATATATATATATATATATATATATATATATATATATATATATATATATATATATATATATATATATATATATATATATATATATATATACCGCTATACTTGCTTGGCTGGCAAAACACAAAAGCAATTTAATACCGTGTTTGCACACTGCAATAGGCTACACAATTTGTCACGAGCCAACATCTTAATGACGTAATGTCTGATGTTGGAACAGTTCCTATGTGTCACACTTGCGTGGCACATACCATGGTGTCTCTCACAAATTGTGTAACCTATTGCAGTGTGCAGCGAGCAGCCAAGCAAGTATGGCGGTATGAGACCACGCTCGTCTCTGATAAGCCTTATATCTGATCTTCTTGAACTGGTATAGGTCCAGAGTTGGGTGGGCATCGTCGGGCCCCTGATGAGTCGGACGCGACGAAACGATGCAGGACATGGGCGTAATGCTGAGGCAACATCTTAATGACGTAATTTCTGATGATGGAACAGTTCCTATGTGTCACGCTTTCGTGGCACTTCCAATGGTGTCTCTCACAAATTGTGTAGCCTATTGCAGTCTGCAAACACGGTTTTAAATTTCTTATATATATATATATATATATATATATATATATATATATATATATATATATATATATATATATATATATAATGTGTATATAAATATGTATCTTACTGTATCACCCGGATAACTAACTCTATGAGTGAATGCATAAAAGAAAGAGTCCAGACAGGAACAAGAGCTTTTTATGCTAATATTAAAATGATTAAGAGCCGACTTATTGGAAGAATCACAAAAATGAAAGTTTATAGGACCCTGATAAGAACTGTTGCCACATGTTGATGTGAAACATGAACAATGTCTGCAACCAATGAGAAGGAACTAAGAAGTTTTGAGGGACGTATCCTTAGAAGGATATATGGACCTGTGAGAGATGTCGAAGGTACCTGGAGGATACGAAGAAACAACGAGCTGGAACATCTCATCAACGGGCTTGACATAGTGCGTTTCATTAAGTCTCAGAGACTGAGGTGGCTTGGACATCTAGCCAGAATGCCACAGAGTAGAGTAGCCTAACAGATGTGGAAAGGGAGACACTACAACTGTCGTAAAAAAGGAAGACCGAGATTAAGATGGATGGACGGAATAAAAACTGATCTCAACAAGATGGAAATTCATGGATGGAGAGCGAGGGGGGGGATGACTGGAGGTAAGTTGTTTTAGAAGCCAAAGCCAACCACAGGCTGTAGCGCCGGGTAAGAAGATAATCAAAACTATATTATAATGAAAGTATTAAACTAAGAAAATATTGGCCTTCATTAACAAAACGAATACAAATAATTCATAGAAGTATTAGATATGATTAAGTTTTCATTTAATAAGTAATTTATATATATATATATATATATATCTATAATATAAGTGGCAATGTCCTGATTGACTGACTGACTGACATAGAATCAACGCACAGCAAAATCTGCTAAACCGAGAGACTTGAAATTTTGAGGATATACTCGGTTCATATCATAGGCATCCACTAAGAAAGGATTTTGCGAAATTTTTATTTTTGTACCCAGGGGTACGGGGTACAAATGTCAAAGTAATGAATACTTTTAATGATGCATATCGTTGAAAAGCTCTTTAAAAGTACAGTAATTGTTGTTATGTACAGTTTTGTCATATTTTCATTTAGGAGGGGGTAAAATGGAAAAATGTGTATAACTACATCTTATATAAATGAAGAGCGTCTTTTATCTTATATAAATAAAGTGTCTATGAGTGTACTGCTTACATGAGATTATAAAGTTTAAATGTTAGTACACAGGAGTACGGGGTACAAATGTCAAAGTAATTCATAGGTACCCTTTATGATGCATATCGTTGAAAGGCTCTTTAAGAGAAAAGTAATTGTAATGTACGTTTTTTTTCATTATTTTCATGTAGGAGAGGGGTAAAATGGAAATGTCAACGTAAGTGTGTATGCGCGCGCGCGCGAACGGGCGCGTGTGTGTGTGTTCTTTATTCAAATCTACCGTTTTATTCCGATTTCAATGAAAATTTGCACACTTGACCTTTAAAGCAAGGGGAAAAGGGAAAAAGGTCACTGAATTCATGAATTTTCGAAATTTTGATTTTGGTACACAGGGGTACGGGGTACAAATGACAAAGTAATGAAAACCCTTCACGATGCATACCGTTGAAAAGCTCTTTAAGAGTGCTGTAAAATTATTGTTATGTACATTTAGGGGTGTAAAATGGAAAAATATATCTATATCTATGTATAAAATCTATGTATGTATCTATGTATATATCTATGTAAAATGACACGAGGAGGGGGAGGGGGGGGGGGGGGGTACAGAAGGAAAATACCACTGCTTTTCCTTTTTAAAAATTTAGTCGGAATGAATTACTAATTTGGGATATTAGCAAATTATTTTATCAAAGGGGAGGGGGTATAGAAATAAGGGGGAGGGATAAAATCTAGATATTCTCGCTTTGTAAAATAATTTAAATGTTTCTTGATGGTAGTTTATAAATCCATTAAATTGAAAATGAAACACCCCGTAGCGAAGCACGGGTATTCAGCTAGTATATATATATATATATATAAATTACTATTGCACAACTTTTTTCTATACACATATTTAAAATTAAAGTTTGCCAATTTATTTATATAATTTTTTTCTTTTACATATAGTTCTTCATATTTTAAGATTTATACATATAGAAAACCGGCCTTATTTTTTTTTCATGTCTGTTTGTATGTAAGTATGTCAGAGCGCAGTGGACGTCCGAGTTTATAGGCGTACAACTGGCAAAACAAAATCCATTAATTTTTATACACTGGTGTGCGCTAACATGTATTATCTTTTATCGAAAAATATTGAGTAGAACCTGAGTTATTAATTAAAAGATAACACAAAGTATTAATTTTTTAAAAACACGATTTGAAAATGTTCCTAAAATCACGGTTATTTATTTTTACATAAAAACAATTTAATAAAAATAAAAAAAAATGCTAATTGTATGAAGATTTTCTTGTGTATTGGATTAATTTGCGGTGTCGCTGAAAATACATAATTCATGGACGTTTCAGTTTTGTAGGTACACAGAAAGTGGGTTTTACATATACTTCAAAATGTTTACCTCACAGTCAAGTTAAAAAAACATGTTTTGTAAACTAATAATATTTACTAGGTCTCCACCCTAAGTTACGTGTGTCGTAAATATCTATATTACTATACTTAATGGCATGGTACCACTTTCCAGTCTTTACTAAGGTACGTTGAGTCTACCTGTACAAACCAACTGCATTTACTTTTTATATACTACTAGCTGGATACCCGTGCTTCGCTACGGAGTGTTATGTGTTATTTTAATTTGATAAGTTAATAAACTACCATCAAATAACATTTAAATTATTTTACTATGTGAGTAAAATAATTTAAATTATTTTACTATGTGAGTAAAATAATTTAAAATAATGTTGATATCATATTATAACAATAAAGTACATGATAGGATGCGCGAAAGCTATGTGCCACACTAATTGGCAGTCTATTTATTTTCCTTATTTACAAGGAAGATTTTGAAGCACAGATTAAGAATATTTATTGTTTCTAAAAATTGATTAAAATACACTTATTTATGGTAACTAATAATAAATAAAAGATAAAAAGAACTTTTTATATAATACGTTTTTAAATTTTCTGTTGAATCATATGTAATGTTGAAAATATAATTGTCATTGTTATATATAATGTTAGTAAAAAAAAAAAAAATACATAGTTCCGAATTTATTTACTTCACATAATAATGACAACCAACTAGAGAGCTGATGTTAAACCTATAAAAGGACAAATATTTGTACAACGGATCTCACCAACACCGAATCTAAACCGTGCCATTGATATGCCCCTGTGCAGGGACAGTAAGAGAAGAAAAATGTGTACAAGTAAAGAAGTACAGAAGCAGAAAAATTAAACATGTACCTAGGACATAAGTGTAAACAAACCTGGGTGTCACACGTCAATTTATTTATTTCTTAGTTCACTTTTCGCTGTCATTCAATGTTTACCTCTTAATAAAAAATCACAAATTTGAAACCCGTCATAATGAAGATCGTAAAAATATGGGATAAGTCAAAACAAATAAAATAACTTGCGGATTTTTTCCGAACTAACTTTCCATACAGCAAAATTTGCTGAAAACGAATTAAATTCTGCTGAAAGATGGCTAAAAGTATTAAGATAATGCATTGTCATCGTGTTCTGAGCTATTCTAAAAGTTTCAAGTGCCTAGCTATTCGGGAAGTTAGTCAAAAATCGTTTGCAAGATTTGTACCGGACAAACAAACAAACAAACAACAAAGCAAGCTAATAAAAACGTAGTAAAAAGTGGTTCGTAAAGTATTTTATTTACAATAATGTAATTGATGCTAAATAATACAGTCCTAGTTAGATTTTATGAAGGCTTTGGAAGCAATATTTTTTAGTCATTTCATTATATTGCTTGGCTTAGGCCTACAAGATATAGCAATATATTAGCCCCAGATTTCTAGCATGAATAGGAGTGCGGAGAGTAGTCTAGTCAAACATAAAATAAACCGTACGTCAAGTACATATAATAGGCATTGAATACGTGGTTTAGTCCATTAAAATGCGAATTTAACTATGTAAGCAAATTTTGTGGTACAAATTCTATATTCTGATAAAATAGTTGTTGTAAATAGTGGGAGGTCGTGGATCGAGTCCCCTTTGGATAGGATTAATTATTTCAATGCATAAAAAGATCAACATAAATATGTCAAGTTTTAGGAAATGGCCGAAATTGATAAGTTATATTATGTGGTATTGTTGAATTTGGTCAGGCAACATAATAATATAATTACATTGTTTACTCTTGGTTTACTTAATCCAGTGATTTATCACTTACACTGCTGTGTCTAAAATAAATTAATTATTTAAGAGGCGACGAGTCCCGTATAAATGAGAGTGGGCAAGCTGACAGGAGGAACGTGAGCCAGATGTCTAAGCAAAGTAGGGTCTCGTCTCAGTATTCCATGATGCTATGTTCATTCTTGTCTTTCTACAGGGAGGAACGAAGAAAAAAAAACATGTAAAAAACAGAATAATCTGTATTTTTAGATTTTAATAATTACATGTCTCTTTGTAAACTTTTTTTTTTAATAAGCGAATACGTAAGGATTTTACTAATGCGATAATTTTGACTTTTAAATGCTGGACGACAATGTTTTTGCTGGTGAAGAGGTGAAAACTAAATTGTTGGAGTGTTCAAGTAAACAAGTTAAACATTTGGAAGATCATTTGGAAACGGTGGCCGTGATGAATAGAGGCTGGACGGTCAATTTCAAGAATAAAAAGTAAGCTGGATTTAATTCCAGTTTCCAGGACGGGGTTCAATGTTGAGGGGCGGACCTCTCAAGATATTGAAGAGGAGCAACTCAAGGACCCAGAAAGTGGTGTTATCTTTGCGAGGAAAGAGTCAGGATCGAGCCCAAGCAGGAGTAAGATTGCTGACAGCAGCTCCGCTATAAAGCCCTACTTGGCACAATTTGAGTCGTTACTGGTAGAAGGTAGGCTAATAAAACAGTGGGAGTCCGAGGAAGGGACCGAAATCCGACATCGGATGGTTATTTTAAAGGAAAGAATTCGACAGGTTTTCAAAGAACCGTACACAGGACCCTCTGGCGGTCACTTTGGCAGCATTATAACTCTGGGGAAAATCCGTAAAAAAATTAATTGGGTAAGGTTCAGAGCTGATGCCAAAGTGTGGCGCAAAGGGTGTGCGCGAGGGCTATCCCCAAAACTTCACGTGTCGTGGGTGAGAGAAATCAATGATCTTGATCGCATTCAAAAGCCACCTAGAGCACGTATAAAAGTTGACTATGTTAATCGACCAGCACCATACCGGGACCAGATGCCTATTCGGGACGAAAAGGCTTAAGAAGGGGATAGTGTGACGTGAAGTCAACGTCACATGCAAAAATACTGTATTATTGTTTTTAGTTGTCGACTTTTCGGAAGATTACTAACGGTATTATTTTGTGTATTGTATTAAATATATTCGTTATAGAACTTTATGAGGTACTGTTTGAACCCTGGAACGTAACAATATAAATACATATATATGTACAGTATGTCCCAAGATAGAGTATCCGAGAGGAAAAATGTTATTAATTTTAGGGTTTCGAAAATAGTTATTTATGTCACTAGGCAGCAAAATGGAATTTTGCTGACAAGTTTTTAAGTTTTAGTTCCGAGCCAAAGGCGAGGATAGGCTAAACCAATTTACTGCAGAGGCCAAGCCGAGCCAGGAAATTTACATGTTGACTGACGAGGCGAAGCCGAGGCAGGCAAATGTTAATTACCTGCTGAGGTGTAACCGAAGCAGGTAATCTTTAAACGAGTCAGGAATGTTTCCTTTGCTGCATAGTTACATACAACATTTTATCTATTAACGGCAGAAAAATTGCACTATTATTATATTCCCTTTTTAATATATAAAAGATTTAAAGAAATTAAATTTGTAAAAAAACTAAAGTTTGAGTCATCAAGAAATCAAAACAAAGGCAAAACTATTCAGGGTTAGTGGCAAAACAATTCAGCTCAATTTTTAGTGATTTTTAAAAATAAATAATCATTGTAAAATAGTAAAATTTGTTTGTCACTATAATTATTTAAGTTGTTTTCAAAAAAGATATAACTATTTAGCAGAATATTACGCTTAAATATATAAAAATAAACAATGTGGTAGTGTTTATAACCTGCGATGAAGTAACCTTTTTTTAGTAAAATTTTCTTAAAATGTGACACCCTGTTTGTTATTTTGCTGACACTTTGAACTTTTGCTGACACTTTGATATTTTGCTGACACTTTATTCAAAAGAATCAAGAAAAATTACATTTTGCAGACTGAAAACAGTACAACAATGCTTAATTTTGCTGCCGTGAGTAGATAAAAAAATTCTTTATAAAAACTCCTGCTTGTTATTATTATTATTCTTTTTGCTTGTTCTGTTTTTTAACAACTTTAAAATATGACCAAGAGTAAACTACCCTTATTTTTGATGGTATCAAAAAATATTATTTGATATAAAGATGTTCTGAATTGCAAAAAAAAACGTATAAATATTAAATATTAATTTATTTTATGAAAAAAAAACTAATGACTTATAAATCCAGTTATAAGCAAATGTAATAAATAAAATTAAAAAAATTATCATCAAAACAAGTAATCAATAATTCTAAACTAAACATCTAATTAAGTATCACAAAAAATCAACAGAGTTGAAAAATAAATTATTGTCTTTTAACTCCAGTGTAAGATGATTCTTCTCCTAAACCACAATAGCACTTAACAACAAACAGTTTTTGTTCAAGAGTTAACATATTAACTTTTTTTTTTTTTTTTTTTAAAAAAAATCAAGCAAATTAACAAAAACTGCAAACATTTGACTTATAATGAACTTGAATACATAAACTATTGGTTGTCATTACAATTATCACTCTTGTTTATAATAAAGATACAAAGAGAACTATTTATTGTAGTTATAGTAGGGTAGGGCGGGGCTAGTTGAGCAATTTTTTATATAATCTATAATAACTCCTAAACGGTTCATCCGATTTACTTGATTCCTTCAACGTTAGATGAGTAATTTATTCTTCTTTAAATGTATTCAGAAAATAAAACTATTTCAGATCTGGTTTAGAAAATATTATCATTAATGCGAGAAACCTTCTACTTGCTCAACCTGCCCCATAGTAGGGGTAAGTTGAGCAAGGGCATGGGGCAAGTTGGGCAATGGAAAGAATAGGTTAATAGTGAGGTGGAAATTGCTCAAAACTACAATAAAACGGCCATCACAGATTTTGCAGCTTCACTTGACTGTTGACTCGTAGCAGAACCCCTTGACGTTTTTCTTTTATATGTCCGCATCCTAAAATGAAATGCAAGACATTTAACTTTTTCTTTTTTTTTAATAATTTCAAAATATTATATTCAAAGTATTTATACAATTATTATACAAATTGTTATTACAAAGTATAAAATGGCATACCTATTATAGCCGTCTGCCAGAGGCTGCTTTGCATTTTTAAAAATAAAAATAAACCTTTAACTTTTTGTAGTAGTATAACAGTGGGGCAAGTTGAGCAAGCCTGCCCAACTAGCCCCGACTAGACTTATAGATAAAAAGTTAAGTTATGAAAAAAACGGGTAGTCTTGAGACTAAATAACTAATTATTATCAAAAGTACAATAAATACATCAAATATAAACACTTACGTGATTGTAGACGGTTTTTTTAGTACAAGTCTAGGAGAAAAATGGCGATCAACAATTTTTTTACTTTTTACTAAGAAAATTAAAAAAAGTGTCTGTTATTTTTCTCGATTGTCGTAGGGCAACTGAAGGTCGCGCGATGCGTTCTCCTTCCTCGTCCCCATCACACTTAATATTTTCAAGATGGCAGCCAATATGGCGGGCGACTAAAAAAGATTTAGTCACCATGACATATTATACATCAATTTAAAGGTATTGAAGTGTAGAAAAAGAATATGCAACTATTACACTTAATAATTTTAACTTAATCGTACAGAAACCGACGATTATCGCCTCACCTAGTTACGTGAAGCGCGCCTTACTTGTTTATTATTGTTCTGACTCCGCTTCCTCATTTTTGCTGGTTGATCGTCCGCCGATGAATTAATTGCCTTGTGATTCTGCTTCATTAACTAAGGTAATTTTGTATTTTTCGCTAGTTGATGTTGGAGGCAAAACTACGAATTGGGAGGGAAAGTCAAAGTCAGTATCCTCAAGGAAATCTTCTTCAGTATTTCAGCATCTACGAGAGGAACGTTGCTGCAATTTTCTCCGCCGCAGTGTTTGTAAGCAACTGAGCAAGGGAGACCCGCAAGCAGCACCACAATTATTTATTTTACAGCCGCAGGCAATCAGTGTATATAAGCTTTCAAACGACATGCATCATGAAGGGTATATACTTTTCTTACTTTTGTACCCCTTACCCGGGGTAAGGGGTCCAAATGTAATAAAAGTTGGAGTTAAGCTTTTCTCATGTGTCCCAAGCTATTCACGCAAAAAAAAAATCAGCCTCGAAGTTTTTCCGCACAAATTTACAGATTTACTGTACTATTAGCTTATTGCTTATTTTTAGATAAGAAACTAAATTTAAATATTTAAGAAAAATAACTAAAATTAACTACGTTTTTTGCAATTCTGAACCACTTTTCTAAATAATATTTTTTGATACCATAAAAAATAAGGGTAGTTTACACTTGGTCATATTTTAAAGTTTTCAAAAACAGAACATCCTGTACACAAAATGAAGAAAATTTTATCATTTTCAGAGGTTTTAAGAACAAGCAGGAGTTTCTTTAAAGAATGGTTTTTTTTTCGAAAACCCAAAAATAAGAACATTTTTTCTCTCGGATACTCTACCTTGGGACACACTGCATATACATATATATCCCAAGAGAATATATCCATTTAGATTAACAGGACATAATTTTTGGGTAATGGGGATTTTTATAATATAATAAATTGGTAAAAAATAATTATTAAATGTGAGTAACTAATCAAATTAAAACATTAGAATAAAAATCAGCAAATAAGTTAAAGTTCTTTTAATTTTATTTACTAACAACACAAAACATTCACAGCTAATTTGTCTTTCTAATATATAAATATAATACCCACCTAATTATAAAGTTAACACAATTATTTTTATTTTTTATTTTTTTTTAAATACCTATATGTTTTAAAAAAACAACATACGAGTATTAATACATAAATAATATTTTAGTACACCCAATTGATCTATTGTATCGATTTTACATTTTAGTACTACATAAGGTTATCTCTCCACTAGAGAACATGGATTCCTGTGCTGTGGAGAGAGATAATTAAGTAGGTACTACAATAAAAAAAAAATGGTTAATTAGATTAAAATTAATATTATTATATATAATCTATAATATTTTATCCTAACCATATAAGTTTATTTATTTTTACAAATACTTAACCCACAAATAAAGCTAGAATTCTAATAAATTAAAAATGTATCACTATAAATATCACTTTTACTAATAAATAATAAATAAATAACCATTTATTAAGTGTTAATACAATAACCATTATAATTTTCCTATCTCTATCCTACATAAATATTTATAACACTCAAATTAGCTTGCGCTGTGGTGGCCTTTTTAAAGGCCTGAGTTCGCTTTTACTAATATATTATTAAAATGTACTTAATTTAATAATTACAAATTATTAAATTAAGTCCTAATTATTAAATTGTCTCCCGCTATTAATAATAATAATTATAATTTGATTTATAATTTGATAAAACAAACTTTGGGCAAAATACTACTTAAGAACTAAGTAGTATTACATTAGCAATTACCAAATTGACTTCTCTGGAGCCTGCATTCACATATACGAAAAAATAATAATTACAAAATTTTCTGAATTACATTTTTTTTTTCAAATTAAGAATCCAAACAATTAAACAACGAAAGAAGGAAAGATCTACAAAATTAATTCTCACTCTTAAATTAAAATAAAATGTCTAATTTTTTAGGCAAATAAACTAAAAGTATTTTTCCAACACACAAGTTCGCTTGGGAATTCATTAAATAACCTTTTAACTTTAATTAAAAACATATCTTGCTGAAGAAATATGTTAAGATAGAATTTTAAAAATAACATTACATAATTTTAATTTGGTGGTCCTCACTAAAAAATAAATAATATAAGTTGCAATGAAGGTTAAAGGTTTAGTTTAAAATGCTAGGATTCAAGAAGATCTTTTTTTTTTTCAAATTAATAAATTAGGATTAACTATGAAACAAATATTATGTAATTCATAAAAATTATTAAAAGGTGGTTATGCAACAGGCCATTTATTATATCTGAGTTATACAATTAGATTTTTTTCTGTCCCTCGATTTACTTCCTAAAAATGTACACTCGTAAATTGATGCTACAAGACAGCCTCTAAATTTGTATTATAATGTATTAATGATTTAATTAACAATTTTAAATATTATTATTTATACTCCTGTCAATCTTATGACTGAGATTTATATTACATACAACTAATATCTATCCATAAGAATCTGATGAATAAACGTCTGCCAATTAGGGCAAGTCCATAGCTTCCTCATTGGACTAAATTAAATAAAATATAATAAGATAAATTTCGAAATGCAGATGTTTAGTAGAAATCTTGTGAAAGAAATAAAAAATAATGTTATCCTACTAAAATACAAAGTGTGGTCGTTTGGATCTATTTCGATTTCCAGCGAAGACCCTTTAATTAATAATCAATATTGTTGGCGCAAACGGCTGAATTCAATATGTAATGATCATCTGTGATTTACTTATGATGAGGGTAATCTCGTGATTACTTTTGACGATGAGTACTTCTAAAAAAAACCTTTTTTAGAATTATCACAATGCTTCTGTTATCTTTGGTGAGCTCTTAAGCACTAAAAATGTTTGTAAATAAAGTTGGACAAAGTTTACTCGAAGAGCTGTCCAACCCTCGGTACAAGTAATACAGGACCTTCTGTGACCTAATTTTGACGTACCATCCAAATTGCATTAAAATAGGACAAGTAGTTTTTAAGATATGGTGGGTCACAAAGATTTTGACGGACGAAGACGCATATAGACACGAAACCAAAAATGTTCCCTGATGTTTGAAATGCAGTTGTTAATAAAGTAATTTTGAATTTGGACACATAAAAATGTAATTTTAACCTCGAAAGCAAAATTTTATGTAAAGTAAAACGGAGCAACTTAAGATATTTATAGAGAATACCAATAAAAAGATTTATTAACTTAACACTACTAAATATATTTTTCTATAATAAATTTTTAATAAAAAATGAAGTTATGTAATATAATAATTATAACTTATAATATATATGTAATATAATACATAAAGTACAATACATTTTATATAAATTACAATAGATTAATATAATTTTTACGTTCAATTTAATCATAATATAGCTAGAAAATATGTTTGAATAAATAGAGACCTGGTAAATCAATATTGACCACAATGATGGGCGTTAAACTGCCATTACTATTCAATTAAGCTATTTGAATTGAAATTAATCACTTAAGAGTTGTTCAGGTGGTTGAGTAGGTTATACTGATTAATATTGACCTTTGTGAGCCCTTTAGCCTTCTTTGTTTTGTTAAGGGTTTTGTACATAGCTTTAGGAATTTACGCATGATTAATTTTGTTTATTTTGATGTCACGTAATATACAAATCAGATTACTCTAAGTTTTAAACGTTTTTCCAAACGCAATACCAGTTCTTATCTTATAATTCTTACAGTTAAAAACATTTATTCAAGCAATTACTTAGAGGTCAGATTTGGCAATAAATTTATCTAGGATATTGGTTCTCCCAATAGTTAAGTTAAAAAATCGGTCAGAGACAACTCAGACAAACTTCCTCATATACGAGTTCATAATTACTTAGCTCAGTATTTTCCATTCATTAGTTCTTGTATTTTCGAAGGTACATTTAATTATTATTGAATATTACATCAAAATTTATCATAAAAAAAACTTCTACTCAGAACGAAGCGAACCCGCTCCGTCCGCGTTTAAAGCTATTTTTTTAGGACCTAATTTTTTCCCGGGAAAACAGCTTATATCTTTAGATTCGTGTTGCAATGGACTACATTTTAGAATTTTTTAATCAATATCGTCGGAACTGATTTTGATAAATAATTTTTTTCTGAGTTTTTGGAGGTAGTGCCCCAAATTTAGAGCTAAAATTCATTCCTCGATTTTGCCTCGGGGTATGATTTTTCTAAACATGTATGCCAATTTTCGTCAAAATCGGCCCAGTAGTTTAGGCTCCAAGCATCTGCAAAGACAGACATTTTTTAAAAACCATTTTTTTGGACTCAGGGGACCTCAAAACGTGTAAATCCATCTAAATCTCAAAATCGCACTTTAGCGCCATCACAATGCTTTCTCTTTATATAAGAAAGTAAAAATAGTCTATCAATTATTGGTGCACATAGCTTCCTCACGTCCTATAACGTAATATATCTGTTATTTTATACTCAAATTATCGTCATCGGTCGATTTCGTGACGGCCGATTTCGTTACCGGTCGTTTTCGTGGATTCACTCATGGACTCCCGGCGCAGTAACGTACAACTTCACTCCAAAAAAAAATCGCAATGTCACTTATTACGAGATATTTATGACTTATTCTCAATAACATGAAAATCATATATAATGTCACTTGATATTACTCTGATTTAAAAAGTTTTTTTAAGAGAAAATTTAATCTTTAATTAAATATTTTATTTTTGAATAATGTCCGACAAACTCGAACCAAACTTTTTTATATACATAGCGAAACTGAATTAAATTTCATAATATATCATCTGTTATTAAAAATAGTTAATTTTCATCAATATCTGTAATTAGTAATTAGATATATTAGTACCAGGAGGACGACTTATATGTTTAGCCACATATTTCATTGGACTATTGGACTTCAAAATCGGTTGTTAAAATAAAGGAATACTATTTATTTATATTTAAAAGAACTGTTTTTTTTCTTCACGATTTTTCAGAGCTTTGAGAGGTTTTTAGCGCCTCCTAATGTGGAGGTAAAATTCATTTCTCGATCTAGCCACAAGTGCGCCAAATTGTATCAGAATCGGCCCATTATTTCAGGCTCCACGTGTCTAAGCAGACAATAGACGGCATCCTTACTTTTTACAGTGTCCCAAAATAAGAGTAGGTTTATAAGAGTTTATTTTTAGGGTTAGAAAAAAAGTTTTTCTAACCCTAAAAATAAATACTAGTTCTAAAAATGGTAATATATTCTTTTACAGACTATTAAGATTTTTGATAACTTTATTATAGTAGAGCTATCTACACTTACTTTTGACAGTATCGAAAAATGTGATTGAAAATGTTGTTAAGAATTTTAAATACAGATAAATATTAATTATTTTATTTTATGAAAAAAAATATTACTTATAAATTAAATAATAAACTAATAAATATATGAAAAAAAAAATGTTTTTGTTTAGCATCACAACACGTAATTAACAATTATAATATTTAAACCTAATTTGAGAGTTTTTTAAAGAAAAACAAAACACATAAAAATGTATTGCCACCTACTTCTGCGCTAATATCGACTCTATTTACAAATTCTCAATAAGCATTTTGAATGTTCTCAAGGGGAATATTGGCAATGACCTGTGTTGTAAATACTTCCTTTAGTTTATCCTCGCTATTATCCTAGCGTTCTCATATTTGATTATTATTAAAATTCAGTTTAAACTACTTGTTATATTGATAACTTTTTTTCCGAAAACTAACTAAAATTTAATTTCTTATGTGGGACAAACAATGGACTAATTATGGCCTACTACCCGAATTTCATTATAATTATAATTGGACAATTAATAATTAACAAAATATGTTGTTTCACAAAAATTGAACGACAGACAGACAGACACAGGAACAGAAATGTTCCTTGATGTATGTAACGTATTTCTGTCTTGAAATTTTTGAAATCGGAGAAATAAATAAGTTTCGTTCTTCAGGACCATAATATTGCTTCCGTTACCTTCGGTAAGCTCGAAAGAAAATGTAAGAAATAGAAAACAATAAAGTTATTTTATTTTGTCTACACGTTTGATGTTGAAGATTTGTCGCAATAATCTTTAAAAAATTCGTTCTTCAGAACGATCACATAGCTTCCGTTACCTTATGATGGCAAGGTCGGAATCATAATCAATACATAATACAAAAAGATTATATCCTAAAAGCAATAATAAGTTTGCTAAGGTTGATGTAGCGAAGGAAAATTAAGAAATCAAATTTGCATAAAACGGTTCATATTCAGGACGTAATCTTATTGCTGGTATAAAACATGAAAGAGCTTTAGGAGTAGGAATGGATATATTTACTTCGAGTATAGCCGACTAGTTACGATCATTATAATTAAAAAACCACCGGTTAAAGGAAACTAATTAGTTTTTAACGGAATATATCTAGGTTAGGTAACGTTAGCTATAGCACTATAGTGAAAATTAATAGCTATAGTTGATATTTCATTCATTCATACTTCCTCGATTTATCAAATAGATAATGCTTATGCTATACACGTGGACGATTTGACAGTACATATCGACTATCAGGAGTGATTAGAGTAAATACGGTTTGCACTTTTTTAATATAATAACCAAAATATATTTAATTCTTACTCTTAATAATCTATAAATAAATAAACATTCTTAAACAGGCCAAGGCCTTCCAAGGGCTGTCGCGCTATAGCGTTAGTAATTGATATAATATACTTTTACATTTTTATTCATTAAAAATATTTTTCAAGCTTAACTTAAAAATTGGCGTTTTATCCGGTTATTTCCGAAATGGGATTTAAGATACCAATATGCCAGTATGAATATTTCTTGGTTTTGGATTAAACAATAGATAGAAATCGTGATAAAAATTTATAATAAGGGAATTTTCATCCTTCATCTTAAAGAAAAAAAAAAAATATATTCCACGAAAAAAAAGATGATAAAAAAAACAAAAAAACAATTTATTATTTTCTCGTCTTTATAATTATCTTAAGACAAAACACTATTCATTTGATCTTCTTTATTCCGTCATAAATTATATACAACTTATTACTAATAATAAGAAAATAGATTACAAAAATTATTTCGAATTTCGTTTGATATGATTTGATTAAAGATTACAAAAGAACTTGGCACCAGCTGCGGAATCGTTTGCATCTATATAAAAGAAAATCAGTTTATAAAATATAAAAGTAATCGTACCTCAACTTCTTATTGTATAAATCACCGAGGCGACTTTCGAAAATTAGGCACAATTAATATCAGTGAAAACCAGAAAAAAGACACTCAACTATAACTTCTTATCCTACAAAGTCAATATAAAATGTACAGTAATTTGTGGAATAAGTAAGATGACCTAAATTATTTTCTATACCATACTAAAATAAAATAAACAAAATAGACTAAGCAGATAATTAGCTTAGCTATGCTGAGCATCCTTGATAATCCCAAATAATTTAAATATCAAAGATGTTGGACATATCTAAAGATACTTACAATAGAAGAAATAAGACGGAAGACCCATTGTAAGATATTGAGAATCACTATGTTAATTCAAAGCAATAAACATATTTATTTTTTTTAGGTGTAATAATAAATATCTTATAAATATCTTAGCTAAAAACCTTTTGTTTTACTTACAACGTAATCTGCCGAAGCACGTATCTGTCAGGAAACCCCTGAAACAAAGAAGGAATTCAATTAAGAAACTAGTAAGGACAATTTTAACTATACTAAAATATAGAGCATATGGTCGTGTAAGCTTTGTTCACAGGAAAAAGTTTATTTAATTACTCGATATGAAATCAAATATAAACCATACTTAAATCACAAACTCAGACTGGAACATATTTACTTAGGATAGAACTATTGATTTACCACGAATGTAGCAAAATCATGAACATGTGAGGTTACCTTTAGGATATTGTATATTGTATAAGATTAATAAAACTCCTGCTATATAGTTACTTCCCATCCACGCAAGGTAGCGCCTTGTGAATTAGTATTCGTAATAAAAAATAAAAACAAATAATAGAAAGCCTTGCTATCAACTATAAACAAAAATATTTATCATCATAGTGGTTATTTTAAGCAAAAAACTCTTTGTTCAAAATAAATAGGATTTTTTTTTTTTTTTTTTTTTTTTTTTTACTTTAACAACATAAAAATAAAAGCTGATGAACTGAATTTCATTTAAGTAGATGATTTTGTATGAAAGTTTTAAAGGTCTAGGGAAGACCTTTATTTAGAGCCTCCAACAGGCTCCTACTTTGGAGCTGCTCTAATACGATGAGTGTTAGTGGCCAATTCTCAAAGGAATTAAACTTCTAATTAATATTTACTAAGGTTCTCCTTTAGAGTAACATTTTTTAAATAACTACATAAGTTTAACATTAACAATAAATGTTAACACAAAGTTCTTGTTTATTTCCTTTTAGTTATACCAAATACTTATAATAATCAAAAGTTCATTAACGATTATTCTGTTTAAACGAATTTAGTTTTATACTTATTATAGAAAGGTAAAGATCTCTTTTCATTTTTAATATTAACGTTTTTTCTCGTTCTTATATAATTTTTTATATGCTGGTGTGGGCGAGTACCACATAGCAATTTAATTCTAATATAATAAATGATAAGTAAGGCAAACTTTTCCACGACCACAATTAAATATATTTATATTTTTATACGATATCAAAACACAACTGCGTCAATATTTAACTCACAAAAATAAACAAATAATAATTTCAGTAAACATGGGAGCCACAGGCCTCCCGCCCCCCTAGTGAAGGCATGAGGAGCGGTAATGAACGATAAATGCATGAAATGAAAATTAAAAAATATAACTTATAATGCTGATGCTTTCATGGTTACTAAAAATTATATATACTATAATGAATAGAGAAAAATAATAATATGCTACAAGTTAAAAGAGACTATTCTATTTTTACGCGAGCTTCTGTCGGGTGATGTAAGTCTCTTCTCCTCATCTGGCTCCTTTGATACACTAGCATAACTTCCTACTTCGTTGTGGTCATTGGTGGCGAGGATAGCTGGTTTGAGGCGATCTAGAGACACCCATTTCTCCTTGTTTTTGACGTTAATCAGGTAGGCCTTATCTTTTTTCTTTACGATGTCATACGGTCCTTCATTGGGTGGAGTAAGAGGAGGGCGAGTGGGTCACAACGAATGAAAACTTGTGAGCACTTTTCGAAATCTTTTAAAATAAATACCTTTTGCTCTGAGTGCCATTTACGGGTACTGGAGTCTTTTAATAACTTCTCTTAAACGCATGATAAATTCGGGGGCTCACAGGTTGGTCGACTCTCTTCGAAAAACTCTCCTGGGAGGTGGAGCGGCTCGCCATAGACCGTTTCTGCTGGGGAAAAGTTTACATCTTCCTTTGATCACACTCGTAGTCCGAGCAACACTGATGGAAGTGACTCGACCCAGTTTTTGTTTCCACGTGCTCTTAGGCCGGTCTTTAAGCTACGATGGAATCGCTCAACCAGTCCATTGGCCTGAGGGTGGTAAGCGGCAGTTCCTATCCTGGTAGTTCCAGTTGACCTAAGTAATTATTTGAAAATATTTGACTCCATCTGTCGTACTTGGTCAGATGTCATTTTAGCCGGGACGCCAAATCGAGCTACCCAGTTGTTATAAAAGGCTTTCTCAATGGTTTCTGCCTGTTGGTCCTCCACCAAAGTGTATGCTTCGGGCCACCTACTGAATCTGTCAATACATAGAGATATCGTTTCCCGTCGCATGGAGGAAGAGGTCCAACGATGTCCGGATGTATGTGACGAAACCGATCATTAGGTGGTACGAATGACGACAGTGGGGTTTTGGTGTGTTTAGAGACTTTAGCTTTCTGACAATCCATGCAACTGCGTGCCGATTCTTTGCAGTCACGTTTCAGGTCCGGACAATAAAATCGTTCCCCCACTAATTTAGTAGTTTGTTTTATGCCTGGGTGTGATAGTTGATGAATGAATTTAAAAACAGATTTCCTGAAAGAATTTGGAATATATGGCTGAATTTTGTTATTATCAATTTTACAATAAATATCGAAAGATTCGTACATATGTACTTTTGTTGAGGCTAACCTTTTGAAACGCAAGGATAGTTTTTAGGAGCTCCTCGTCGTTTCTTTGTGCTTCTGGGATTTCCCCAGGTGTCATAGCCGATTCGAGTGCGGACACGCGAGAAAGGATGTCTGCTGTCACGTTGTCCTGTCCAGCTACATGTTGAATGTCACTTGTATATTCTGAAATGAATTGCAACTGTCGGAGCTGTCGGTTGGAAAGAGTAGAGTGGTTTTTTGTAAGTCCGTACGTCAGTGGCTTATGGTCAGTGTAGACTGTCACCTTGTAACCTTCGATCAATTCTCGAAAATGCCGAATGGCTTCGAAGATTGCCAAGAGTTCACTGTCGTAAGAACTGTACCGTGTCTGAGTCGCTGTTAATTTTTTTGAGATGAAGCTTAATGGCTTCCGTTTCTTGTTTTGGATTTGTTTTAAGCTTGCCCCGATTCCTTTCTCAGACGCGTCTGTGTAGATCTGCACGTGTTGGTCAGGTACAGGTGAAGCTAGAATGGTTGTTTGTTTTAGGGCCTCTTTAAGCTGTCGGAAGGCGTCGGTCATCTCACCCGTCCAGGAGAGCTTGGTCTTGTCTTTCTTTTTTGTCGAGCTGATGTTAAGTGGAGCTTGAATGGTCGCAGCGTGAGGTATAAAATCGCGATAAAAGTTTACTATTCCTAAGAAGCGTTGCATCTCATGGACTATCTGGGGAGGGGTGATCTTGTCGATGGCCTCTACCTTCTTTGGTGATGGCTTGATGCCGTCTTTGTTCAGAGTGAAACCCAAAAATTTATTTCTGTTTGTAGAAAGTTGCATTTGGCTAAGTTTAGAGATACCCCGTGTTTGTTTAAAAAGGATACGTACAGAGATATGGAATAGATTTTACGGAGACCTACTCACCGGTTGTAAGATTTAATTCCATAAGACTCATACTAGCATTAGCAGTAGAAAATGACTTACTTATGGAGCAAATTGATGTGAAAACTGCATATTTAAATGGAGTTTAAGTGAAGAAATCTACATGGACAACCTGGGTACTATAAACAAGGAGAAAAAGTATGTCTCCTGAAAAAATCTCTCTACGGTCTACGTCAATGGACGGTATAATCTCGGTAAAATCTCTCTACGGTCTAACGCTGGTAGAGAATGGAATAATAAATTCGACGATCAAGTAAAAACAATAAATTTTAAACAAAGTAAAGAAGATCCTTGTGTTTATAAATTAACAGAAGGGGATTTATACGTATTAATGGCTGTATACGTCGATGATATCATTTAAGCAGCAAATAATAAAAAAATATTAACTAAAAGTAAAGAAAAAATGTCTAAATTATTTGAAATCAAGGATTTGGGAAATCTTAACAGTTTTCTAGGACTTTCGATAACAAAAGAAGGAGAAGAACTTCTATTAAGTCAAGCAAACTATGCGAAAGAAATATTAAAGACATTTGGAATGGAAGAATGTAAAACAATATCTTTACCATTAGATCCAAACAGTCAATTAGAAAAAGAACCTACTGATAAGAGTCAAGCTGAAAAGGTAGATAAGATTCAATACCAGAGTCTAATTGGATCATTACTATATCTAGCTACAGGAACTAGACCAGATTTGGCTTATGCTGTAAAACAGCTAAGCCAATTAAACAAAGATCCAAGAAAGCAGCACTGGGACGCAGCCAAAAGACTCCTACGTTATCTCAAGGGAAAAACAAATTACGCTCATGTGTTTAAGAACACTGGAGAAAAATTGGTTGGTATTCGGATGCAGATTGGGGCGGTGATTCGCCTTTATACTGGCTAGGGGGGGGGGGGGGGATATCTTGGAAATCCAAGAAAAAAAAACTCGTTTCCCTATCCAGTGTGGAAGCCGAATATGCTCTAACTAAGTGAAGCAAGCAGAGAAATTGTCAGCTTAAAATATCTTCTTCAAGAAATTGGTTTGACTTGGCCGGCTTGCTTTGGAAGCTTAAGGACGTCCTTCCTTTCACTTACTACCTGATCCTAAAATCCTTTCTAGAAAATCGTTTTTACCATGTGTCCTAACCTAGCAAGGAAGCATCCTAGGTCCAATCCTGTATACTATTTCCACTTCCGACATCCCTGAACATCCTGCCACCACTTTAGCATCCTTTGCAGATGATAAATGTATTTTATTATCTAATATATCACCTACAATAGCATCTGACCAAGTTCAGGAACACCTCTTCCTTCTGGAAACTTGGCTCAAGAAGTGGAGAATAAGAATTAATGAAAACAAAAGTGTCCATGTGACGTTTAGTTTGAGACATGGTATATGTGAACCACAAACCCTAAACCAAATTCCTATCCCTCACTCTAGTTCCGTCCGCTACCTTGGGACCTTGGTTTACACCTGGACCGTCGTTTGACCTGGGCCCACCACACGAAACTTAAACGACAAGACAGCAACACACGCTAAATACTTTTACACCATACATCTAAACTCTCGAATCCGCTAAATTGTCATTACAATATTGATTTTCCAGTTAAATACAAGAAAGCAAAAAGAAAGTATAGTCAAGAGCATTAATTATTAAACGAGGGATTTAAGACACTTGAACTAAATAATCCTTGTTTCAAACAATGTTTTAGCAACACAAAAGTTATACCTGAGGGTTTGATCTATAATAAACCAAGACCTAAAATTTATGGAATACAGAATCTTAACTAATGTACAAAATTGAAGTGGTTGGCATCTTAAACTGTTAATTTTAATTATTAATTTACATTGTCATTTATTTATACAGTAGTTAGATCGATGAAGAATTTGCAAATTGAAGTTGTACAAAATAGTATAAAAATTCAAGAGATTATTTTATGTTGTGCATCTTCTCCATGCGCTCAGAACAACTAGTAAATAAAAAGGTACCGGTTGGGAAGGGGAGGGGGGGTTAAAATATTATAGAATATGGTAGATAATATTGTATTGCATTGTGTAAACCTAATCTATACATTAGTTAGACAGATATTAATATTATCCGATTTAGAACACTTTAACTGGTAAACTTAATTGTAAGTTGCTTTAACCCTTTCTCCAGCGCTAATTTGTCAAATTAACTGTTAACAACTAATGAACTGTTAACAGTTCGTCTTAGATAGGTAGCATTCCCAAAGGGATTTTAGTACAACTTGCTCTGTTTCAAATATAGACAGTAAAAGATTAATTTTAATTGCCTCATAGGAACTACAAAAATCCTTGTTACTCAATAATGAGATGAAGTAATAAACAAAAAAATGGAAAGATCATTACTTGCTTCATATTATGGTAATAATAATATTGGCTTTATTTAAAAAGAATACATTGGTTGAGATATATATTTACTTGAACAAAAAAGCCACCACACCAGGACTGGGAAACTGGGAAGCCGTCAGGAGAAGGGTTACAAGCAAATAACTAAATACTCTATAAGCTTATTTAAATTCTCCTTTATGATATTACCCAAATCATGCATCATGCATTTTTTCCCATTCTGTCAACCAAAAAATGTTCCTTTTTAGGGTTTCGAGATCGTCCTAGAAACCCTTATGCTTTTGGTAGTTCGTCTGTCCGTCGCATCTTGGAGTATATCTCAAGACCTACTGAAGCTATAGACTTGAAAAATTTGGTATACAAGTTAAACTTTTTTGCCCAAAAACAGGAAAACTATTGCAGACTTAAACAATCCAAATTTCTGCGATCTGCGATCAATTGCGATTAGATCGCAATATTTTATATTTTTTTTGTAATTTTCAAGTTGGGTATCATTTCAAAGGTATTGAAATGTAGATTACAAATATATATCGCGTTTCCAAAATGGTGGCCATTTTACTCCCCAAAAAATTAAGACAAACCCAAAATGTACCCCCCCCCCCCCACACTACCCCATTAGTATAGGTCATAGAAAAGGGGAAAACACATAAATATATATCTCTGTGGTCCAATAAAATTTCCGGGAGTTGGTCTAAAAAAAAGTGAAATTTTAAAAATTTAAGGGGCCCGTAACTCGGTAACCCCAAACTTTTTGTCATTTGAAAATTCGAAGTTGGGTATCATTTTAAAGGTATTGAAATTTCGTTCACAAAAATATATCAAGGTTCCAAAATGGAAGCTATTTTACCACCCAAAAAATTAAAACAAAACGCAAAAAAAAAAAATGTTCCCCCCCCCCCGCTACTCCATTAGGACAGGAACAAAAAATAAGGCAAAAATACACAAAAATATGCATCTCTGTAGTCCAATGATATTTCCGGGAGTTGATATAATAAAGTCAAATTTTAAAATTTTTAGGGGGCCGTAACTCTGGAGCCCCAAAATTTTTGTCAATTACAAATTCAAGGTCGTGTATCATTTTGAAGGTATTAAAATTTGGTTCACAACAATATATCGTTTTTCAAAATGGCAGCCATTTTACCCCTAAAATAACTAAATTAGTGCATACTACCGAAGATAGTAATGGATAATATGCACTGCTCGTTTCTTAAAAGTGAATTTTTATACATATTTTTGATGAATGTTTCGATAAAGGATAATTTAGGTGTAAGAAAAGCGACATATTACAAATTTTTGTTAAAAAAAATAAAAATAAATAATAATAATGTACTTATGAATTCTTGTGACCGAAGAAACCCTTAAAGAGCATTAGTGTGAGATTCAAGCGCCTCAATCAGAAATAAAATCGGTCAACTATTATAGAAACTATGGCCATTCAAAGACAAAAATGGAAAAAAATAAAACCAAAAAATACCAAAATTATCACCATCTAAGGCACAACCGATGATGATACGACAAAAAGTCATAAGACCAAAGTTGTAGATATTTTAAAATCAGTTACCACTGGTGCTATCCGTTTTCCAATAAGACTTACCGTTTAACATCAATAAGTCCCCAAAACAGCTTTATCATTTCGGCCTTTTTTATTTTTTTAAGGGGGGAAGGAGAGGGAAAAGGGTACTTTTTACAATTATTTTGGTTCACAATATGGAATGGCGCAAACCGCTAGTCTCTAGCTCTTCTGGAAGTGGGTAAACATTAATGTCAGTCAGTGAGTTAGTTAGCCATGCGGCATTATAGCACATTGACATATTAATTTAGCACGATTTAAAGTGCACAGATGGTTGAAAATAGGCGGGTGCTATCTGCGGGCTATTTTCGACAACCCATCCAAATTTCATAAAAATCAGATAATTACTTTTAAAGATATAGGTGTAAATAAATGTATGTTTGTGAGCATGTGGAAGATAAACAAATAAGCTCAGAAGGTTTATATGGGACCAACAATGGGCTAAGTATTACCCACTAACTAAATTGCATTAAAATAGGACAAGTAGTTTTTAAGATATGGTGGTTCGCAAAAATTGAGCGACAGACAGACAGACACGGGACCAAATATGGTCCCTGATGTCTGAAACGGATTTCTGTCTTGGAATTTTTTAAATTGGAGATATAAACTATTTTAGTTCTTAAGAACGATCACATTGCTTCCGTTATCTTCGGTAAGCTCGGAAGCAAAAGGGGAAAACAATTAAATAAATTAGACAATATTGGGTAGTAAAAGCGTAATATAAAAATAATGACATAATAATAAAATATGTGATGTGAGGTCCAACACTAATTGGCAACAATGTTTAAATCTGTCAAAATTATTTTGTTTTTTTCCATGAATAAAAGCATAAATTTTGAGTGCAGACGATTGAAATTAACATGGGACCATCTTTGGGCTTCTTTCGACAAACCATCCAAATTATTTGCAAATCGAATGAGTACTTTTAAAGATTTAATAAAAAAAAAACTTGGTGTGCGTGTGAATGAAAAACGAATTACTACTATTTGGTGGTATACATGTACATTTTTCCACATATGCCATGCCTAAAACTAAACGTCACATGGACACTTTTGTTTTAATTAATATCGCATTAGTTGTTTTAAGATATCTTGGTTAGTAAATAGTTGAATGACAGACAGACACGAGAAAAAAATGTTCTCCGATGTCTAAAACGGGTTTCTGTGCAGGAATATTTGAAATCGGAGACATAAAAAATGTCGATCTTCAGAACGATCACATTGCTTCCGTTAACTTCGGTAAATATAAAAAAAAGTATAAGCAAAATAATATTTAAATTAGTCTTATAATATTTTGCACAAGCAGAACAACAGGTGTTGATAAGATTGTAATAACTTGGGAAAAAAAGGTCCTTTGGGAGTGGGAGTGTTTCGAAGGATATTCTAGAAAGCCAGCATAGCTTCAATATTGAAAAGAGATATATGTTAGACCGGATATTTGGAATTTAATTAAGTAAAGTTGGTTTTGAAAGGTTGAAGAAGGAAAGCATAGTTAAGTGGATTTAGTTTGCGTGTGTTTCGTAGGACTAAACACATATTAACACTGAATTTATTATTGTACAGTCGGAGAAACTTTACAGCCCACTCAGATTACCAAGTTTAAGGCTTCTCAACTTTACCATCAGAGTTTATCAATGTAAAAGAATTTTAAACCTCATTAATCTCCACCGACACAAAGTATGTAACATCAATACGTTATTTTTATATTTATTTATTTGTTGGTCCAAAAATGAATGACGTGTAGTATTTCATTTAAGAAGCTTTTGCTTTTAACTTTTTATAAATATTGTATTACAACAAACATGCTATTTTATTTCTTATTTCGCATAATAGTGGGGTTTTTTTATAAATAAAAATCTAACTCGTATTATATTGGTCACACCAAATATTTGATTATTTCCCACTGGCAGCTACAATAATACACAATGGTCTGTTTAATAATATAAAAATCGGTCTGAGACAACTCAGACAAACTTTCTCATATATGAGTTCATACTTACTTAGCCGAGTGTATTCCATTTATAAGGTTTCGTATTTGGGTAGGTAAATTTAATTATTATTGAACATTTCATCAAAATGTATCATAAAAATAAATTCGTCTCGGCAGGGAATCGAACCCGGCCTCTCTCTGACCGCGATTAAAGCTATTTTCTCACTAACTAGATTTTCCCCCAAGAAAACGGCTTATATTGCGAGATTCGTATTTAAATGGACTAAATTTTAGAATTTTTTTATCAAAATCGTCGGATCCGTTTTCGAGAACTAATTTTTGCTTCCGAGCTCACCGAAGGTAACGGAAGCGATCTGATCATTCTGAAGAACGAAAATATTTTATGTCTCCGATTTCAAAAATTCCAAGTAAAAAAAAATCCGTTTCAGACATCAGGGAACATTTTTGGTTCCATGTCTGTCTGTCGGAGTGTCGCTCACTTTTTGCGAACCAACATATCTTAAATTCCGATTTTTAGTCTGATTTTATTGAAATCTGTGTGGTAGGTCATAATTAGCTCATTGTTGGTCCCATATAACCTTGCGCACATTTGTTTCTCTTCTACATGAGCACAAACGTACATTTATTTACACCTATAGCTTCAAAAGTACTTATCTGATTTGTATGAAATTTATATAGCTTATCGAAAGTAACCCGCTGATAGCCCCAGATTAATTTGAACCGTCTGCGCTCTTTACCTTTGCTAAATTGATACTTCGATTCATGAAAAAGGAGGAAGCTATGTGCCCATTGGCATTTTTTGGTCATTTGACCAATTGGCAGTCAATTTTCACTTTTATGTTTTCACGTTCAGAGTTTTTGGGGGGTAATGCCCCCCAATTTGGAACTAAAATTTATTTCTCGTCAAATTCGGCCCAGTTTTTTAAGCTCCACGCGTCTGGAGAGAAGACACACGACTAACAGACAATTATTTAAAACCACTTTTTTGGACTCGCGGGATCTAAAAAATGTGAAAATCCATCAAAAATTTCAAAATCGAATTTTCGCGCCATCACAATTCTTTCTCTTCACATAAGAAAGTAAAAATACGATTCAAATATACTTACGCATGGTTAAGCATTATATGTTATGAGTATTGCGACAGAACTTATTCTATTGCATCTATTTGCGTTATTATCTCGGAAACTACAATTCTGGAAAGCCACTGGGTACTGGCATGGATTTAATGGAGTGGAATTAACTATAATAATTATATTATAAGTTTACCACATATTATATATGCTTGTCAGATAAAACATCATATTCTTAATAATCAATTAAAGTTCTTACTCTGATTAAAATTAAATTAAATAAACACTCATTTTAAGATTTTTCACAAACAATTTTCCCTCTTAGTCGAAAAAGAAGAATTTCCTGTTTTTTTTAGAAAAAGAAATCGAAAATATTTTATTTATACGGGTAACGAGAACGCTAATGCAAACAAACGAATACTAATCAAACACTTTTGTCTTTTATTTTTTTTTTTTTTTTACTGTTAATGAAATTGTAAAAAAACTTAATTTACCAATGCAAATTGATATCAAACTGAGATCGATATGAAAAAAAAATCTTACAATTATTCAAACAACAACCTGATTGAATCATATATTAGGAGTAGCCTACCCCCTGCACTTCCCGCGGAAGTTTAAGCACAAAAAAATACAGCTTTCTTTTTTTTTTTTTTTTTTTTTTAAAAAAAACGGTTTTGGATTTAAAACGTGTTAAATCTCAATAATCAAATTATTTCGTCAACACTACACTATATATTTTTGTGTATACTAACTACTAACTATATCAAAATATAAGCAACACTAGCTTTTCGAGCATTAAATTTCAATATATTTGAATGGTTTATAGTTTAATAAACAATTGTTGAATTATGAATTTATTCTAAAAGTCTAAAAAGTTAACTTTATTGTGATATTCCTCTTCTATTGGGTATGTAATCCTTTCTTATTGATAATTAAAAGCATCTAGTAACGCTTTACATTGTGTTTTTATAATTTTTGAGTGAGTTTAAAGCTTTTCTAGTTGAATAGTTAATTAATATTCCACTAAGATTTACGCTCATCTTCGCTCCCATAGGTACTCCTTTTATAATTCTATATATTTATATTGTCATTTAATTGTAAATATGTATTATTACAACTAAATTTTATTAATTATTCTGGTTTAAAAAGGTTAATGTTGGATTTAAATATTCTGATATAGTAACTAGTGAAAATGTGTTGTGATAGTTACTCACTGCCAAAACATTGAATCGAAAACTCAATTGTGTACCATATTACATTGACAAAGGTAACCATTGTTATAGAATTTTATTTTTGATTTTTAATTGTGTTTTTTATAAAAAAAAAAGTAATTCATATTTATTCATGTTTTTTTTTAATGTTTGAATTGTTATTAGTTATGTAAAATAATAATTTACTTAGATAATAAATAAATTGGAATATATAATTGATGTAATATTATAATTTTAGGCCTGAAGATGCCTAGGTATGGGCGAAAACTTGCCAGCATAAAAAACTAGTAATATTGATTTTTTTTTTTAAATTTATACCTGAAGACTTAGAAAGTTGAGAAAACAAATTGATTTTAAAGGCTAAATCAATATTTAGCCAAGTAACTATCAATAAACTGAATCGTACATATTATCATTATTATTATTATACATACATACATATATATATATATATATATATATATATATATATATATATATATATATATATATATATATATATATATATATATATATATATATATATATACAGGGTGACTGGCGATATATGTGAAAAAATGAAGTAGGTTGTTCTACGACTTATGGGCCACAAAAAACGCTATATAAACCATGGGTAAAATCTTAACCGTTTTCCCGCCAGGTCAAATATTATGATTTTTTTAAGATCACATACCTTTGCTCATAAGAACACTAATTACTCCAAAAGTATAAAAGCTAGAACAAAATATTTGATTTCGTTGTAAAGCTGACAAAATTTCCTACAAGTTAAGTATAATTTTAATTTTTTTGTCCTCAAATTACATGACAAAATATTTATACAAATTTTATTTTTAAGAAAAAATATAAAAAAATAATTTTTTTGTGGTTCCATAACTTTGAATAGGACCGAGCATAAACTGTTCGGACTTCAGGAAAAACTTCCTTATTTCCTAAAGTTTTGATTAATATTAACATAAGGTGGATTTTTTAGTAAACTTCGCTGAAAGTTAAAAAAGAAACATGTTTATTGTTGTTTTTGTTGAAATATAGGTGAGTATACTAAACCAGTCTTGCTTTTTTTAATATGTTTTTATATGCAAAGGCATGCGATCTCACAAAAGTCATAAAATTTGAACTTATGGGAGAATGGTTAATATTTGACCCATGGTTTATATAGTGTTTTTTTGTAGCCCCTGAGGCGTAGAACAACCCACTTCATTTTTTCACATATAACACCTGATTAAAATATATATATATATATATTTATAAATTACTTATTAAATGAAATCTTAATCATATCTAATTCGTCTATAATTATTTGTATTCGTTTTGTTAATGAAGGCCATTATTTCTTAGTTTAATACTTTCATTATAATATAGTTTTGATTATTCGAGAAATAGCATTTTTATATTTGAGATAAAGGATTTTATGTGAGAAGAAGATAAATATGAAAAGGGATTTTGAGTTGATCCTTTAAAACTCAAGCGAGAGTCGAGCAATATAATTTTATACGCAATGACAAACTTTTACATTTACTATTTTTCTACAGTTCAACTCACGTTCTATCAAAACAAATAACAATGATCAACTATCTGGAAGATAACAATAAATTATTTTCATCAATTTAGGTCACTTTTGCTAACTATTATCTGATATTTTCAAGTAATTATGTTATTCTTTTCAACTAAGAATATTAGAATTCCAAATTAAGTGGGAAAATTTACGTGTGACCTTTTAATTAAACGAAAATGTTTGTTTAAATTGTTTTCTTATCTCTAATAGATTATTTTTTAATCTAATTTTATAAATTATATCCATAAAATAAGCTTTAGATATGACTAAGAAGTAAAGTTGAGATTGTTTGCCAAACAAAAATATTGTGCAAAGTAGACTAAATTGCATGTCAAAAAAGTTAAAAAGTATTAAAAAAGTCTTTTAAAACTAAAGTAAAAGAAATAAAAATCTGACGTAAGGGAGGTTCCTTGGACCTTGGACATTTGTCCCTAGCGCAATTCCAGGTAATAAGAAACTTGCTGCTTGTCAGAGCGGACCCTAGCAACACTATTTTAGCAATCTTTCCACTTTCACCAGGAATCGGTAATTGATTTTTGCATAATATGTATGTAAACTTATACTTTGTAACTTTTATATAGAACAAAATAGCCGAACCGACCCAAGAATACTTGGTCCAAGTAACTTTGATAAAATCCAGTTGGTCTTAATGTTTGTAGAACTTTGAAGTAAGGTGTGCACGATCAAAGTATATTTTGGTCCAAGCAGTGGAACTTTGATATACAATAAAGTAGAGCTTAAGATAGATTGTGTTATATCCTTAGAATAATACTATATATAGAAGGAGCATAGAATCGGAATTCTAAGCAATTAATGATAAGAGACTGAAGCCAACTTTTGCCGAGAGGTTGTGTCCTTAAGACCAGGCTGCCAACATAACAACACTCATTTTTTCATTTAAACTGGAGAAGGTTGGCCATGCTTTAGTAACTTATTCAAAGCCCGCTCACAAACATCAAGAAGATAAACCCTGCCATTGGTTATTGTTTACGTTTCACTCTGACACTCTGACGTCATTTTTTTCACCTCGCCCAGCATGATATAATAAACATTATTTTCAGCATATTTCAAGCTAAATATAAGATAAAACACAATAAAAATATTACAATAAACGAAACTAACTATCAATAATTAAAATTTAATAAAAATTAAATTAAAAAACCGAAGGCAAATAATTCTAGAGTTATGACGTCACAAATTACAAAAATGAATTTTTAGAACGCGGATTAAGGGACACAACCAAAGTTGGCTTCAATGTTATCAGTGATCCTCCTTCTATATATTGTATTATTTTAAGGTTATATCAGAGAATAAATATGTCATGTGTCAAATGTCAATATAATGTTTAGTTCAGTTGTTATTGTGAATTAAAATATAAAATGTCAATTATTGTAAACGAATGATAAATGAATATTCTGTATTACTCGTACCTGAGAATTATTATAGTGAGTTATTATTTTATTATTTATTAGAAAAAGTAAAAGTAGTGCGAAAAAGTAAAGTAGAGCAAAAAAGTAAAGATTGCAACTTAATTATTTTATAAATAGTAGAAAATGTATGGCTAATATAATGAAGTTGTTGAAATCAGGTTGGCGGCACTGCGCTTTTTTGACCCTGTTTATCTTTGTTTACTACTATTAAATTTTAAGTTAGCAACCGTTAAAGTGTAGATATGAGAGTGTTAGTGAGATACGGTCTAAAGAAAAAAAACTAAGTTTTTACCAACTAGTTTCGTAAAATATATTTACATCATCAGGGTAATTTGTTTACTACATTATAACCTGCATCTAAACAACCCTCTATTTGAGTTTAATTCAAATTCTTATTTGTTTTTAATATTGAATCTCTTATATCTGCTATTAAAAGTTCTAATAATTATTGTTATTTATTAAAATAATAAATAAAAACTGTGCTATGGACGAAAATGTGTATTTTCTTCCTACTGGAGATAAAATATTGTATGTACCTCGTGAGTAAAGTGCCATTATTCCCCTCGCGATAATTATCTCCCTCCGTTAATTAGAGTTATTCCCCGGAGTTAATTAGAGTTATTCCCTCGGCTGCGCCTCGGGAATTTAGGGACCAAGGTTCCTTCGGCTTCGCCTCAAGAACCAACTTTTTTCGCTCAGGGAATAATGGCTTACTTTACTCCCTAGGTGCATAAATAACTACATATTTTAATTTAATTTTTGGAACTGAGGGGGCCTTAAATCCCTCTAAAGTTGTCATAATTTTAATTCAGAATAAATTATTCCGTAGAATAAACAGAAAAAAGCGCGAATCTCGAAGGTATCGGACTACAAAGGAACAATAAGATATATATATATATATATATATATATATATATATATATATATATATATATATATATATATATATGTACAATTTTTAAGTTTTTGGTAGTTTTCATACTACGGAAATTATAAGCGTTAATTCTTGGTTTAGTTCTAATGTCATAAATATTGACTGTCTAAATGTATATGAATATTGAAAGCTTGGATTCGGGATTAGTTATCGATTACGGTAGTGAAAAATCATTCTCCTGCGTAGCTTAGATGGAAGAGCGCTATACTGGAAATATAGAGGCCCGTGGTTCAAATCCCGGCACAGGAGTGTATTTTTCACTGTCTGTTTCCCGTAGTTAATAATAATTATAATTTGATTTAAAATATATATATGTATATATCTTATTGTTCCTTTGTTGTCCGATACCTTCTATAGATTCGCGCTTTTTTCTGTTTATTCTACGGAATAATTTATTCTGAATTAAAATTATGACTTAAATATTCGTATATATATATATATATATATATATATATATATATATATATATATATATATATATATATATATATGTGTGTGTGTGTGTGTGAGTGTGTGTGTATAGTGTATATATATAGGTATATACCATTAAAAAAAAGGTAAGAAAAAATTTGTTTCTTTAAGAGATGGTGTATTCCCTAAGGTCTTTCTATGTATTAACCGCCATTTAAACTTGAGTGAGGCCTAAGTAAGGTCTGAACTAAGTAATTTAAGTTAGTTTAATAACTTAATTACAGTAAAATCATTTATCTTTGTCAGCCAGTTGGTTAACAAGTTACTAATAATAATTAAGAGATAGAGGGAAAGGACCAAAAGGTTAAAATGGACTTTAACCAAAATACACTTTAAATTATATCTCAAAGAATTCACAAGAATATGATGTTGTAAAGAGTAAAACCTTTTTAAAATGCAAAGCTGAGAAACCTTTAAAAAGATAATACATTCCGTTCGACAGAAGAAATTTTCGTCACACAAAAAATGTCATGAAAAATGAAACGCTTTTAATATTATGCAAGGAAGTTAATATTTAACAGGAGGTCGATAGGTTTTTACTTGTATACTATATTTTGAAGATAAAATTGCTGAAGTTTAAACATATACGAGTATAAACGGTGGTCCAAAAGTCTCCCCCCCCCCTCATAACTTTTAATCGGTTTGGGATAAATTAATGAAACTTGGGGGATCCGTACCATGTGAAGGGAAGTTTGTTTTCATGCAATCGCAGACTAGGGGCATCCACCCACTTTGCCCCCAGGCCACCCGACTTCAAAATTTCAAATTGTAGTGTATATTTTGATTCTACAGTGAAAAATCTCCAATATTTTGCTCCCTATAGGGGGACAAAGATAGCAAAATAACCCTTCCGAAAATAGTAAATAAATAACACTAATATCGTTATAAAATCTCAGTTTGAAATAAATTAATGGAACTTGGGGGATGTACCATGAAAAGCGGACCTCACACGGTCAATATATTGACTCAATATTTGATTTCTGTCAATATATTGACCGTGTGAGGGGTTTATTGAAGAAATATTTGTAGTTGTCAATATATTGACGGACCTTCAATAAAAATCAAACTTATTTGATTTTTATTGAAGCTCCGTCAATATTTGGTCGTATTGTAGCGTTGTCAGTGGCAACTCGTGAAAACTTTTTCCAAAACAAACCTTTAAGCGGACCTCACACGGTCAGTATAATTTCCTTCAATATATTGAAGGAAATTATATTGACCGTGTGAGGTTCGCTTAAAGGGAAGTGTGTATTCATCCACACGCGCACTAGGGGCAACCATCCAATTGCCCCCAGGCGCTGAAATCAACAGTTTTTATACTTTTGCCCCATTTATCAAAAATATACACTCCAATTAGAAATTTTGAGGTTGGGTGCCCTGAGGGCAAAATGGGTGGTTGTCCCTACTGCGCTATTGCATGAAAACAAGCTTCTCTTTACATGGTACGGATCCCTTAAGTTTCATTAATTTATCGCAAACCGTTTAGATTTTATAACGATATAAGTGTTATTTTAGGGGGCAAAATATTGGAGATAGAAAAAAAAGCGACAGGGGAAAGGTTATTTTTTTTCACAGTAGAATCCAAATATGCTATCAAAAATATACACTCCAATTTGAAATTTTGAAGTGGGTTTGCCTAGGGGCAAAGTGGGTAGTTGCCCCAAGTGAGCGATTGCATGATAACAAACTTCTCTTGACATGTTTCGGATCCCCAAAGTTTCATTAATTTATCTTAAACCGTTCAAAAGGTAAAAGAGGGGGGGGGGGATTTTGGACCTCCTTGTAATGTACATATTATATTATAAATTCTATAAAAAATTATATCAGAGCTCTTAGCGGACCATATGATAATCAAAATGGATTAATGTTTCATAATTTCACTCCTTAAGATCCATCTTTTATATCAATTAAACATTTCATGGAAAAACATTGAAATGTCGATATGTCGATATGTGTATTCAATGCCCAAAACACATCCATGATTTAATGTTTTTCCATGTAAAATGAGTATACTTTCGCTTCAATATCATTGAATTTTGAATTCAAACACATGCGGTAATAATTTTTCATACAATTTCAACTAACAAGTTTAATGGAACCAAGAATATGTTTACTTTTAGCAGGTGAGAAATTGATTGAATTTTAATAACTATTTTGGAGTAAAATACCGAAATATATGTGACATATATGAAAGTAAAAAGACGATAAATATTTTAACCGAAAATTTTATTTATGATCTAACGTGACATGGCCCTTTCTTGAGTCATGCATTATATATAAGGTAGTCAGTAGAGTTTACGTTATTCTCCTGTATAAGAATTAAAGAATAAATCTCCACTCATATTTTTAAATTTAAAGACATCTTACTTGGCACACAGGTTGATCTTTTTAAAAAGATTTCGGGAAATTTATTTCTACAAAATGAAACCGAATGAGCAAAAATTTTTTAGTTTATTGTCAAAGCAAAGAAATATTAATGTATTCAAAGAACATTTTTATTTTATACACATTATTGCTTCCAAGCTTAGCGAAGGTAACGGAAACTATGTGATCGTTGTGAAGAACGAAAATGTTTTAGGTTTCCGATTTCAAAAATTCCAAGACGGAAATCTGTTTCAGACATCAGGGAACATTTTTGGTTCCGTGTCTGTCTGTCGGTGTGTCGCTCACTTTTTGCGAACCAACATATCTTAAAAACTGCACGTCCGATTTTAATGAAATTTGGATGGTACATCATGATTAGCCTATTGTTGCCCCCATGTAAGTTTCAACCTTCTACACCAATTTGTTTCTCTTCCACATTCGCACAAACATACATTTATTTACACCTACAGCTTCAAAAGTACTTATCTGATTTGTATGAAATTTTTATAGTTATCGAAAGTAACCCGCAGATAGCCCCAGATTAATTAAAACTGTCGCGTCGGTGCTCTTTAACTTTTGCTAAATTGATACTTTAATTCATGTTATTAATAAAAAAAATTTGACAGATTAAAAAAACGAGAGAAACAATGGGAAAAATTTGACAATAATGGCTTGTAAAAACATAAAATCAATAAAGTACGTGATAGGATGCGAGGAAGCTATGTGCAAACTAATTGGCGGTCTATTTTTTAATACATCAGTTAAAAAATGATGAATTAAATCTTGGACAAAAATAGGTCGGTATCAATTAAAATTTAAAATGAAGGAATTACAAATTATTTTATATTAAATGTTATTCATAGAAGTTACAATGAAGTTCAGGATTTAAAAAAAAGGTTTGGCAAGTAATTAAATTTAGAACCCTTTGGATTTTATTCTGTCCTTTAAAATGGAATAGATGCTTGGATTGGGATTTAATTATATTTCATTTTACTAAATAAAACTCACAAAGAAAAACCTACTTACAAAAAGTAAATAACTAACCCAACAAAAAACCAGATTTTTATTCTTAAAGTAGTTGCCTGTCTATAAGAAATCATACACTTTGCGATATTTCGACCTCTCCTTGGACCATTCTCAAGCAATAATCGTAATTTACATTATACATTCCATAAAAATATTCCAGGAGACAGCGACCATAAAAGTGAACTAACATCAAGCTAGAATTCTGTGTATAAATTAATATTTAGGTACTCTTTAATCTTTAACCCTTTAACGTCCGAGTACAAAAAATGCACCATGTCCGAAGCCCCAGATTAATTTGAACCCTTTAACTTTTGCTACAATAATTCTTTAATTCATGTAAAAAATTTTGACAGATTAAAAAACAGAGGAAACAATTAAATAAAATAGAGAATTCTGGCATGTAAAAGTATAAAATCAATAAAGTAGGTAATAGATGCCAGGAAGCTATGTGCCACACCAATTGGCAGTCTATTTTAAATTAAATAAAGTATCTAAGCAAAAGTTATTAGTTGTTTTGACTGAGATTTTGTGGTACCACTTCATAATTATTACTAGAGAGGTTGGTAGAAAGTATCACACAACAATATGTCACCACAATGTTTTATTATAAACTAACAAATGCGTTTCGACGAATCAGTTTGTCGAATCAGCGACAAATGCGTTTCGACAACATTATCTTCAGTGTGTGTGTTAACTTAGTAAGAGTTAATTCTGTACTAAGCTAACTATTTTACAAACATTTATTATAAACTAACAGTACAAGGTGGGGGTGGACTAAGGCCGTGTGGGTAGAAGGATTACTACTTTTTTTACGACGATTTTTCCGACGTAGATCTCAACTTCATATCCCTTACCTTGTTCCTTTCGTAGTAATCCTTCTACCCACACAGCCTTAGTCCACCCCCACCTTGTTTTCTGTTCTTACTGTTAGTTTATAATAAATGTTTGTAAAATAGTTAGCTTAGTACAGAATTAACTCTTACTAAGTTAACACACACACTGAAGATGATGTTATTTGTCGATACGCGTTTGTGAGTTTATAATAAAAATTGTGGTGACAATATTGTTGTGTTACTTTCTAGCAGTCCTCTCTAGTCATAATTAAGCAAACGTAAAAAAGCGTAGACGGTTGAAATTAATTTGGTGCTATGGTTGGTTTGTCAAAAGTAGACCGCAGTACTTTCGACAAACCATCCAAATTTCATAAACATCAGATGTGCACTATTGAAGCCATAGGTGTAAATAAATGCATGTTTGTGCACGTGTTGAAGAGAAAGTAAGGCGCGCAGTAGGGTACCAAGAATGGGCTAATTATGGCCTTCTATATAAATTTCATTAAAATCGTACGTGTAATTTTTAAAATATTTTGGTTCGCAAAAATTGACCGACAGACACACACGGAACCAAAAATATTCTATGATGCCTGAAACGGATTTCTATCTTGAAATTTTTTAAATCGGTTTGAAATCGTTCTTCAGAACCACCACATAGCTTCCACTATCTTTCGGTAAGCTCGGTCGCAATATTTTTCCCTAAATTTAATTACTTTTATCAGAAATATACATACATCATGTATAAATAAAAATCTACTTCTGACAACAGAATGGTAAAATCCAACAAATAGGTATGAAATATTTTAAATAGGTATAGTCTCATATCAAGAAAGTTTATTCTTTAAAGTGAAGAATCAATCAATTTTATGGGATGTTTTTAGAGGATGAGGATAATTCCCCACCCCCCTCCCGTTGATACCGTATCGTAAGAAAAAGTAACACAGATGATATCTTCGTTCAATTAATGGAACCTATTCATTTACTCGTATATTATAGCCTTGACCAAAGAACATTTATACTGCTATAAAAGAAAAGGAAATTGCTCTTAAGAGTAACGAAGAACTCAATCAAATAATAAAATTACTCTAATTAAAGATTAGCTGAAAATAATTGACATAAGAGAAGTAACTCTTAGAGCAAACAAAAACTTTTATTTCCCACCTAAAAATTTGATGCCCCTCATTTATATCGTGATATATAACGCCCCCGGAATTCCTAAAAGATACGTTATAAAGTTTCCCTTTTTTATATTTATTCAATAAATATTACTAAGCATTAAAGTAAGAGCCTGCTCTTACTTAATATTTGCTCAATAAACAAATTGTTGACAAATATTAAGCAGAAGCCAGAGCAAGGATTATACGAATTCATCTGGTGATAACATAATATATAATATATATATATATATATATATATATATATATATATATATATATATATATATATATATATATATATATATATATAAAAGGTGGTTTCTCCTATAGTGGTAACCTGGAAACCTGTTTTTCCTCGTTTCAATTTAAAGAGTGGCGCTTCCCCCTCTCATCCCCCTGATGGACTGGCGAGGATCGTATGACGTCACAGGAAAATTGCCTCGGAACCCTTTAAACGTGGCACACCAACGTTGGGCACACTTTCAATTTGGAGCCCAGTGCTACGCAGAGCCCGTTACATGGGACGTTTAAACTTTATCGTCCCATGTCATTGATTGCCGATGCAAGTGGCGCCCTTTAATATTTGTATACCTTTAATACCTTGTATATTATTTTATATTTCTTTGATTTTGATATTATAATTTTCAAGTCACTGAGTTTATCACCGTGATAACTGAAGTCACGAGTGACTTAATCAAGTTATACTATAAGTGTCTGGATGCAAAGATTATAAAATATTCCGTCCTATCCCACTGTGTGAAAAGGAAATTTATGTATGTAATATTGTATATACGAATTGGTCAAACTGAATAGGTATTACTTAAGGTCTAACAAAGCCAAAATGATGGACAAATTGATGAGCTCTTAAAGTCCTAAAGGAACAAAGAAATGAAAATTTAAAATTTTAAGATAGATTTATTGCTAAATAAACGGATAAAACTGACCGGTTGGAGCCAATGTTTTTAGAGAATCGTAAAACCCTGGAGTTGGTTATAAGAAAACAAAGTATTAATCAAGCAGAAGAGTCAAAAAATAGTAATAATAATGTGACAATTGACCAATCGGGAGATGATTGTAATGATGAGGATGAGATAATAGTTAAAGAAATCAACGAGGAAGTGACATATATTTCTGAGCAACAGCAACGACAACCATCTGAAACCTACCCGGTAGCAGGTTATGATAACATTCCTATTAACAATCCGCAGTCATTCACTCGACTAAATGTACGCGATTCCGACAAGTGTAATTAAAATCAGCGGTCAAGAATTGAATGTGTTATCGGACTGCATGAATTTAGAAACTTTAAATAATTTAAACATCGACATAAGTAAAATTAGTTTGGCCATTCAGAAATGCTCTATATACACTGCGATAGAACGCCGGGTATCGATAAAGAAGCAGGTTAGTTTATCTTTTGAAATTAATGCAATCGAAAGTAGTACGGTGTTTTTAGAGGTTGAAAAACTTGACATACACTCTGGAAAATTGTCTCGGAACCGTTTAAATATTATATATATATATATATATATATATATATATATATATATATATATATATATATATATATATATATATATATATATATATATATATATATATGGACCAACTTTGACACTTAGTTTTGAGAGAAATCATTTTCATGTTTATACCTATATATATATATATATATATATATATATATATATATATATATATATATATATATATATATATATATATATATATATACAGGTATAAACATGAAAATGATTTCTCTCAAAACTAAGTGTCAAAGTTGGTCCATTTAAATTATAACTAAACGAATGAGTACCTGTATCGGGGAAAAACGTAATTTCTAAATATTAGTGCACAATATAGGGGGAAACGACAACCAACATAAACCTTCTAAGAAAGTTTCAGTTAAATTTTGAACTTATTTAGTTTCAAATAGTAAATATGAACACCACTTTGTTTTTTAAGGAGATACAACATATAGTATTACTGGTGATTATATTATAAAGCAGCTATAATATTAGGGTCCGTAGGCAAAACCAAGGATCCTTATATTTTTTCTGCGTGTGTCTGTTAAAAATATAGAGACTTAAATATTAGGGTAAAAAAACTTGAGGGTTAATTTTTTTTGGAGACCGTGTGGGGTATCATATAAAAGGGTACGTCGAGCTGATTACAAAAATATATAATTTTTGGTTATAAGCTTTGATATGGTGAGCATAGGCGAGTTTGAAGTGAGTGTGAAAAGTGTCCCTCTCTCTCTCGCTTATGTTAAGTGCAAAAAATCTGAAACAATTCCTGAACATTATACGACCAAAAGTAGAGATACCTCTTTTTGAAAATTTGGATTTTTTTATATTTTTTTTAATGACAAAATAAGTTTTCTTTTTAATTATGCTCTTTTCAATGTATTTATATGTTTATGGTCCAGATAAGTTTCTTTATCGCCCTCCGCTTGTAAACATTTCTATCCTCAGTGGCCGGTAAAGTTCCATTTTACAGCCCTGGGGCCTGTAAAAATGCATGCTATATTTTTACAGGGCCGCTAGTAGGTCGACAAGCTTCCTGGCCGTGGCGTGCCGGAAGCGCTAGTAGTTCTCAGCGTCGCGTCAGCTTTTTAATTAGTAACAATCAATATTTTTATAACTGCGGTTTGTTTTGGTACTGATGTAACCTTAATATGCATTTATTGTTTTGAAGATTACTGCAAAAGAGTTTGCATGTTTAGTAATTAGTTTACACGTGGTGGGCGATAAACTAATGTACCACCACGAGGAGTAAGCGACATGACAGGCCTCGGGCGTTAAACGCACTTGTGCTTTCAAACTTCGCCCTCGGCCTGTAATAACGCCCGCGCCCTTACTGCTCTAGGTACGTAAATAGCTATTATGTTTTTTTTTAAGAGTATCAGACTGATAGGATAGTTCAAAGAAGGCTTTTTAGAATTTTAAAAAGCGCCATCAATAGGTACTACTTGAACAATGTAGAGTTGGATACGGACCCTCAATGTGTGCTGACTGGCACATACTTGACCTGTTTATTTTATTTTTTTTTTTAAATTACTAAAAAATGATCACGTTGATCTGTTTAATTTCTTATTAAAACTTTATTAAGAATGTCTTCAAAGGAATCAACATTACTGCCTGTGTTTAGAATTTTAAATGAAAAACCATATCTCATATGATAAATGTTACAATTAAAATCAAATACCAAAATAGACTGCCAATTAGTGCGGCACATAGCTTCCTCGCATCCAATTCACGTACTTTATTGATTTTATGCTTTTACAAACCATTATTGTCAATCATAAATTGTTTTTTTAATTTTACCCCCTCAAAACTAGAAATGACACAAAATTTAATCTACTATTCAAGAGCTTTTCCACGATGTACATCATATTATAAAAGATTAACTTTGACATTTGTACCCCTGTACTTTGAGGTACCAAAATTATATTTTTTAAAAACAAATAATACAAAAGGGCATTAATTAAACTAATAAATAAATATAAACAAGAAACCTAATAACAAAAAAATATTTAAACCCTTTAACCTACAACAGAATTAAAAATCGGTACAAAAGTACGTGTACCCATTTTTTTAAAAAAAATAAACCAATAAAATAGCTTTAATGCACATATCAAGGCCTTTCAAATGATATACGACACAATATTAAAAACCAAAAAAAGTGGTCAAGTGACACGCTACACGGGAAAAAGTTTACTCTTATGTTCTAAGCAAATAGGATGAACTAATGAAATAAAATATAATCAATTTAAAGAGCATTAGTGTAAGATTCAAGCACCTCAATCAGAAATAAAATCGGTCAACTATTATAGAAACTATGGCCATTCTAAGACAAAAAGGAAAAAAAAATAAAACAAAAAAAAAACAAAAATTATCACCATCTAAGGTACAACCGATGATGTTACGACAAAAAGTCATAGGACCAAAGTTGTAGATCTTTTAAAATCAGTTACCACTAGTGCTATCCGTTTTCCAATACGACTTACCGTTTAACCGCAATAGGCCCCCAAAACAGCTTAAAAATCATGTCGGCCTTTTTTATTTTTTGTAAGGGGGGAAGGACAGGGAAAAGGGTATTTATTATAATTATTTTGGTTCACAATATGGACGTTGCGCGTCGAATGGCGCAAACCCCAAGTCTCTTCTAGCTCTTCTGGAAGTGGGTAAACATTAATGTCAGTCAGTGAGTCAGTTAGCCATGAAGCTTTATAGTACATAGACATATTAATTTAGCACGAAGTGTGCAGACGGTTGAAATTAGGCAGGTGCTATCTGCTGCAGGCTACTTTCGACAAACCATAAAAATTTTATATGGGACCAACAATGGGCAAAGTATTACCTACTAACTAAATTTCATTAAAATCGGACAATTATTTTTAAGTTATGGTGGTTCGCAAAAATTGAGCGACAGACCGACCCACAGGACAGACCGACTCGGGACCAAAAATGTTCCCTGATGTTTGAAACGGATTTCTGTCTTAGAATTTTTGAAATCGGAGATATAAAATATTTTCGTTCTTCAGAACGACCACATAGCTTCCGTTACCTTCGGTAAGCTCGGAAGCAAAATAGAACAAATAAATTATTACGTGCTTCAAAAAAAAAAGGTTTTTGATCATGTCTTAATACATCAAATGTGTGCAAACTCATTTGAAATAAACGAACTCTTTCATTTTACAAGTATACCAACTTCCCTACATTTTAAAGAATTCCTTTTTTACAAAGCTTGTTTAAAGCAAACCGAAAAAATCCAAGTGACCTCTCCTATGCAAGCAGAGTTGGGAAAAATAAAAGAAATATTCTTTTGAACAAGACAAAATTGTAATTCATTTTGTTGTCTCTATTTTTTGTTTGTTTCTATTGATCTTCTAAAGAAGACCAAGAGACGCCCACTTTTGCTATTACTGCAAAATACTACTAACGCTTGACCCTCTTTTGGCAGTAGTGTTAAGTGGCTCCTAGACGGTCAATAATATACCTGAATAATATTGACGATTACCTTCATTCTTTTACAATAATTTTGATCGTCTAGAGTCCGTTTTAGGGTCATTATAGATCACAAGGAATTACACAGCCTATTATTATTGACGTTTGACCCTTTTTTCCAAGGAGATTGTCATAAGAATCTCGGTTAGACATAGTGAAGTTAATATTAACCATACTAAGAGTGTACCCTAAACACACTATCAAAATTAACTTTGCTTCCGCTGGGCTTATATTATAATATTTCTTATAACAATAAGTAAGTACATATTATATTATATGATTAAGTTGCAGGTTGGAGAGAGGAGCGGTTCAGCCCCCTCCTACCACCCTTGAGATATCCTACAATATTCTGATAGGTACTTTAAGTAAGTATAATAAACTAACCTTAAAATTTAATTTTAAAATATTTTTTCATGATTAAAACAATCTCCAAGACTAGTACCTTTCATATTTAATACGACATCAAAACAAACTATGTATAAGAATTCAACAATCAGAATAAATTCAAACAAACTACCAGAAAAATCCTGTAAAAAATGTCATTCTATATGTCATTTTATATTGACATGGATATTAACTCTACTAAATTACACCAATACCAATAAAAAAAAAGAACAGCTTAAAAATTAATTTAAACCATCGAAAATGGCAGTCTTTCAAGAAAATATTACAATAAAACTTGTTGGTATCTGATAAACAAGGTTTCAAAAAAATACCAAAGCTTTAAGTTTGCATTTTAAATTATTAATTGATAATTTAATATGTATATTGTTCCCTCTTTCCCTCTTTTTACACTTCCCTCAATTTTCGAGAGGGTGAAATGAATTGCCAAGGTTTGTTTGCCTTTGGTTTTTGATTGTAGTTAGGTGGAGTTTCCCTTCTCTTCCTCATGATTGGATACGCAATTAGCTGTCCACAGTTTTGGTCCTCTCTTAAAAAAATGTTTGCATTTGGCCTACGTCATATAAATCCATTTCGATACAGAGTTCCGCCCTCGTTAAATCAATCTGCTTAATGACATGAAATCCTTAGAACACAGAGCAATGACAAGTCCATAATTAGCAGACACAAATATAATATATTGAAGAGGTAATAATCATTTTAGATCGGTAAGCTCATTTTTACTTCGGTAAGCTAGGAAGTAATAATGTGTAGTTTTGATAGAAAAAAAAAAAATAATAATAATAACACGTAAGCTTATGTTTTTAAAATATTTGTAATGAAAAAAAGAGCTAACTTGTCAGTTAGCTAATCTACCAATTTCTCTGGCAGATAGTTTCCTCGCGTCCTATTATTAGACGAATGATCACGTGAGTAAAAAATAATGTGAATTGGAACTGGAATTAAAATTGTGGTTGTTTGGATCTGTCTGTCCGTCAACATTTTTTAAAACCAACATATGTATCTTAAAAACTACTAGTTCTTAAAAATTATATAAGTATTTAAGAGAAGAGAAGCCATTGGGTGCAAATAAAATTGGAACCAACAATGGGCTAATTATGACCTACCACCTAAATTTCATTATAATCGGACGAGTTATATTAATTTATGTTGACCGCCAGACTGACAAGGGACCAAAAATATTCTCTGGTCTCTAAAATGGATTTCTGTCTTGGAATAATTGAATTCGTAGACAAAAATTGTTAGTTCTTCAGAACGATCCACAGAGCTTCCTCACGTCTTACATCATAATTTATTGATGTTTTGCTTTTACGACTCACTATGGTCTAATTTATTTTATTTTTCCGTCTTTTTGGTTCCGAACTTACTAAAGGTAATGGAAGCATTGTAATCGTTCTGAAGAACGAATATTTTTGAAGTGAAACTTCTTTATCCGCGGTAGAGTAAATTTGTTTAACCGGAATTGACGTCGGGAAACAAAGTGCGCGTTTCGAGACTCGTCCAAGTGAAATTAACGAAATTGCAAGTTTTTGTTTAAGACTCGCCTGTGAGATATTTTAATCGACTGCCGACTAAGGCCGGCAGTTGATTTACCTGTAAAAAATTCTTCCTTCTGGACAAGTCTCGAACCCTCGACCCCTGGATTGAGAGTCTGTTGTGATAACCACTTTGCCACGGAAGTAGTTGATTTCAACGGTACACAGAATCGGTATATAAGGGTATTATTATAACAATTAATATACTATAATATATATTTATGTTGTTTTCATGTTTTTATTCGTAATAACATTTGATGAAAATATTTCATTAATTGAAATAATGTTTCTTTTAGAAGTTATCTGATTGTGGCGGCACTGAACACTCTTGTTTATATATAAAGATAAAGATATATATATATATATATATATATATATGTTGCGTATTTATATAATATGCATTACTTAAATAAGGGTTATTGTGCTATTTCATATGTTTATTCTCTTTCTAGAACTCAAGTTTCACTTCTAATGCATGAGCCTCACACGTATTTTTTTAATCTCCACTTTGAAAAGTTCTTGGAGAGAAATCAGTTTCATACGTTCGGGAACATACCTTAAAAACTTCTCGTCTTATGGTAATGAAATTTTGGTGTATAATTATTAAACAAGACAATAGTAGTAAATTAGAAATTGTTCCTTGTAGCATTCAATTCTGCAGTGGTTGGGTCCATTAAGGAAATAAAAACTCACTTTTTGCAATATTTCGACCCCTCCTTGGGTCATTCTCAAGCTGGAATCAAAATTAATTTAGATGTTAGATTTTACAATTATTAGGTTAGTAAAACCAAAACCTTTTTATATGTTAAAAGTAGTAGTAATCATTATCTTTAAAAATTGTTAATGTTTTGTCCAGAGAATATTTATAATTGTAAAATCTAGCATCTAAATAAATTTTGATTCCAGCTTGAGAATGACCCATGGAGGGGTCGAAATATTGCAAAAGTGAGTTTTTATTTCCTTAATGGATCCAACCACTGCAGAAAAGACAATAGTATTAAATTGTAAAATTTAATGAATAAATATAGTAACTAACTTTGTCAATATAAACATCAAATTATGATTGGATTTTGTTATTCTATGCATGGGAAGAATGAATATTTGCGGGGGGGAAAAATTAAAAATTGGAAATGATAAAAAAATCTAAACGCAATTTAATATTGTCTCTGTGCTTCCTAATACGAGTATAAATAGAGAAAGTATAGGGATGTCCCAAGAAATTCAAGAGAGGTATTGCATATTATTTTATAAAATATGGTTAGAGAAACCTAGTAAATAATTCCCATATACATATTACTCATTACGACAATAATAGAAAGTACCTTTGTACAAATAAATGACCTAGGCTGACTTTTCTAAGGCTTTACGAGGAATTTTGTTTGTGCTTCATTTAGTAATAATTGGTCTTTCATTTTATACCCTTACGTAAAAGTAAATTAAAAGATAGATATTTATGGAATGAGTTAAAGAGCATATAGAGCTTATATAAATAGAAAAGATTATAACATGTATTCTTGCAAATGATATGGTAACATATCTTAGGGACCCGCAAGCAAAAATGAGGAATAATTTTTGATTTTCATGCCCCCCCCCCCCCCCCCCCCCGGTTAACAAACTCGTCCTATTTTTCCATTGCCTACGCACCATTTGGCCAATTTATTTTTTCTTCTTGAACTTGATAAAAGCATACTGCACTGTTTCATCTTCTGGTGTATCATTTGACACCTGGAAGAAAATAATTTTCACTTTTTGTTTTTGTTGCTTAAAGAAAGGAGGAAAGTTTTTCGAATAGTCATAAATTATTGTCTCAACAACTAAAAATACCTAACCAGAAATCCCGTGATATTTTAAAGTACCAGCGTTTTTTTAACTATCTCATTTGCTAACTTCAACTCACTCTTTTTGACTTTCTCACTTCAGAAAAGTAAAAAAAAGTCTATCATTGAAAAGAGTTTTAAAAACCATGTAAGTGGACTACATATTAACCAGGTTTATATCTGATTATTCGATAACTCACACTCAACTTATAAACTCTAAAAAATTAACTCTTTAAATTAAAAAAAAATTGTGATGAAAATCGTTAGGCAAAGTTGAACTTCATTCAAATACAACCTAATTTATTAATTATTTCTGTCACAACACAACGTATTCTTGGTAAAGAGTGTCAGCAACCTATTATAACTAGATTTGTCCGTCCGATTTGTACCTAGCGTATAACATATTGAAATTCAAGCATTCTTTTATTAAGAAACTTTTCCGTTTTATGTGCATGTTATTTTTGGTTAATATAACTCTGGCTCATTAAAATATAGTGTCATAAGTCGAGAGAAGGTGTTTTAATTCTACCCATATATATATATATATATATATATATATATATATATATATATATATATATATATATATATATAATGTATGACTAGTGAAGTTGAGACTATACTTTCACCCTAACATTAATTTTAATCAAAATTGTACAAAGTTTTAATGTGAATAATAATACTAATTGCCCTATATTCTAGAATATGCCCAATGATATTTACATGGTAGGTACATATAACCTGTACGAAATAAGTTGTATGTACCATAAAATTATTATCTTCTAACTATAAATTAAATACTTTACTAAAGAATAAGATTTTAAGAATAATTAGATTAAGCTGTTGAGTCGTGTCATCTACTTTCTCTCTAATGAATTTTTGAAAGAATTTAAACACTTTCATAAATGTGATGATGATTTGTATACGAAGTATTTAAATATTGAAATTCTTTAGTGTTCAAAATCTAGTAAACTTAAGATTTTTACCCCACTTGCCACTTGTAATTAAATTTTGAAAATAGACTTAATTATATTTAAAATATCAATATACACATTTAAAATAATAATAATAACTTAAATAAATTTTACAATCAACTTTGTGATTTATGAAAACTTATTAAGTGAAAATAATCAGAGTATTATTAAACTTGAAAGGGCAAATATTTTAATTGAGATTGGTTTAATCAATTTTTAAATTTGAACAAATAAGGAATCTGTTTAGAATAAGGACTACTCCATATATCTTTGGCCAATTTGTGTTGCTGTTACACGTAATTTTATTTTTATCAGAAAAAGGTTGGATTTAATTAACACAGGAGATAATATTTCTTTGTTTCAACCGGACCAAGAAAAGGGTACGGTCAGGCCCTACATAACTTCTCATTGGTGACTAAATGAAGACCTTTTGTCAAGGTGCAATAACCTTAGATTCCGGTTCAATCTTAAATCTCCATCCCAGACGAAATTACTCGTAAAACACATTTTCAGGGCTCTGAGGAGAGAATTTAAAGACCTCCTAACAGAAACTCTTACAATATTGGTTACGCTTTTAAACGAAAAAAAGAGCCAATTATTATTGAAAGGCTAAGTTATTATTGAGTTAGTTATAGATTTTAAATATGTTTGTTTGTTCGTTTCTACAGGCAAAAAAAAAAAAAAATAGACTGCCAATTAGTGTGGCACATAGCTTCCTCGCATCCTATCATGTACTTTATTGTAATATTAACATTAAAATTTTTTTTTTATTGTGTAAAAACTAATAATAGTTTTAGCGATCTTTAACACTTCATAACGGTGTCGCTGTTGGTTTTACTAAAAAATTGTATTTGAAAAAAAATGTTTGTCTCATTGAATAGATGAAGTTAGATTTTTTCCCCGACCTAAAATTCCAATTTTAAATATTAAGCTCACATTTACGCGAGAGTTGCTCGTGAACGCTTGGACGGATAACGTTGTCCAACGAATGCGTCCTGGGTATTGGTAAAATGAACATGTCTACCAAATGTCATCAAAATCGGTCGACATTTACTCAAGTTATCGTCGCACGTTTCATAATTCGCGGACACACAGACCGACAGACAGACAGACAGACAGACAGACACGAGACCAAAAATGTTCCTTGATGTCTGAAACGGATTTCTGTCTTGGAATTTTTAAAATCGGAGGCATAAAAGTTTTTTGTTCTTAAAAGTGAAGACAATGCTTCCGTTACCTTCGGTAAGCTCGGAAGCAAAATCAGAACGACGGTTAACAAGATACCAGGTCTGTGGTTGAATAAATCTAAGGATGCTATTGTATTACGACTTGCGACCTTTTTTTATAATATATTTCCTTCCAAATTTATTCGTTTTCTAACTTCTTATTTAACCTAGTCCAATTAGACCAATAAAGGTAATCTTGTGAAAAAAATCCCGGAGTTTTGAAACGTGGCGTTGTTGTTCTATTGTACAATATACTAAAAGTTCCCGAGGGTGTGCAGTGACCGGGGTGTGGGGAATCAGTTTAAAGGTTAATTTTCACGTACTTTCGCAAATATATATCCAAAACGGTTGGTCCCAGGAAATACAATCTTAGGATTAATACTTTCGAAGGTACGAGGCAAACAAAATAACGACTTTTAAAAAATTACTCGAAGTATTATGACTTCTCTGGAACGACTGAGCCTATTTTACTATACAATTTTGTTAGTAGGCGCCTCTTACCCCGATGATGCTCGAGAAAATATCTTTTATCTACGATTGATACGAAATATAAACATTGTATCCCTGTTTAGATGCGTAGAAAGTGATTCTTAACGTACTTGTATTCATTGCGCATGCGCGTCTCATAGTTCTGAAGAATTCCTCTTCTTTACCACCCCAGGGCGGTAAAGAAGAGGAATTCTTCAGCTTTACGCACGGTTAGCGAGTTTGTTTACATTTAACAAAACTAATTTGCTGTTCTTTTATTAAAGTAACTGTTTATATCGAATTTTTAGTGAAAAACAATGAGTGAATCAAGTGACTTTGACGAAAATTTGGAGAATAATACTCCTCCAAAAATAATTAATTCGGCAAAAAATACAACTAATGAATTAATGCCATCTTTATCAAGAGAGAGATACGAACTTACATACAGCAAGTTTATTTTTTTTCTGTATTTATTATTTAAATCTAACAATCGTAGATAAAGTACGGTTCGCAACTCGTGCGAAAACGGCATTTTGCATTGATCGTGTGGTTTTACTACCCTCGCTGTCGCTCGGGTGGAAACTCCACACTAGCATGCAAAATGCTACTTTCCTCACTCGACGCGTAATGTACTATTACGAACCGTCACCTTGATTCACATAATCATAGAGTGTGGGAGAGCAAAAATAAGAAGGTTAAAGGGGTATCTAATAAAAATAAAAGTGTATAGTTTAGTATAATAGAGTATTTAATTAAGTATAAAATAAAAGGAAACCATAAGTAATAATTTAAAAAAAGACAAGAGACCAAAAAATAATTTGTGATAAAATAACATTTAAAATATCCATTAAGTCTAGCAAGCAAGCTACTAAAAGGGTTTCTTCGGTCATAAAAAATTATATTTCCTAAACTGGTTTCATATTTTTTTGTATTTCTTATTTGGAGGAGCAAGGTGTGCTTATTATCCTTTAGTATTTTAGTAGGCACTGATATGTTATTTTGGGAGGAACATGGCCACCATTTTCGAAACACGATATATATTTGTGACCTACACTTCAGTACCTTAAAATGATACCCAACTTAAAACTTACAAAATAATAATAATAATAATAATTGGATCACCAAGGTAACATGCACCTAAAATTTTTAAAATTAACTTTTTTATATTTACTCCCGGAAATATCATTAGCCCACAGAGATAAATGTATATTTATGAATGTTTTCCTCATTTTTAGAACCTGACCTTGTGCCTACCCCATAGGAAGGACTTATTTTTGGGAGTTTTGTTTTGGCAATGACGGGGATAAAATGGCCACCATTTTAAAAACAGGATATATATTCGAGATCTACTCTTCAATACCTTTAAAATGATACCCCACTCAAAAATTACAGAAAAATACGTGTGGTGTCGCGGGACACCCGTTAGGAACGAAGTTCCTTAAGCTTTTCATTAAATACAAATTATAAAATCAACTGCTAAGTATACAATGCTAACTACTAACACATGGCGGAGTTAGAAAAGAGACAACATTTAAAATAACAAACTATTTGTACTTAGCGGAGTTAAGGCAAAATGAAAAGAAAATAATTTTTTATCATTGAAGCCAGCGTCTTGCAATAAATATGTTTTGAATATTGAGAGAAATATTACAAAATATATCACTTCACAACACAAAAACTTCTACTCGTATCAGGTTGACATTTTACATGCCTGTTTCAATTGTCCTTTAGATAATGTGGATGAAGTTTTATCAAATTGTTACGTTAGAGCGTAAAATATCGATAGAAACGTTGTATTCTCTATTTTAAACGTTTAGGTCCGCTTTAATAAATTTAGCGATTTTTAACACTTCGTTAGTGGTGTCAGTGTTTGTTTTACTAAAAAAAAATTATTTAAAAAAGTCTAGTCATGCACCATGACTTAATGAGCAAATTTTCAAAGAAATCTGCGTATTATTGGCTTATGATAATATAGGAAAATGTTTGTTTAGAATTTGATGGGTGAAAAACAAATTTGGTACACAGGGGTAAGGAGTACAAAAGTCAAAATAGTATAAACCTTTCAAGATGTATGTCGTTGGAAAGCTCTGTAAGAGTACAGTAATTGTAGTTATGTACACTTTTGTCATATTTTTATATAAGAGGGGGGTAAAATAGAAAAAGCATGGTTTTATGCTATTGACACTAAATGGTCAAAATTTGACCCCTAAAGGACTCCAAAACTTCTGGCCAACGAACTCATCCTTTCTTTTGATATTATTGACATTTTAAAATTTGTTTGAAATTTTTAAGTGCATCCTAAGGGGAGATATCGTCTGGAGTGACACATATATATACATATATAATACATACATACATACATATGTGCATACATATATATAAAAAAAATGTTTAATTTTAGGAATCGATTCAGAATGGTCTAAAACGGATTTCCATGGAGAACATTTTTAAAAATTCGCATTACAAAAATTTTGAAGCCATTAGCAATAGCTTAATTTTCTTCGAAAATTCGCTAAAATTGAGATCAGTATAATGGCCGCCATTTTGGAAACACATATATACTTGTAATTCACAATTTACAACAAATATGAAACACTGCCATCAATTCGCAATTGATCGCTGATCGAAAAAATTTCGAGTTGTAAAGTTCGCAATATCTTTCCTATTTTTGCGTAAAAAGGTTTGAAGAAAGCGTTGAAACGGATTTATGTCTTGGAATTTTTGAATTCGGAAACCAAAAATTAGCAAAGGAATGCTGTGACATAACTGCTGATAAAAGTGGTTTTATAAGAAAGTAATAATTACACAAATGTAATGATAAATCATTTGGCCCGAGATGCTGCACAACAACCTAGTTTTCTATGTCTATTAATACCCGCGAATTTCCTTACAGCCAGATACACCTGTTTCTTAGGATAACACCTATTTAAATAACATCCAATGCCAAGGGCCTTAAAGTGCTGATTGAACCATAGTTAGGACCATTCTTACATGAGGTTTATGCAGGATTACGTTTAAAAATTGTTTGGTTATTTACTATTTTACTTAACAATAAATGTTCATGCTAAATTAATAAATGTTTTAAAATGGTAGGTAGTCTTAAAGAACAAAAGTCTCATCAAGGGAACCTTACGTCTTAACATAGTTTAGCCTAAGTTTGAGCCAATCTTGGGATAACTGAGGACCTACATTTAATTAAATCCTCTACAAAAAAAATTGAATTGATTTTCTTTTTTGAGATAGTTGAAGGAATCAATGAACTTTTGACTTATTCTACTTTTAGCACTTTTTTATTTTCGAATAATGCAATTATCCATCTAAGAATGAAGCATCAAAGAACTCATTTTCTCAATCTTACCCACTCCACAATTAAAGAAAATGTTGCCCTTTTTCATTGATTTCCTCCCATTTTCATCGCTTCATTTATTAAGAATTTTTTTCTAAAATATTTTCTCGCAAAGATACCTGGTTAATATAGGTTTCGTGACTAGTATAATAAATAGAGACTGGATTGCAAAAGCCTCATGTTTTTTGATAAATTAGTGCTTTTTTTATGTATTATTTGATTCTGCACTACATTCTTGAAAATGAAGTATTATTTCTAAATGATTCATTAAAATATTGGTAAAATTCATCTTGATTTACCCTTTTCTTCTTATTATTTTAGCTTCATTGTTTAAATATAAAGATTAATGTAAACATAAAACGATTATAAAGGTTAGTGTTGTTATAATATATTTATATAAGTTTATGGAATTGTTATAATTTTTTGTTTGTCAATTGTGAGAACGTTATATGTTATAATGTAAGAAAATGTAGTTTATAAAATTAAAATAATCTCCTCTTTAGACCTGAAGATGCCTCGAGAGGAGGCGAAATATCGCAAAATCTGGTAGTTGTGTTTTAATAATGAATACCCTATAGACCAAGTAAAGATAAAATAAAATATTGGTTTTTTTTCAGCATGCATGACATTCCTATCGCGTTAACCAAGTAAGTAACCAATAAGTTTAGAAATCAGTGTATAAATTATATTGCAAATTAAAAAAAAAAAAAGTATTCCAATGATTGAATGAGAATATTACAATTTAACAATTCTTGAGGTATAATAGCAGGACTTTATTTATGTAGGCCCCCAAGTAGAAAAAGTAGTTTTTAGAATTTTATTATTTATACATCTTTCAATGTGTATTTCTTCCAAATCAATTAGAATACTGTCTGACTGCGTGTCTTCCCCTCTAGGGTTTATCTTTTGCTTCTGTAATAAATTTGACAGCCATTGTTATCTTAAATTCTTGGAGTTTCAATACATGTCGAATCTAATTAAGTACCTGCAACTGCCCTCCTGCCTCCATAGCTCTTACATGGTAAGAGTTAGTTTTATTACGAGGACTTACACGGAAGGAAGCTTCAGATTTAAAAACTCACGTTGCTTAAAGAGTCAAGGGCCACTTAATGTACCATACAAAAAAAACTTGTTCAGTATGTATCTGGCTGTAAAGAAATTCGCGGGTATATACATACATAGAAAACTAGGTTCTGAGCGCCTTTAATACTGATGGAAAACCTCTTAAGCTAAAGGTGGTAAAATAGACCGTTCAAAAAAATTAAATATAATTTTTTTTAAATTAAATATAATTTTTTTACGTGAAGCTAAGGTAAAATATGCTGACCTCCATAATAGTAAATTAAACCACAAATCATTGGAAAAGCTTGACAATTAGGCTTCTTGACGTAAACTTTGTAACAGACACACACAACTCATATATTATTATTATTATTATTATTATTACCCATTCATAAGGCAGAATGTTTAGTAAACTTCGTTGAAAGTGAAAAAGAAACATGTTTATTGTTGCTATTGTTGACACAAAGATGAGTATACTAAACCAACCTTGCCTATTTTGAATTATTTACCCACCTGTAAGTCAAGAATTGCAACAATAAACACGTCCCTCTTTTACTTTCAGCGAAGTTTAATAAAAATTCCGCCCAATGAATGGGTAATAATATTAATATCGATCAAAATGTTAGTAAATAAGGATGTTTTTCCTGAAGTCCGAAAAGTTAAAGCACGGTTCTTTAACAAGTTATGGAACCGCAAAGAATTGATTTTTTAATTTTTTTCTTAAATATAAAATTTGTATACATTATTTGTCATGTAATTTGAGGGCATGAAAATAAAAATTACACTTTTCTTATTGGAAAATTTGTCAGCTTTACAACAATACCAAACATTTTTGTTCTAGCTTTTATACTTTTGGAGCAATACGTGTTTTTATATAAGAAAAGGTATAAGATCTTAAAAAAATCATAAAATTTGACCTTGCGGGAAAACGGTTAAGATTTGACCCATGGTTTATATAGCGTTTTTTGTGGCCGATAAGACGTAGAACAACCTACTTCATTTTTTCACATATAACGCCAGTCACACACACACACATATATATATATATATATATATATATATATATATATATATATATATATATATATATGTGTGTGTGTATGTGTGTGTGTGTGTGTCTGTTTGAAGTTTTTTATTGATTATATTGACCGCATCCCGAGTTTCTGTTGTTGGAGTGATCTTATATTATATATATATATATATATATATATATATATATATATATATATATATATATATATATTTGTGGTGAATAAAGGAAAACAAAAACGTGTATACTTGTCTTATATACACAGTGCGTTCAATAAGTTCCGGGACTGAAATTTTATACGTAAAATAAGTGACGCTATCTCTTGGACTACTATACTATAGAACTATGTATTTAAATGAATATATATATATATATATATATATATATATATATATATATATATATATATATATATATATATATGTATATATATATATATATATATATATATATATATATATATATATATATATATATATATATATATATATATATTTGTGCATGAGAAGTTAAGTGAGGCTTCACTTATTTACTCAAATAAATTACTATTTCCAAATTCCGTTGCATAATTTGCGAAGAAACACTATAGAAGGACATAGATAAATAACACTGAGTTGTTGAATAAATAACCTTCTATTATTCAGATGATACATGAATAAAGAAAAAGGGTTCAAGTGTAAGTCGGTCCCAAAACATACATTATAAAAGAATCATTTGGACACACAAATAAAGTACAGTACTGCCCACCATCTTCTTTTATTTTATAGTATTCGCTAAAAATCAAAAATTTACAGATTTTTTTAGGGGGGGGGGATCTTAGCTGGATAAAAGTACGTAACATTAAAAACAAAACGAGTAATAAAAGAGTAATAAAATATATATATAAATTAGAAAGGACTGATCAAAATTAAATAGGAATCTTAATTATTCAACAGAGTATAATTGTGATTATATTAAGTCTTCGATAAATGGAACTTCATGTGACACTATAGATAAAAATTATAACGTTGATCTCCGACATAAAGTAGATTCACCTTTCACTAATTCATTTAGTTAGCAGTTTAATTAAATTCACAACTATAGTCTTATGTGAACAGACAATTTATGTAATTCCTATATTGGAATTTTACCCAAAAAAATCTTTGGTGGATACTGTTTATAACGGGAAAAAATTGACATTTTAATGAAATCTCTTCTTTATCATGTCATATAAATGCCAATGACTTTTTCTACACTCCCTTAAAGTAATTAATTCCCTCGGTCTAATTACAAAGAAAGAAAGCAATGAAACAGAAGCAACTTCCTCAGTAGAAAGGACATTAACTCTAAATTATTTGCTTTGAAAAAGGGTTTTTAGCAAAAGATGTCTTCTCGAAGCAGTATTAGATAGTTCAAAGGTAGACCACATTAGGGACAACAATACGTAACATTCACTGATTCTTCCGGGAGAAATCTTCAATCAAAGCCTTTTGACCAAAAAAGCTATCGTATTACACACATATTTACTCCTTGAATAAAGCAAAGATTTAATACTTCAACTACCATTTGGGTAAAGAAAATTAAACTTGGAGAACAATTCATAATACTGTAGTTCCAATAATCTTTAAACTAAATAAGATTTAAAATTGCACTATGAAGAAAATTCAACGAACAATTTCAAATTTCATAAAATTCAAATGAGTACTTTTGAAGATATAGGTATAAACAAATGTATGTTTGTCCGCAAGTGGAAGAGAAACACTTGGGCGCAGAAAGTTGAAATACAACAATGGGTTAGTTACGAGCTACAATCCAAATTTCATTAAAATCAGACAAGTAGTTTTTAAGATATGTTGGTTCACATACATTGAGCGAGACACAGACATGGAACCAAAAATGATCCCTGATGTCAGAAACAGATTTCTGTCATGGATTTTTTGAAATTGGGAACATAAAATTTTTTCGTTCTTCATAACTATTAAATCATAGCTTCCGTTACCTTCGGTAAGCTCAGAAGCAAACGTTAAACAGAGTAGACAATAATAGTTTTGTAACAGCATAACATCATTTGAGTACGTAATAAGAACGCGAGGAAGCTATGTATCACAATTAATTGGCAGACTATTTTAAACTCTACAAAATTGTTTTGATTTTTTTCATGAATAATAGTATATTATGTTACAAGGCTGTGAAGTGAGTTTTTTCTTTACCGCGGCAATTACATTTACTGTCGAGCGAAGCGAGACAGTAAATATTGCCAAGGTAAAGAAAAAACACTTCAAAGTCGCGTAGCATATGCTATTTTTTCCGAGGTAGCAGACAATGAAAAAACATTAAATATTAATCACTAATCAATATATAATAATAACAAATATTAGTACATACTTAAGACTTAAAAAAAGAAACCTTAAAATGAGGTTACACTATAAGAAAAGATAAATAAAACGCATTGACATCTAGCGGATTTTTATCGTACTAGAAGCATGTCTACAAAGACTGCAGCACTACTAACGGAAGTTTTGACAACTACCCGCCGTAAAGAAAAAATCTTTTAGTGCCTAGGACGTAAAAGATTTTTTCTTTACAGCTAGGAGTAATGAAAAGATTTTTTAAGTCCACGAAATGAAAAAATGGATTTTAGCTATGTTTTTTAGGCTCTAAAGTTACTATTTCACAGCCTACCACGGAAAATAGTTATTTATGCACCTAGGGAGTAAAGTAGGCCATTATTCCCTGAGCGAATAAGTTGGTTCTTGAGGCGAACCACGGTCCCTAAATCCCGAGGCGAAGCCGAGGGAATTAAAATGTTTAATTCCCAAGGCTTAGCCGAGGGGAATTATAGCACTTTACTCCCGAGGTACATACAATATTTTATCTCCAGTAGGGAGAAAATTTTATCCAGTGCACAGTTTTTATTTATTATTTTAATTATAATAAATGACAATAATTGTTAGCACTTTTAATATCAGATATGAGAGATTCAATATTAAAAAAAAAAACTTAAATAGAAGGTTATTTAGATACAGGTTTAAACAATGATATACAAGGTCGAAAAAGCAGTGTCACCAACCTGATTTCTACAAACTTACTACATTAGCCATTCATTCCCAACTATATTGATAAAAATAATTAAGTTGGCAATCCTTCTTTTTCTCCCTGGTTTTACTTTTTCTCCCTACTTTTTGAGTTCAGGGAAGAAAAGACTTGTTTTAGTCCCTCTAAACTAATCCAAAATCATAACTTTTTCTCCCTACTGGAGATAAAAGAATTAATTTTGAAAAAATTAAAGAGTGCTAACGGTTAAAAATTATTTCGTGTGGGCTACATCCGACAAATTAGATGATTACTATTAAAGATATGGCCGTAAATAAATGTAAGATTGTGCACATGTAGAAGAGAAATAAATGGGCGAAGAAGGTTGAAACTTATATGGGACCACAATGGGATAATTATGACCAATCATCCTAATTTCATAAAAATGGGACAAATAGTTTGTAAGATATATTGATTCGCAAAAATTGACAGACAAACACGAGACCTAAAATGTTCCTTGATGTCTGAAACGGATTTCTTTCTAGGAATGATTTATTCGGAAAATATATGCAGTTCTTGAGAACGATCTTCAGAATAGGTGCCAAACAAGAGATAAAAAATTGACATTTTCTTTCAATTTTTCTAGCATTAATGATGACCGGGTGATTAAAAAAAAAGTCTTAAAAAATGGTTTAATTGTTAGTTGTTGTTTAGTGTTTAGTTGTTAGTTGTTTGTTTGTTTTTATTGTTTGTTTAAAGTTATGTTACCTTTTTTAACCTCTCTAGTCATAATTATGAAGTTGCCAAACAAGTAGATGAACTGATGAGATTTATAAATGTGTATTAAATAGGGCTGCCACTTCAAAGGTTAGTTTTTTATTCTGTGGACTTGTTCTTTGTGAAAAAAGGTTTGTGCCAGAGACATAAACTATTTTTATTCTGGTTAACTATTAATTTGTGTTTCTATTAAAGATGCAGTCTTTAAAACAGCTATGATTTATTAGTGTTAAATAAAACTTGCTATTAAGCTGACCTAAATAAATATATATCTCAAATTAAAAGACAAATCTTTTTTTTAGGAATCAAATTTCTTTTTTAACTAAGAGAATTTAAAATTGCCACTGAGTTTAGTGAGTGTTAGAGTGACAAACGAAGTTGGATTTGGAGCCCAATAAAGTTATCGGTTGCTTTACTCAGAGGAAATAAATATTTTCTAATATTTTTCCTCCAAATATTATCACTTGTATTGACTCTGCTGCTTCTCATATCACCAACGTCTGTCTATTTGGTTTTCATTGACTATGTATTTATTTTATTTATTCTTCATATTTTCTCTGTTTATCCTCGTTTTTCTTTTAATCCTTTCTTACTTCTATCAATTTTTTATTTCTAAATCACCATTTCTGGTATTGTATATTTTTGTACGTTTTAGCTAAAAATCATTAATTTAATTAAGACCCACCCTCCCAATAAATGTGCTAACAATCAAAAATATAAGTATATTTCTCAAACAAAAATAGAGAAGACAAAAAAAAAAAAAAAAAAAAAATGGGTGACGCATATCACAAATTGCCCTCTAGAACAAGATCAATCAGATCGATCCATCGGTCATGTTGCTTCCAGTCCGCCGCGAATTCTGTGGAAAATACAACTGCAATCTGTCCACTGCGGACAGCTGCCTTCTGTTTGACCAGGATAATACAATATTATAGACCACAGAGTCCACGGCGGTTAACCTCTTGTCCACCGCGGACATTTCGCTTCCTGTTTGACCGGGTCTTGGGAAAATTTAACAACTATGACTGGATCTGCCACCGCGGACAGTCACCCTTTGTTTGACCAGGTTGGTGCAATATTGTCCACAGAGTCCACATCCTGTTTTTTTTTTTTTTTTTTTTTTTTTTTTAATACCTTTATTTATAATAAATTTACAAAATAAATATAAAGTGATACACAATGATATAATTATAATTATAAGTAAGGTTCCCGTCTCTACTAAAGAGCTTAACGCTCTGCGCCGTAGAGAGGGAGTTCTTAAAAAACTAATTTAAAAGCTTATTTTAGCATATCTATTTTTCACAAATATATATATAATTTAATCAATCCTTGGTTTGATATTTTGCTTATTATAAAATAAAATAAATATTTCTAAATATAAATATATAAAACAATTCAACAAATCATGTAATAAATACAATACAATAAATAAATAAAAATATTCTAGTTATAGTTACAGATTTCAATTTGTAAAGATCAATGTAAAAGATTAAAACAGAACAATGTTTATAAATATATTCATTTCCATTACAGAGTAGAGATAAGATAAGATTTAATTTTATTGATATTGCTATATATATTCTGTGTTAATCTTAAAAGTTGGGATCAGACCTAAAGAACTTTGAAATTCGTATTAATATAAAAATTAAGATACTATACTATAGTTTAAATTAATTGATCAGTGGGTGTCGGGAATTTTACTAGACAACGTCTCTCGTTCGAATCATTAAAAGTAAAGCGGCGTGCTTATACGCGCAATTCTCTATTTTGTTTTAATTAAACAATCATCGTATTAATTACATTCGTTTCCGATCTTTAATGTTTCTCTATACATAGTTACACTCCTCAATGGTGTAGCGACTTTTGTGCGACTTGGTCCAAGATATGTTTTTTGAGATTATTTTTGAAGGTGATTAGTTTAGTGTCTGTATTTTGTAAATCAAGAGGTAAATTATTATAGATTGAAACAGCGCGATAGGACCAGTGTCTTTGTGCCATGGATGTTCTACAAGTTTTTAATGAATAATGTCCTTTTACTTGGCTTCTAGTATTAGCATCATGGCTCACTTTCTGTAAGTCATGCTTGCCTTCTTTAAGGTAAACAATACATCTATATTTATAACTTTGCTCTAGAGTCATGATCGAAAGTTTTTTAAAAAGTTTTTCAGTATGGTCTCTTAGATCCTTATTTAATATTATTCTAATAAAAGCTTTTTGGCGTATAAAAATTTGTTCTTTATGTGTGTCACACGCAGCTCCCCATGCTAGCAAACCATATTGAATTATTGAATCAACTAGTCCAAAATACAAATTTCTTTTTTGTTGTATATTTAATATATTTTTTAATTTAGAGAAAATAAAAGTAAGTTTTCTCAGCTTTATATTTAGGTTTGCAATGTGCGGTTTCCAATTCAAGCAACTGTCGATCATGACTCCCAAGTATTTAACAGTATGTACCCAATCTAATTGAGCACATTGACATATATTAGTATGATATTGACAATTATCTTCATGTACTCTTATATTTGCAATGACTGGCTGTGTAGACCAATGAATGGAGTAAGTCATAGCACAGGTTTTTTTAACATTAATTGTTAATTCATTTTGGTCAAACCAATTTTTAATTTTTTTGATCTGTTGCTCAGCCAACAACTTACTATCTTCCCAGTTATTAGTTTCGCAAATTAATGCTAGTTTGACCTGGCCTTAAATGAATCCAATTGTTCGCCTCTATCCTAGGTGGTATTGTTCCTCTTTCCAATTTAAAGTTTCTACTAGTGGAGTTATGAAAAAGTAAGTTTTTGTAGGACCTACCCCTACCTCTACTATTTTCTCTATTGAGTGCCCCGCTGATCTAGGATACCCTTGTTTAGGAATGTGCAGAATAATTCATTTTAACACTTGCAGTCAATTTAAAATAACTTTCAAATAATGGAATCTAAATCTATTTTTTTCCTCCGAATAAAAAAATGCCTAGACAGAAATCCGTTTCAGACATCAAGGAACATTTCAGGTCTCGTGTCAGCCTGTCGCTCAATTTTTGCGAATCAACATATCTTACAAAATACACGTCCGATTTTAATTAAATTGGGATGGTAGATCATAATTAGCCCATTTTTGGTCCCATATAAATTTTTTTGGGACAAACTTTTTCGCCAATTTATTTCTCTTCAACATGTGCACAATCTTACATTTATTTACACTCACATCTTTAAAAGTACTCAAATAATTTGTCGAAAATAGCCCACACATAATTATTTCAACCGTTCGCACTCTTTAAATTTTTCTAAATTAATACTTTTATTCATTATTCATGTAAAAAAACAAACAAAAAAACATACAATCCATGGGATAACAGCCTTAATACAACTGCATTAAACGGATAGACGCCACTCAAGCAGCAACCTATTTATTTAATACCTTATTTAATACCGAGCTGAATTCCCTAGCCCCAAAGAAAAGAATAGAACCCGGACCTCCTGCTTGACAAGTATAAAATTGATTACAAAATAAATTATTAGGTTTGTAAATAACCTGTTTACTAATAATAAACAACTTAAAGTGATCGAATTTGGACAGTTATGATATACCAAATACAAATCAGAATAAAATTAGTGAGGTACGGTTTTTGATATAAACAACTAGTTCAACCAACCAGCAACCAGTTTCGTAAAATTGATTTTCATCATCAGGGTAATGAACTATAATAGACTACACTTGACTAACAATTAACAATATTGACTTAGTGAAGTAAAATTTAAAATAAGAGTGATCTAGGAACTAGATGTTGACCAGGTAACAAAAGTGTATAACTTCAGGTAAGAGTAAAACATCAACTAAGGCATTACAACACTAAACCACTAAAATGACAAAAAATATACATATTGCACTGAAGTATAACATTGAGGGAAGACAGTAATTGAACATTTACGAATATAGTTGCTGTGTCATGGTATGCCCACTTCCCAGTCTTTACTAAGGCACGTTGAGCCAACCTGGTACAGTATATGCCATCACCATTACATTAAAACTAGATTAAAAACTTGTTCCTAATAGTACCTAATAATATAATGCAGTATGCAATAAATATAAGTAGTATATATAAATATCTGTATGCAATAAATGGCCTTTAAACTGCGATTCACATGGTATTTTACTTTTAATATTCCTGATTAATTTTTACTAAGTTTATGAAAAGAAACAATGTATTTAGACTTTTCATTTAATGGCTTAAATTACATGATAATGCAGAATATTAGCACAGGAAAACATAACCTCGCGTGAAGCGCGGGTAAAGACTAGAAACATATTACAATTTATAAAATGTTCAAAAACAAGTGGATGTTTTTGTACATTTCTTCGAAAACAAGTGGATGTTTTTGTACATTTCGGTTTAGATGTTTTGCTTGGTCACATTTCACATTTATTTATATTCCGTATCTCGGAAACTAGATTTTCTCCAGGAAAACAAATTATACAGTCAAATTCGTAATGGTTAATACTTATGGTACAAGTTTAAATGGGCCAAATTAAAGACGTTTCAAATAGGTGAAATAATTTTCACGATGTTTTAATCAAAATTGGCCCAGTTAGTAGGCTCCACGCGTGACTAGAAAGACTTATTTAAAAAAAAGAAAACACATCATTGGACCAAGGGGATCATCTCTATACTTTCTCGAGAATATGCTACATACATGAGAAAGTAAAAATATCGAAAGCTAAAATTTAATAATAACAATAATTTATAAAAACAAAAAAACTTTAACTATTCTAGTAGAATAATTATTTTCCTTACCAAATCTCTTCCTATTACATGGATTCCTTTAAACAATCCCTACGCCACCATAAATTATAGCATCCTAAAAATGTCCATCTAACCCAATCCTCTTTCATGCTCCTGATAGATGTCCAAGATAAATCTTATTTGACTCTACCATACTAATCATAGTTGTACTCAATCAGTATATAGTTTTTAAAAACTAACAAAACAAGTTAGTGTGTCTACATACTCAACTCTTTTCCGTCAACTACAGATTATAAAGCGATATAAAAAGGTTTACGTATATAAGATGACTATTTGGATCATAATATAGTTACAAAAGCGACTAATTGAAGTGACTTTTTTCGTTATCAGAAAGTGTAATGTGAAGATGTTTGCAGAAGATATTAAAATATAAAAGAGAAGCATTAATTAACGTTTGCTTTTGTATTCCAATTTTCTGCTTATGTCTTAGGCTTAACCTCACTCCAGCACAGCCGATGGAAAGTATTTGATTAGTTTAGTTGTGAACATCTCAACAGTAATAGCCTGTTGCAGTCGATAAGGCTTTAGCTACAAAGCAGAAACCAAGTCTGGATTATAGAGTAAACTTGAACCCTTACCCACTTCTAGAGACACTATGGTCAGAAAATTTCCCTAAACTTTAAATCCTCTCATCACTTTTTGTATTCGAGCTAAATAAACTTTTTTTTTCAAAAATCCTTTATTTCAAAGTTAAAACTCAACTATTTAAATACTTCTTGGAGATGTGATTGAGTTAATAACACTGTTTAAAAAATTATGAATTAACATCGGTTGTTTTATTTTATCTTTACTAGCTAATATTATTTTATGATTGCATATTTATAAGTGCCTATTTAGTAATTCCATTTTATTGTCTTATGAATTGAACTAGTTGATGGGCCAGCAATTTTAAGTTATTGCAGGGGCCATAAAGTCGACTCCACTTAAATCATTAGACTCTACGGTGGGCCTACAAGCCATGTCTGATTGTAGGGACCAGCGTAAGCTTTAACATTAAACTAAGAACTAAAGGAATTAAAGGAACACCCAATGAGAAGGAAAACTGCACAGCCTCAAAGAGGAAGGCTACTGCGATCTAACTTTATTAGCACAGCAAAAAATATACGTAGAGCTACAAATCTAAACCTGAAAAACGAAAGAAAAGATATCGTCAGTACTTACAGGCCCTGAGATGAAATCCAACATCCACCCATGCGACTGATCGTTCCTAATGAAGTATCAAAAGATGCAATATCCTTCGACGAATTGAAGGCACTCACCCTCACCCACCTGGTAGAGAGCTATCCGTCAAGTGAATGGGTGAGAGTATATACAGATGGATCAGCCAAGGAATTAGTCAAGGATGGTAGGAGTGAAATAAAATACAGTAACCGGACGGAGCAGTCTCAGTCTCAGTCAATGAGGCTCCAATCTCAAAAGGCAGCAATATATCAAATTACAGAGCAGAGTACAAAGCTCTGGTGGCTCACTATCTTCTCAAGACAAACTCAACAGTTGGTATTAGGGTGGTTTTCCAGTCAGATGCAAGTCAGTCCAACAATAATTTCCAGGTCGTGCGCAGAACTAACTGATCTGCTATGTGCAGTATCATCCGCAGGAGAAGAAATAAATAAATCTATTTTAACTTGTTGCATATGCTTCCACGGGTATTACACGGGTAGTACTCGTAACAAACAGCTTGGTTTTCCGGTGAAATCCGCGTCACGAAGGAGTTGAAATCCGGCGTTTCGCATCCACTACTGGAAGCATCTTCAGGGTTGTGGTGCATCGTGATGTTGACTCAAAGCAATCACAAGATATTCTGACGATTGGAGAGAAGATCGGAGTATTTATACTGGCTTTCTAGACCGTAGTTTGTACCTAGATTTCTCGGGAGTTCCTTTACTGGGGGTATAGTATAAATACGCCGATCTTCCCTCTAGTCGTCAGTACATCTTGTGTTTGCATTTTTCCTGTATTTTGCACTTTACCTCCTCCTAAATTAAAATATGACCATAATGTGGGGCCTATTAAATAACTTAGGTTCTTCTCAATATTTTTCGTTGAAAAAGCCTCTAACATATTAACGCACACCACTTGGATAATTATAATAAATTATTTTCGTTCAGCCAGTTTTGTGCCTATAAAGTCGGACGCACTGCAAAGCCGTACATATAGGCAACATTTAAGGCAGGTTTTATTTTCGTAACGCATGATGAAAAATATTTACAATTGTCATCTATGTACAGACGAAACTAATTTTTTTATATATAAAAAATGTTTATGATATGTACACAGTGCGTCAATAAGTTACAGGACTGAATTTTGTACACGACACAAGTGTTGCTATCTCTCGGTCAAGTATAGACCTATGTAGAAAGAAGCTTACTCTGCTGCCCTTAATTGTTTTGTAGTGGTAGGTCGCAGTCTTGTCCTCGTGTACTAGTGATCTCCGTCAGTGCGTTTTTAAGTGTTGTCATTGTTAATAAAATGGAGCAATCAAGTATTACTTAAATGCCGTAAAACAGTAACAGAAACGATGCATATATAAGGGCTGGATAGCCTAAGTCAAAGCAAAGCAAATTGAGCACTTCAATTGCATTTCAAGTTCAAGAATGGTCGTAAGTCCTTAGATTTAATCCTCGTGCCGGTAGACCAATAATTAGCTGATGCGATGAAACTGTAAACTGAGAGCGAGCGTTCCTTCAAGGTATCTGACGAACAAGCATGAAAAACATCGTTGGTAACATGCAATTGCTGTAGGCACTGCATGAAGGTGTGTGCAAAGTTTGTTCCGCATTCGTTGATACCCAAGCAAAGCATGCAGGCGTCCGAGAACTTTGTTGATGCGACCGATATGTACGCAACTTATCTTCTCCCTCTATTTGCCTAATTTGGCCCCAACAGACTCAATCCTCTTCCCAAAACTCAAGTGAGCCCTCAAAGGTGATCATTTTTAGGATGCTACATCGCTTCAAAAGAATGTGACGGCGGTTTTGAACAGCATTCCAGTCGAGTAGGGGTATACTAAAAAAAAAATTCACTACAAGAGTTCAGCCTTGGCCACGGTAGTGTTAACATCGGCTCCTATGTAATTATTATAAATAAAAGGTCCGAAGTGTCTATTTTATATTAAATTTTATAGATGAATAGTTTATTACCTACTTAATCAGTTTTTCCAGTTTTTAGATAGCTTTGTGCCATTTTTTACGGATAATGAACAAAAATAAAATCACTGCTTTTGCTTAAATATAATAGATAGTTTAATAGACGAGTTCGTGGAGTTACGAGGTGGGGATGAGATCACGAACCCAGTGGCGATGTGATAAACACAGTACACATTAACTTATGCAAAAAATACAACAAATATTATTTAAATTTTATTGAAAGTCTAAAATCAATAGTAAATACAAAACATTTCTGGACTGTCAAAAATACATCCAGCATTTTTTCATAAACATATATAATGTAATATAAATATAATATTGAATTAAAATCCCACAATCTCATTTATGGGATTTAAATATAGTACAAATATGTTTATAAGAAAGTTTTTTTAAGTTTGTGGAGGCCGGTTTTTTTTATTCTACCAACAAATTTTGGTAGAAAAAACCATCCTAATTCTGTTTAGTAAAATCTACTAATCAAAGTAGTAAAATCATTTTTGCTATATAGTTAAGTTATTGCTGTCACTTCCTTCATCAAGTTTGACAGCCTTTTTGTCTCCTGCCGCTCATATATTTTATGGTTATTTTGAAATACAGTAAACAAAACAAAGTAATACAGAAAATGGCATCACTTGTACTACGGAAAAAAGAGTATAAGATGAACCAGTCAAGCAAGTTTGAAATAAATTCTTACAAACTTCGACAATAAATCCAGATGAATTAGTTTTTGCGAAGAATTGGAAATTCTTCACTTGAATTTCACGATTTTTTTGATTAAGTTAATGTTTTAAATACTTCGAAACAATTATTACATTCCATTAGGTTAATATGCTCCTTCCATTTTAATTAATACAAACACATGACATGACCAATGTCGCTGTATATTTTATTAGCGTTTCTCGACGTCACAAAATTAACCAAATAGAACAGCACATTCTCTCTATTTGAAGTAAAAATATATTCACTAATAACAATTACTTAATCTAAAATTTAAGAGATAATACAAATTACCTTTATCTCAAGACCTTAAATAATAACACATTGAGGCATCATACACAACATTCACAAATACAATAAACATGTATGTATACTACATTCACTTCCATCACAATACTTTCCCCAAGGTGTGCATACTATCCTTTAGCATTATAGGCGTGCATAGTATCCTTCAGATTATTTGGTTCATTTGGGGGTCAAATGGCCGCTTTTTTGGAAACACGATGTATATTTGTGATTTGTATTTCAATACCTTTGAAATGATACACCACTAAAAATAAAAAAAAATAAAAAAATACGTGTGGTGTCGCGAGACACCCGGTAGGAACGAAGTTCCTTACATTTTTCATTAAATATAAATTTTAAAATCACACTGCTAGGTACCAGGTACGTATACATTGCTAACTACTTATACATGGCGGAGTTATAAAAGAGACAAAATTAAAAGTAACGAACTGTTTGTATTAAAGCAAGCGTCTTAATATAAATATATATTCATATTTTACGATTTTGGTAGTATTCATACTACGGAAAGATTAAATTTTAATTTAAATCAAATTATAATTATTAACAACTACGGGAAACAACCAGAGAAAATACACTCCAGCGCTGGGATTTGAACCACAGGCCTCTATATAATAACACTTTTTCCCGTCTTTTAAAGCTTACGTTTACGCGAGCGTTGCGTGTGAATGCTTGGGCGGATAACGTTTTCCGACGAATTCGTGAACATGTGTACCAAATTTCATCTAACTCGGTGAGCTTTTACTCAAGTTATGTCATCTGTAGATTTCGTGACGGTGATTTTGTGACGGTTATTTTGTGACGGTGATTTTGGTAGTTTTTTTCGGATTCACTCCCGGGCTCCAGAACGTGCCATAAGGAACTTCGTTCCAAAAAATAAGAATTTTGGGTCACCATAGTTGGGCCATCTAAAATGAACATCTGTCATCTGTCACCTAGAAAATTGTTTGTGTATTATGAGTAGAATAAAAATGTTAATTAGAATATCAGCATTAATTGAAGCGAGCGTAGCGAGCTTCCTACATTCAACGAAATATGTTCCGTGTCTGTCTGTCTGTCTGTCTGTCTGTCTGTCTGTCTGTCAGTAACGTTCACGCGTGTGACGATAACTTGAGTAAAAGTTGACCGATTTAGTTGAAATTAAGTTGAAGCTAAGTTCGTTGGACAGCGTGATCCGTCCAAGAGTTCGCGCGCAATGCTCGCGTAAACGTGAGCTTCAAATTTAAAATTGGAATTTCAGGACGGGAAAAGATTCTATCATCATCTATTCGATGAGACGAACATTATTTTCAAATAACATTTTTTACCAAAACCAACAGCGACACCGCTATGACTTAATAAAGATCGCTAAAACTATTAAAGCGGACCTAAAAGTTTATAATAGAGAAAACAACCTTTTTACCGATATCTTACGTTCTAACGTATCGATTTTAATAAAACTTCATATACACCATCTAATGCACAATTGAAACAGGTATGCAAAATTTCAACTTGATACAAGCAAAATTCTTTGCGTAGCGACGAGATACATTTATAATAATTGTTTAAAAGCTACCGCGGGTGGTGAAGATTGTTATAGTCGTATAGGTTTGTTTAGGAAGTAAAGCTTTGTACCGAGTACCCCCACTCTTCCCTACACTAACCCTCTTCCACTTATCTTCATCTATGACATTCATCATGATTAATAAATTTCAATATTCAGTATTTCATTGCAATACGCTCGCTTCAATGATAGAGCCACGCGATGCCTAGTTAGTACAAGAAGATTTATTAATTTTATTAATGGCGACGAGTGCAGAAACGAGCCCTAAGTACGACGGGAGAAACTAAGTCACAAAATTTTAGTAAAATTCGAACAATAAGAAGAACGGTGAAAGGACAATTAACCAGACTGGTATTCTGGGGCGAAAAAATAAAGTAGATTGGACAACCCCTGGATTTGAAGTAATTGAAGCGTGCGTAGCGAGCTTCCTACATTCAACGAAATATGTTCCGTGTCTGTCTGTCAGTAACGTTCACGCGTGTGACGATAACTTGAGTAAAAGTTGACCGATTTAGTTGAAATTTGGTATACATGTTCCTCTTACTAATACTCAGGCTAAGTTCGTTGGACAGCGTGATCCGTCCAAGAGTTCGCGCGCAACGCTCGCGTAAACGAGAGGTACAAAAATTAAATTGGAATTTCAGGACGGGAAAAGATTCTATCATCATCTATTCGATGAGACGAACATTATTTTCAAATAACATTTTTTACTAAAACCAACAGCGACACCGCTATGACTTAATAAAGATCGCTAAAACTATTAAAGCGGACCTAAACGTTTATAATAGAGAAAACAACCTTTTTACCGATATCTTACGTTCTAACGTATCGATTTTAATAAAACTTCATATACACCATCTAATGCACAATTGAAACAGGTATGCAAAATTTCAACTTGATACAAGCAAAATTCTTTGCGTAGCGACGAGATACATTTATAATAATTGTTTAAAAGCTACCGCGGGTGGTGAAGATTGTTATAGTCGTATAGGTTTGTTTAGGAAGTAAAGCTTTGTACCGAGTACCCCCACTCTTCCCTACACTAACCCTCTTCCACTTATCTTCATCTATGACATTCATCATGATTAATAAATTTCAATATTCAGTATTTCATTGCAATACGCTCGCTTCAATGATAGAGCCACGCGATGCCTAGTATTAGCTAGTTTAAAGGGGTACTACAGTAAATTTACCCAGGTTAAAGACGAAATTGAACAGTTAACTATACGAACGAACAACTCCTGGAAACAGAGCGGCAGTATAGTTATAATATAGACGATGTTTACATTGAATTAAAAATTAAATTGGACACAATTAAAGCTAAATTAGAGAAAAAGAACAATATTACATCAGTACATGACAGTGGAGGTTTACAGGCCTCTACTATTTTTAACATCAATTTTATGCCTCACCAACTAGACGAAACTTTCTGTAATTTTATAAAACTGTTTTTATAAAATCGCTAAAATAAAAGGAAATGTCGATTCGGAAACTAAGGACTATTTACTTTTACATGCATTGTCACCTCAAGTACATGAAAAATTAACCGATCTGTGCGCCCTGGAGGATCCGGTAGACAAAAATTACGAGGATATACTATAAGGAGAAAATATAACCTTAAACCAAATCAAGATAAATGCAAATCTTTTAAAAGAAGTATAAATACCTAGGACATCAGATTGACGAAAACGGACTACACAAAACGGAAGAGAAAGTAGAAGCAATTTTAAAACGAGTAAACCGAACAATGAATCCGAGTTAAAATCTTTTTAGGAATAACCAATTATTATAACTTATAACAAATGTATTAAAAACTTTGTACAGTTTTAAACCCACTAAACAAATTATTGAAAAAAGGAACTAAATTCATATGGACACCAGAATGTGAAAGAAGTTTTAGGAAAGTTAAAGAAGAAATTGCAAACGAAAAAACATTGGTATATTTTAGCGCGGACTTACCACTAACTTTAGCGACTAATGCATCTTCACGTGGATTGGGAACAGTCCTCTCACACAGATATAAGGATGGAACGGACAAGCCTATAGCATTTGCTTCACGGACACTCACAAAAACGGAAAAATAATACAGCCAAATAGATAAGGAGGCCACAGCTATTTACTGGGGACTGAAGAAGTTTTTTCAATATTGTTATGGAAGGAAATTAATAATTATTACGGATAATAAGCCTCTAGAAGCGATATTTAACCCTGACAAAGCGTTACCCACGATGACGGCCACACGACTTTATAATTATGCATGTTTTACAGAGAAGTGTTTTAAAAGAATTACACATGACATTGTACATGTAGGTATAATCAAAATGAAATTGTTAGAGAGAAGCTACTGCAACTGGAAGGTAATTGAAGCGAGCTTCTTACATTCAACGAAATATGCATCTTGTCTGTCTGTCTGTCTGTCTGTCAGTAACGTTTACGCGTGTGACGATAACTTGAGTAAAAGTTGACCGATTTAGTTGAAATTTGGTATACATGATCCTCTAACTAATACTCAGGCTAAGTTCGTTGGACAGCGTGATCCGTCCAAGAGTTCGCGCGCAATGCTCGCGTAAACGTGAGCTTCAAATTTAAAATTGGAATTTCTGGACAGGAAAAAATACTATCATCACCTATTAGATGAGACGAACATTTTTTTCAAATAACATTTTTTAGTAAATCCACCAACGACACTGCTATGAATTAATAAAGATCGCTAAAACTATTAAAGCGGACCTAAACGTTTAAAATAGAGAAAACAACCTTTTTACCGATATCTTACGTTCTAACGTAACGATTTTAATAAAACTTCGTATACACCATCTAATGCACAATCTAATGAAACAGGCATGCAAAATTTCAATTTGATACATGCAGTAGTTTTTTTGTAGCAAAGAGATACATTTTATAATAATTGAAAAGGAGATGTGTGGATCGTCTAAAGTGCAAGTGAAACAAGTATGAAACTTGATACAAGCAGTAGTATTTGAGTAATGAAGTGATACATTTATAATATTAGTTTAAAAGCTATTCCGGGTGGTTAAGATTCTTATAGTGGTGTTGTATGTAGGTTTGTTAGGAAGTAAAGCCGTAAAGCTTTGTACCGAGTACCCCCACTCTACCTCACACTGCCCTCTTCCACTTATCTTCAACTATGACATTCCTCATGATTACCAAATTTTAATATTCAGTATTTTATTGCAATACGCTCGCTTCAATGATAGAGCCACGCGATGCCTAGTGGATAGGTAGATATAAGAACTAGCTAAAGAATGCAAAATGTGCTGCTTAAAACAAAATGAACCCTCTCAATTCTCAAGCACGTTTGCATTCATGGGAACAACCAGTGGGGCCATGGCAGAGAATCCACATAGACTTCGCAGGACCGGCTTATAGTCACTACTTCATAATAATTATCGATTCGTTCTATAAGTGGGTTGAAGTTATCCCAACAAAGACTATATCATCAGATTGGTGAATACGGATATTAAGGCAACAATTCTTACGTGAAAATGGTGTCACCCATAAAACAACGGCCCCTTACCATCCAGCCACAAACGGACAGGCGGAACGTTTCGTTCAAACCGTCAAAAAGAGTCTAAAAACAATGATGGACGAAGGAGGAGACATACATACAAAGCTCTGTAGGATTCTAATACAACTACGGAAAACTACAAATTCAACGGGGAACAACGCGTACCACCTTATGTTTAACAGGAATGTTAGAACACGAATCGATCTGATTTTAAGTGATATCTTACCATCAAGTAACTGCCAAGAGACCAGACCCAGAGTACGAAGAAGTTTCAAGGAGGGAGAGAGAGTACAGGTGAGAAGTTATCAGGTCGCGAAGGTAAAATGGAACTTTGGACATTTGACAAGAAGAGAGGGAGTGCTACACTACTTAGTCAGACTGGACAACGGACAAGAGTGCAGAAGACACCTCAACCAAATAAGATCATCCAGGTTTACAAGGGAGGACTGACACATCTGACATCTGTCACTTAGAAAATATAGTTGTTTGTGTATTATGAGTAGAATAAAAATGTTAAATGTTTTATAGAATATCAGTGTTAATTATTAAGTAAACCATGTTACAAAAATATTTATTATAAAATTTACTTTTTTATATGAACTCCCAGAAATATCTTTGGCCCCCATAGAAGTATATTTATGTATTTTTTCCTAATTCTTAGGGCCTTTCCTTATGGGTTAGCGGGGGGGGGGGGCATTTTTGGGGAGTTTTGTTTTGGAGATAATATGATCCAAGATGCGACGGACGGACGGAAAACTACCAAAAGCACATGGGTTTCTAGGATGACCTCGAAACCCTAAAAAGTAGAAAAAATAGAAAAATAATTAGAGGTATAAATCCTAATTTTGATCATGTCATATAAATATATTTCGATAATGGAATACGGGAAAAATGTTAAGGTATTCAATGTTTATATATAATCATATTTTACGATTTTGATAGTATTCACACTGCGGAAAGATTAAATTTTAATTTAAATCAAATTATTATTATTAACTACGGGAAACAGACAGAGAAAAATACACTCAAGCGCCGGGATTTGAACCACGGCCGTCTATATTTACAGTATAGCGCTCTACCAACTAAGCTACGCAGGAGAATGAGTTTCTCTGACGTTAATGATACCATGTCCCGAATTTGAGCTTTCAATTTTCCACTTGTCTTAGAAGTCAACATTAATGACATAGAACTAGACCGATAAAATAAAATATAAATTATATATAGAGGGCCGTGGTGCAAATCCCGGCGCTGGAGTGTATTTTTCTCTGTCTGTTTCCCGTTGTTAATGATAATTATAATTTGATTTAAATTGTTTATATATATGAAAGGAAAGACAACTAAGGATTCTACACGAAAAATAACAACTTAACAGAACGAATGGAACAGTGAAAATTCGATCCTGTCCAGGTTTGTAAAAGAAGTTTAGTCTGAGTTTCTTTTATAATGGTCAGATATTTTAATTAAATAAGGCAACAAAGGTATTAGGTAATCTTACACATTTAATATCTGGTTTGTTAAAAGGAGAAACGATTAGACCTCGAAACAAGCAACTCAATTATCCACGTGAGACTTGCAACTATATACAATTTAGTAATATTACAAAAATTTGTTAGGATGAAATATTTAAAATTATTTAATTACAAATGATACTGCCACATAAAATAACATTTTGTGATGTAAATTGTGCATATAAATACTAACAATGGTATTAATGACGTTAGTAATTATTTAACTAAGGTACTTAAAAGAACTATATAAGATTCAAACGGAATCTCACCTTAACAAGAGTTAAGGCACTTAGTGCTTAACCCTTATAATTAACTAGTTAACTATTCATCTTTTAAAGGGGACCCACTCAGTCCAATCTCATAGTCTCTGTCATAGCTCAGTTCATAGCTATCGAAATTTACATATTCAGAATCCTGGTTTATTAATTACAACCAAACCCCGACAATACTTGATTAATTATTTTAGTATCCAGCTAAGTTTCAGTATTAGAAAGCCCGGTGATTATATTTGACGAGGACTATGGATAATTTTATAACCTTTCATTTTGAATATAATCTTTTTAAAATAATATAATAAAAGTTACTTAATCACAAAATAAAATCAGATACGCTCTGCAGTACTCATTGAGCTATATCCTTTTTTTTATTAGTATCTCTGTCTCTTACCCTTTCTTGTGTAACCATTTTAAAAGTTTATTATCTTAATGAAAAAAGACCTACGATAACACAAAGCTTGTTTTTTTATTATGAACATATGGCGATATAATGCAATGTTGGTTATTTGTTTTAGAATTGAGGTAGGATGTGGTTGAGTCAGCTAGTACTTCTAGCGGTGCTGTTTATTAACTGCAGCTGTAGTGTCGAGTTCTTCAGCGGACCAAGATACGGCAAAAGAACCAAAGAAGACATTGAAGACAGTCATCCGTGTATGTTTATAAAAGTTATTCAATTAAAAAATTATTTATTTTTTTATATTATTAATCACCTTGTAACAAGTAGGGCGTTTAAATGTAATACCTCGATATTTACTTATACCAAACAAAATTTAGAGACCAAACTAGATAACATAATTTTCCAATATTACATAAATATTACAATTTAAAAATAATTACAAAAATTACAAGATAAAAAGAACTTTTTCTATACGACGTTTTTAATTTTCTGTCATAAAGCATAAATTTGAAACCCCTCAAAATGAAGATTGAAAATATGGATATGTCAAAACAAATAAAATAACTTGCGGATTTTTTCCGAACTAACTTTCCATACATCAAAATTTGCTGAAAACGAATTAAATTCTGCTGAAATATGGCTAAAAGTATTAAAATAATGCATTGTCATCGTGTTCTGAGCTGTTCTAAAAGTTTCAAATGTCTAGCTACTCGGGAAGTTAGTTAAAAATCGATTGCAAGATTTGTACTGGACAAACAAACAAACAAACAAACAAGAAAGCAAGCTAATAAAAACGTTGTAAAATACATTGATTGATTAGCAGGGAGTACTGAGTATCTAACCAGTTCTAACCCAACCTGACCATTTATGCTACAAAACAACACCTTACCAATTACGGGTTAAATAAATAGTACAAAATTATATAGCATTGGATGTTTTGTATTTATTATTGTTGAATTCTCATTTGAGGAATAACTCAAGCTACGAGAAAAATTAACGGCGCTGATTAAATTTAACTGACAATAATTATTACATACCTATTATATTCAAAATAGTTGGGAAAAGTGAGAGGTGATCCAGAGCGGCCCCAAATAAATGTTTTCGATATTAATACCAACTCAATTGCATTCACATCTCGTTGATGTTCACACAGTAAACAACTTCCATAGATTATTTACGATTTAGGTAAATTATTTAAATAATAACTCTACAGAATTTATTCTCTTCTTAAAAAAGAAATCAATTGGATAGGCGTGAAGTCTCACGTAAAAAAAAGTTTCGTTGGTATCGTGAACATAAAATTAGAGTACGGGGGGGGGGGGGGAATTTGTATGTTTTTTGACAAAATGGAGAGGAAAATGAAATATTATCCACAAGTGAAAAAAAAAAAAAATTCCCGTGACAGGAATTTGCCGCCATTTTGATCAAATTGCTAATCTTATGTTTTCTTTGGCCTATCAGACCGCACAGTTTGCATATTTTTCTATATTTTTAGTAACAGCAGAAATATAGTTTTAGGGGGGAAATACGCAACATTTTGATGTTTTTTGACAAATTGGCGCAGAAAATTAAACACTATCCACAAGTGTTGATATTATAAGTGTGATATTTTTGTAATCTACTCTTCAATACCTTTCATTTGATACCCCACTTAAAATTTAAAAAAAATATTTTTTTCCCCGTGACGAGAATTAGCCGCCATCTTGGATTCCCAGTTAATCGGATCAAATTGCTACTCTTATTTTTTCATTGGCCCATCAGACAGCAAATTTTACATATTTTTCTATATTTTTAGTAACAGCGGAAATACGATTTTAGGGGGGGGGGGGACACGCAAAATTTCCAAGTTTTTTGACAAAATGGCGCCGACAATTTAACACTTTCCCTATGTGATATATATATTTGTAATATACTCTTCAATACCTTTTATTTGATACCCCTCACAAAATTTTTTTTTTTTTCGAGTGACATGAATTATCCGCCATCTTGGATTCCCAGTAAATCAGATCAAATTGCTAATCTTATTTTTTCTAGGGCCCACTAGATCACACATTTTGCATATTTTTCTACATTTTTAGTAAGAGCAGAAATACGATTTTAAGGGGGGGGGGGGGACACGCAAAATTACGATGTTTTTTGACAAAATGGCGCCGAAAATTAAACACTATCCACAAGTGGTATATATATATTTGTAATCTACTCTTCAATACCTTTCATTTGATATCCCAATCAAAAATTTAAGAAAATATTTTTTTCGTGTGACGAGAATTATCCGCCATTTTGAATATGAACAGCTGATAATTTTGTGTTCTCTATATTTTTCCTGTGTGCGCGTCAAAACGATCTTTAATACGGGAAAGTTTCATGTTTTTATCTCTTTTGATTCAAAAGTTATTGGAACCGTACAGAGTGACAGACAGACAGACACAGGAACGAAACTATAAGGGTTTCTTTTTTTGGTGTTACCAACGAAACCCTAAAACTCGGTACGAAAAACTCATTATACATAGAGACTAAATTTACTGACTAAATTGACTGTGACTAAATTTAAATCCAGCAATAAATAATTTAATCAATTTATTAATTAGCACACTTAAAATGTTTACCAGGTGAAATGTTCAGCCTAGGTCATTACTCATTACCTGCCTAGGACGGGGGGTTTTAAAATTAAGATTAGAAGTTATGAGTAGCAGATAAAAAAATAAAATAAAAATAAAACAAAAAAATAAAAATAAGCTAGATAATACATTATCTAGCTCTTCCAAAAGTTCTTGTTTTAGCAACTAGCAATTGCCTACAGAATACTATAGAAATAACATACACATGTATGAGTTTGATCAAAAATCATCATTTCACCTTCCAAATTGCCAAATGAGTTTTTAAATAAACTTCTTTTCTTCTTTTCGAAGACAGAGAGAGAGAGAGAGAGAGTGAGAGGAAGAGAGAGAGAGAGAGTGAAAGAGAAAGAGAGATAGAGAGAGAGAGAGAGAGAGAGAGAGAGAGAGAGTGAGAGAGAGAAACTATTATTTCTTTCAAAAGAGGTTTCATTATAACATCTGGTATTATGAAAAAACACGCTGTTCCGAGAATGTTATTATTTTTAATAATTTTCTTTTAAATTTCTAGATACTATTGAAAATGTGAAAATTAAAAAAGCTAAATTAAGAGTTTATGATTTAAAGGTAAATAAATAAAAAAAACATTTCCATACCTCTTGATAACAAGTAAGGGGCAGCGAAATCATGTTTTCATCCATTCTGAGCAGCAATGGTAGTCTGGACATCTGAAAATTAACAAAAATTTAAAATCCATTTAATTTTTTAAAAAAATGATTAAATTTAAAATGATAAACCATAACATTTTGATTTCTTTCTCCTTATATGGTTCCACCATATAATTTTGTTGTGTAAGGTTTTTTGTTTCTAAGATGAGGCCCAGGCCTTTGATAGGATTTGGCATCAGGGCCTACTGTGGAAACTAAAGGGCATCCTCCCTTTTACCTGTAACCTTATCCTTAAATCCTATCTCCATGATAGATACTTCATGTAAGCTGTGGTCCTACCCGTTCGCCTACATGTCCTATTCTCGCTGGTGTACCACAATGAAGTATTCTTGGTCCTTTACTATACTCCTTTTATACATCCGATATCCCTCAATCCCCTTCCGTAAAATAGCTAGGTCTCCATCTTGACCGACGATTGACTTGGGCTATGCACACCAAAACTAAACGTACGGACCCTAACAGACGGTACAAACTCTTATTGCGACTCCTCGACCAAAGATCCCACCTATTCCTTTCTAATAAACTCCTTATCTACAATTCAATACTAAAACTTATTTGGACCTATGGAATTGAAATTCTTCAAATTCTTATAGGATCCAAGCCCTTCAATCAAAGATCCATCGAAAAATTACTATTGCTCCCGCATACGTTTTCAATCTCAAAATTCCCTGAGTACAAGACCTCGCTTCTTCCCGCTACAAAAAATTCCATGAAAACCTAAACCATCATCCTAATCCTTTAGTTGAATCCATGGCTTCCATCCATATCCCGATCGCCCTCCCCGTCGCGTCGGCTGAAGAGGTGTTGGCTATGAGATTTATTACAATACTTAAAATAATGCACAATACCTGACAGGAGTATTACCACTGGATAGCCTCTCCTCTCACGATACACCACGCTAATTAACCATTGCAATTTATGTTTCTAATAGCAATCTTTTGGAAATAGCAAAATAAAAATTTAAAAAAAAGAAAGGTTTTTTCTCTGGAGTCACCTTTTAAAGATAACGTTTGTCACCCTATAAGGTGTGAACCATCCTCTTCTAGTGTTTGGTCTCGAATATTTATAACAATAATGCAATTACAGCAGTAAGGCACATCATATCTACAATAATTCCTTTTTTACAAAGGGTGAAGAGCATGCAATTCCTGGTTCCAGAATATTACTCGTATTACAGATTGATTAACTAGATTGATTATATAAGATGTGCTACAGACTACAGAATGACTCATTCAACATTGTGGAGGGCTAAAATGAATTTGAATAAATATATGTATTTATTTAACAGCAGTTAATTTGCATATCATCATTAATTTCTCTATTAATAAACACATACATGTTATTTACATATAATCTATACAAATTGATTGGAATTTACAACAATACATACTATTCAACATGATTTTATTATAATTGCTATCGATGCAATTTGATAATAGTTTGTTTTGATTGCCTGCAGATCTCTCAAGGGACATAAGGTCAGGAGTATTTTGGTCAGGGACAAGGTATGCAAGACGAGGTGCACGTGACTCAAGAATCTCCGAATATCCAACAGAAGTCAAACCTAGATCGGAAAGATTCTTCATGGGGACTAGATATGGCAAAAGGACTCCTGGTAAGATTTACTTTACCAATATCTAGTTTAACTAAATCATAACAATCAATTAAAAATATTTTCTCATGATGTCTAAAAGTAATAAAATAAAAATAGTTTACAAATTTGTGTGGCACATAGCTTCCTCGAGTGCTATAATTGGACGAATAGGTCACATGAGATATGTAACTGTTTCGGTTGCCACACATATTTTTAAAGCAATATTTAACCGTAGACGGTTTAAGTTGATTTAGTTGTTTTTTTCATAAAATTAATATTTAGACTAGTTTCCTCTTGTGCAATTTTTGGGAATAGGTTACATGGAACAAAATGTTTCACCATTTGAATGCATGCAGGAGGGATGATAAAGAATGTCTTGTTCTTTGGACTACTTCGGGGGGAACTTGGAATAGTTTCTTTTTAAACATATATAAAATACCCACTCACGTACTTACGGAAAATTTTGAGAACTAGGGTTTTTTTAAGGGTGGGGATTCATTTAGGATAGACAATAAACAGGTCAAGTGCTGACTACAGCACACAGCGTGTCCGTAGGCAATGCTGTATTGGTTAAGTAGTACCTATTGATGGTGCTCGTTAAAATGCTAAAAAGCCTACTTTGAACAATCTTATGGGTTTGATATTCTCAAAACACATAAACAATAAAGTATTTTTTGGCAGTGAACCGGACTATAAACATAAAAAATACACCCAAAAGAGCATAGTTATAAAAAGAAGTATTTTGTCAATAAAAACAAAAAAAAAATTTTTTCGAAATTTTCAAAAAGTGATATCTTTATTTTTGGTCAAAGAATGTTCAGGAAATTTTTCAGAATTTTTGCACTTTACATAAGCGAGAAAGAAGGGGGGGGGGACACTTTTTATACCAACTTCCAACTCTATCAAATGCAGATTCTTAAAAAAGCGTCAACAACAGTAGGGTAAGTTTTTGATACATGTGATCATGGAGTAATGCAAACAAATTAATGTTATATGAATTTCAACGCATGAATAAAATTAAGATTAAAATGCAATATTGCAAGCAGACAAATGCATTGCACACCTAGTATAATATTATAATATTGTGTATGTAATAATAGATAATATCAATAAACCCTTGATATTATAATCGATTGTAAAAATCTCTGGGATAGCATATGTTTTAAATGGTTATTATGGGCTGAAATTAAGGAAACTAATTTATCTTTGTTTACATAATGTGTTTCAACAACGCTTAATCGATACGAAATACTAGGTTGTTAAATTATAAAAAGGAACATTAAAAAAACCAGAAGTCAATCGGACACTTAAAAATATGTGGGTGTTCATGTTCATGTGCAAATTTACCAAACTTTTAATGCATGACAAAATTTACATACTTTATTCATATCTTAAAAAATTATTTTGAATGTGATGGGCAGTAGTCAATTCTGGGTAACATTCAAATGCAAGGCGGTTAAATTATGCTACCATTAATACCCGTTTACCGCTATCAATACGTACTTTAATTCGTTTTCGTTCTGCTAATAGATTAATGCCTCTTTTTGCATTAGTTAAACATTGACCTACCTGCCTGTGTAGTAATCTTTCTGCTTCTAAACGTTGAATGCGGTGCTCTCAACTGTGTTACATTTAAATTCATAATATCCATTTTCATTCTCTTACGAGAGTTGTTTCTCTATTCTTCTTTATCGTCACTCGTGCTCATTTTTAACAAGTCATGATCGTCGACCGATGTTTGCTCGCCCTCTTCTTGGCAATTTTCATATAATATAAATAAAAGATATTTCAATCTCGAATTGTTGTATGCTGTAAAAACATTTAATTATACGAGTATATTACTTTGACTTTTGTACCCCGTACCCGTGAACCTAACTTTATTTCGAACACCTTACCATCTCTAAACCTAACGAACATATTGGTGGGAATATGATCACAATTGGATAAGTGGTTCAAAAGTTTGAAGAACATTTACGGACGTACACTGAAATTTTATACATATTATATATATATATATATATATATATATATATATATATATATATATATATATATATATATATATATATATATATATATATATATATCGTTATATATGGGAACGGTACATGTTATAAGTATCTACAGTTGATATTGTTTATTTGGAAGAAGTCTAGTGACTACACGTTTCTGGCGTGAGGATGACATAGATAGATCAAAATAAAGAAATAATAATTAATAAAACTATAGATAAAGGTAAAATGAGATACAAATTAATTAAATAACCACTGCCTTATCAGGCGTCGAGGATGGTTGTTTGGTATAGATTGGGAAGAAAGGAGTTGAACTAAAGGAATTTGTGTGATAAGGGGAGACTCATTAGAGAGAGGGAAAGTTGGTATTTTATTTAGTAAAGAAAAAAAGTGATTACAATTTTAAACTAATAATGGGAATTTAAATAGGTCCTAAGTTGGTTTTGGAGTCCTAAATATACCTAAACGAAAACGGACGGAGAAAACGTGCTAAAGCATAACCAATGTTTTGGAAAGGGCATTTTGAAGCATGGACGCACAGAAATAGAGTTTGCCTGTACAACTCTGTATACATATTAGAATATGACTGGATTATATTATCTTTCCAATAATGTGTATCCAAATTTACAATAGAACTAGCCTGGGCTCTCAATAATTACCTTCCTTTGAAAGCACACACTTCATCTACTACAATTCAAAACCAAACCAAACATAAGAGACACTATGTTAAACGTTGATTTTAGGTTGCTGTATTAATTATTTTCTAATCCCCTTCCCTAATGAAAACCCACATGGAAAATCTTTGTCAACAACTTAAATCAACTGTCAACTTAAATGGGACGGAAAAAGCATAACTTTGATATTTATTTATTAATTTGTCGAGCATTCCATTATTTAAAAAAATACGGTTGATGTCGCGGGACACCCGTTAAGGCTTATAATTGTAGACGATGAAAAACGTCGCGAACCACGCCCTCGTCGATACTGGATACGTCCCAGACTCTCTAGAGGACGACGTCGAAATCCAGTTAGTGACATGATGCAAGATTTAATCACAGACGACATGAATGAATTAAATCTGGAGTTCAGAAGTGGAGCTGGTTTCAGGAACTTTTTCCACATGACGAGTACTGAATTACTGTTTCCGCATGACAAATGTTAAAATAAAAAATTGTAGCGAAAAACAGTTATTGTAGAAAATTATAGTTAAAATAAAAATTATTGTTAAGAATAAAAAAAGGGAAACACTAAAATCGACCGACTACTCTTGATGAACGTCATGTAAGATTTGCCATAGTAGATGACCTCTCACTTGTCATCTACTATGGCAAATCTAAATAGCTGTGTTTTAATTATAACTTCCTAATTTTCCAAATATTATAGAGGCATGTACTTAACTTAACCCCAAGACACTTTAATTGTAACAGTAAGAACTTATTGAAGCAGGTCTGTGATTTTTTTTAGAGACGAAAGAGGTGACCAGAACCCCGGCACTCTGCAATGTAGAAAGTTTCCGTGCTATCTGCAATAGGTATGTTGAACTTTAGAGCAAGTGACTTTATTTAATTATTTTTAATAATTATCTAAGTAAATTATCATAAAAAGGCTAAAAAATTAATAGTATTAGGGAAAATAATGGTAATAATAATAAAAAAAAATGTCAGCCAATTTGTGTGGTTACATAGCTTCCTCGCGTCATATTGGATGAATCGATACATGAGATTTGGATCTGTTTCGATTCTCAGTGAGGTCACACTTATTTCTATTCTGACAGTTAAAATCTTTATGGTACCTACTATTTGTGGGCTACATTCGACAAACCATCCAAATTTCTTAAAAATCAGACGAGTCATTTTGGAATTTCCTTTTTTTGGGCATTTATTAGATGTAATTGTATGATTTATTTTTAGACACTTGTGAAAATAAAAATTGTTTGTCCACATATGGAAAAAACTATTGGATGAATTAGATTTAAACTTAAATGGGACCAGTAATGGGCTAATTATATGATTTGGTAACAGGAGCATTTTGATAACTAGAGAATTTTTGTGATTTGGTAACTGGAGCATATACCAACACCTTAAAAAATTGTGGGCCAAAGCCATGAGAAAAAGTAATAAAGAATGTAGAACACAGTCTTTATTTTCCTTTATTTTTTTTATTTATTATTATTTTTATTTTGTTTTGCATTTTTCTATTAAGTCCCAATCAACACATCATTATCATTAGGTTATTAGAGGACAGGGGACAGGGAATTTCTACTTCACTCATCTACTTGAAGTGAACATAGTGTGAAATATGTCTCACCTCTCTGGAATTTGAACACACCAGATTTGTCTGTGATTGACCTCGGTTTCATGCGTAACATTCTTACCACACGGCTACGCTGGTCCCCCTTTTTAATTCCTGCTAAACCCTTTAAGGCTTAATAGTAAACATAGCGACCACCCAAAAATCAGCTCTTTTATTGGAAATAGTCATAGAAAGTACACAAAAACAAAATATGTATACAAAAAAAAAACAACTCATTTTTAATTATCATAATATATGTCAGACAATAAATTATGATTGAATATATACTCGTATATATGTGTGTGTGTGAGTGTATGTTTACCACCCGGTAAACATAGCAATCACTGAGCATCTAGGGAAACCTACTTTTCTACAGGCCGCCTATGGGCTCGCACAACAAGGGGGGGGGGGGCACTACAAAGATTTCATTTTATAATGCTAATAAACTTAAATTTTTTTGGTACATGAATTCACGATTTACGCAATTCACAATTATTACTGTGGTCCACCATTTTTAGCAGTCACGGCACACATGTATTTTTATTGATATAATCCTAAATGCTCTTTTGTTTTAAAGAACAAATATTAATCTCAGTCCAGTTAACGAAAGAAAAATTGCGGAAATAAATTGGATTGTTTCGATATTTGGCATAGTTATTTGAAAATGGAATATCAAAAGTCCATCTGGGAAAATAGGTCCAATTATTATTATTTTTATTTTTTTTTTTTTCACATATATCTAGAAAATGTCATTATATGCACAGAAATTCATCATCGCTGTCGTACAAAAACATTTTAGTAAGTAAGAAGAGTTGAATCGCAAAGGCATGTTAAGAGAAAGGAGAATAATAGGCGAGCAAAACCAAAAAATGAAGCGGAAGGTTACGCTTCTGTTCACCTAAACTCCAAACTACTAGTCCCTGCCGCCGATCTCTGACTGGTCCGAAACCAATCCGTGATTCAATCAGAGCCTACTAAAAAAAAAAAAAAAAAAAAAAAAAAAAAAAAGTAGGCTGTTAGTAGGTGGAACAACCTACTAACAGTCAGAGTTTGAGTTTGGACTTCGTTGGAACGCTCAGTTCCTAATGCGCATGCGTCGGACGGTTTCAAATTAGTTTGAAGTGTGGTTGGAACAAACCTAATGCTTCCCAAAGTATCCTAGAATTATTATTGTGCTGATATCACAACAAGCACAAATCAAACTAACCTAAGATTTAATTAACAGTATGTATAAATTTAAACTCCATAAAAATGTTTATATTTTATATTTGTTTGCAGGATATTTCTGGATGACAGGTTCTCATTAACGTGATCTTTTTAACCGAAGACTTCTTCTCTTCTTCCATCCTTCCTGTTTACTACATTTCACACACTTACATCAAAATGCTTCTATTAAATAACTTATTTCTATCATTCAGAAAAATCAATCAATCTATGTATCATTTTAATCCCGTTTTTTGTCTTCTCGTAAAGTAAACATGAAATATTTTATGATAAATGTTAACTTTAGAAATTCTAACTTTGATGTTTTCAAAGTCAAAAAGTTATAGTGCTGTATTTTAATTAAAACTGTGTATTATAGTTTTTCTTGTTCAGAATAAACCTCATATAACAAAAAATGAGTTTGTTTTTTTTATATAACTTATTAATGTCTTCGACCACAGCAAAGATAAATGTAGGGAAATAATTATCATTCATTAATTATCATATCTATATAGTTATTAGTGAAAAATACACGTACATATTACATTCCCAATCACAGATTGAAGCAACATACTTATTTCAGTAAGTAGTGAGGTTTGTTTCTTTGTATGTAAATCTTATTGATTGTAGGGTCTATAGGAAAAAATTAAAAGCTCACTTTTGCAATATTTCGACCCCTTTTTGGGTCATCTTCAAGCTGACTAGAAGATTACTGCTGCATCCTGTTCATGCTAAACAAATATTTTTATTCAAACCAGGGTGCTTTTAGTCAATTGTTATAAAAGGGGTTATTATTTTCTTCAAAAATCCATAGTTATTCTACGTCTGTCACTATTCCTTAATGCTTCACAATTTGAAAATGTATATATCTCTATATAGGTTTTAGTGAAAAATACACGTACATATTACATTCCCAATCAAAGAATTGAAGCAACATACTTATTTCAGAAAATTAAATAGGAGCATCCAAGTTTGCATATTCTTTCTACACTTCAAGACCTTTAAATTGATGTATAACATGTCATAGTGACTAAAAACTTTTCTTTAGTCACTCACCATATTGGCCGCCATCTTGGATACATAAAACATTATCTCCGTCTGATATAACTTTCATTTAATCTCATATACATAACTTCTTCGTCACATGTTTTCCATTTGTTAATTATTTTTGGCTTTTCATTGTTGCATATTCATAATTTTATCCAACTTTACTATACAAATAATTCTTCCCTGGTGGGAAATTGAACCCTTTGCAATTAGATTTATTATTATCAATATCTCAAAAACTAGATTTTCTCTAGGAAAATTATGGTTAGATATGTAATTAAATGGACTACATTTTACATTTTTTTTATAACAACAAAACTGAATAACTATAAAATAAACATAAAATGAATAAAATAAACACAAAACTGAGACTAATCAGGTTCTATCTAACTTTCCACTGTAGATTTCAATGAAATTTTGGAGGTAATGCAGTATGAAGCTTCTAGTAATGTTTTTGAGAATATATACAACGTAAACCATACAAAATCATTTCAAAAAAAGATTGACCTCATTTCAAGAAGATTTTTTTTTATTGAAGATTGATTGGGTCGGCTCTTCTTTATTTATTTCATGGTTTTTTTTTTTTTAATCATCAAAATAGCTGACCACTTAACAAATGTTAAAACTTCAACTTACCTTTTGAATTTACACATCGCATCATGTCTTGAGATTGCATAATAGAGTTTTATGAGGCAGGTATAGCCATTTAATACTGCTCCAAGTATGGTTTCTCCTCCTTCAAGTAACTTATTTTGTTTAAGGCTATTTACTTAAAGAACCTCTCGACATTTGTACCTTAACTTACTACTGGTTTGAGACAGCAGTATAAAACTCTATCTGAGAGAGGCTTAGTCTAAGTTTGCAAGGATCAAAATAATATATATATATATATATATATATATATATATATATATATATATATATATATATATATATATATATATATATATATATATACACATATAATAATATATATATATATATATATATATATATATATATATATATATACATATATATATATATATATATATATATATATATATATATATATATATATATATATATATATATATATATATATATATATAATACAGGCTTGTAGCAGAGTTTCCTCAAAATTAAGTGACTTTAGTGACTATTTTTTTCAGAATAAGTGACTTTTAAGTGACCTGTTTTCCCCAAATAAGTGACTTTAAATGACTTAATTTTAAGTAAAAAAAAATATTTTAGTTAATTTTTGTTGTTTAGCACTGTTAAACAAATGCAATTATAAAAATTTTAGAACGGTTTTTTGTTCATTTGATTTTGTGTACCGTAACTATACGAAAAAATTGGGTACGGGCTACCTCAGAACTTTTCCTCACTTCGGAGGCCACCAAAGTGGCCTCTCCTGCTGCTTCGCAGCTGGAGGAAGCAGCATTGGACGTGGTCAGTACTTGGATGGGTGACCGTTTTGAACTAACTGATTTTATCATCATTCTTCAAAAAAAAAAAACTTTATTTTTACTACGTTTTTATTAGCTTGCATTCTTGTTTGTTTGTTTGTTTGTCCGGTACAAATCTGGCAATCGATTTCTAACTAACTTCCCGAATAGCTAGACATTTGAAACTTTTAGCATAGCTCAGAACACGATGACAATGCATTATTTTAATACTTTTAGCCATCTTTCAGCAGAATTTAATTAGTTTTCAGCAAATTTTGCTGTGCGGAAAGTTAGTTCGGAAAAAATCCGCAAGTTATTTTATTTGTTTTGCCATATCCAATATTTACGCAATCTTCATTTTGACGGGTCTTAAATTTGTGATAGATAAACATTGAATGACAGCCAAACAGGAAATATCGATTATATTATTTATCGATTATATTATTTATATTATTTCAAATATATCGATGGCATGCTTAAGATTTGGTGTTGGGGAGATCCGTTGTACAAAGATTTATCCTTTTATTTTAAGATCAGCTCTCTGGATGGTTGTCATTTATGTGAAGTAAATAAATTCGGAACTATTTTTTTTCACTAACATTATATATTATATAACAATAACAATTATATTATCAACATTACATACGATTCAACAGAAAATTTAAAAACGTAGTATATAAAAAGTTCTTTTTATCTTGAAATTATTAATATATTTTGTTTAATTATTGGATGTTTGGCGGTATTTTGACAGATGTAAACACAAACTTTGACGTCACCAAAATTATCGCACCAATAAATAATTATATTCGCTTATTATAACTTTTAAACTAATTAATAGAATTTCATCGGTTTTTTTATATTTGTTCCTTAATTCTTTCGGTTCCAACGATATTCTACAAGTCAAAAATGTATTTATACTTTCGGCATTATTAACTGTCAAAGCTTATAAATTCAAATATTGATAACTTCAAAATGGCGGCCAATATCAAAATGGAATTTGGTGGGCTTGTTTGTCATACAGAGAGGTACATTCGTGCCAAATATCAACTCGATCAGGACCATTTTCGATTTTTTAAAATTTTTGCTGACTTGCTGAGTCTGCTGGGACTGCGTTCAAGATGGCGGAAAAAGTTGATTTTCTGGGCGGCACCACTACAGGTAAAGACTGATTTTCTGCCAAGTTTCAAATCTAGGTTAAATACCTTGGGCGTTACGATGATAACATACACACGCACATACATACATACAGACGTCATGCTGAAAACCACTCAGGAGGTCTTAAAAACACCCAAAACTAATAATGCCGTTGAAATCTCGAAAAACAGTTTTTGGTGAAAACAATACTTTTCCTACTACAGGTTGTGAGGAAAAGTAATAACAATCGGGAGGGAGTTCGGAATAAAATATTCTTTTCATCCTTTTATTCTTTTTATTTTTTTCATCCATCTTCTTAATATTGACAATAAAACACAACACACGCCAGCTGAATCTACTGCAACTGTTACAAACTTTATCATTCATCCATCACAGTTCAAAGTAGGCCTAATATAAAATTCATAGTAAAAAAAAGTCTTGAGCTTACGAATTCCTTTTTGAAAAAACAGTTAAAATATATGTTTTGTATTTTAAAAAAATGATCCTTGTAAGCCCAAATAAGTGACTTTCAGTGACTTTTTTTAAATAAGTGACAAAAAAGTGACTCGTCAAAATAAGTGACTTTCAGTGACTCACTACAAGCCCTATATATATTAAGATGTAAGTACAATACTAGGAAAAAATAAAAATAGTGAATACATGTGAAAAAAAATGCGTGCCAAAGTTAAACATAAATTTTATTTGGCAATTAATCAGGTAACTCAATGTAGGCCGTTTGGATATTTTGAAATAAAAAATCCTGGTTAATGTCTGACTTGGAGGTATAAATAAATTCATGATGGGACAAAAGTCACAACTTGTAATGTGCACACGCACACTGTAGGTTGTTAGTAGAAGGAGGAGTCCCTTCCCATTGTTCTCAACATTGAACACCCACCTCTGTGAACCTTTGGCATGTATTTTTGGGATAGTCTAAGTAATTTCCACAAATTAGTTTCATAATTGTATGTTTCAAGGAAAAGAGCAGGTAGTACGGTATAATTCTTCCAAATGATTTACTCTACTAATTTAGAAATTACCATTTTATATCTCAATTATTAACCCTGTGGCAATTGTGGCATCTATAAAAGTTACAAATATAATAGTTTTATAAGCTCTTTGGTAGGCCTAAGCTTTCTATAGGTTGTTGTGCCAAAATTATTTTTTATCTCAATTATTTACTTTTTCCACCTTACATTGTATCTTACTTTTTTTGGGCCTTCCTGTAAGGATTGTCAATAATGACTTTGCTTTAGTGATACTCCTTAGCTCACAGCCCAATTCAGAAAAGTGAGCCTTTTTAATTTTTTATTAGACCCAATTAGTCAAGAATAGGATATTTTCTCTAAATACTTATAACTATCAATTGAATTAAAAATCAATACAACCAAGATAACCAGATTTAAAAACAAGGGGAGAATTAAGAAAACAAATGATCTAACCAAATAACATAATTGAAATTTATCGCTTACAATAAATTATTATACAAACATAATTATATACTTAAAACATTTACACTGTTGTTATTTATAATAGCAGTTGCTCTTTCTTACACAGCTTTAACTCTAAAAGTATCTCTAGTATTTTTGTCTTATTGAGTCATAACTATTTCCCATTATTTTATTTTATTTTTTAAATAACAACCCTTAATTATATACAAATATAAAGTTATTTTATTTAAAATTCAAATCATACATAATAATACAATACTTTTAGACATACATAAAAATACAAATTATTATTAAAAGAGGGAGTGTATGTCTTTCATGCAACTATTTATTTTTTATAACTTTTTTTATGAATTTATACACATTTTTTTTAAAAATTTATTATTATTATTATTTTTACAAGTAAAAATATCACAAGTTGAAAAAAGTACACACGTAAACACCAAAATACTGCTCGCTTTTAATACATTAGCACATATATATATATATATATATATATATATATATATATATATATATATATATATATATTTATATATATATGTATATATATATAACGAAAATCAACTAGAATTATTAAAAATTAAAATAAAAAAATATACAGAAATAATGTTAGAACCAATCGTGAAAAGTATCACATTCAACTTCTAAGTTACTTAATAAATAATAAGTACAAGCAGACTTTTAAACCAGATTTTTTTTTTTTTTTTATTTATAAAAAAAAAGATGAAATATTTTACCTACAGTTTGTACTAATACGCCCATTCAAACATAAACAGTAAAGTGAAAAAAAAATTATTCACAAATAAAATAAATTATAATTAAGTTTAAATTTAAAAAATAATTATACACCAAAATGTATTTGTTTAACAAAACAAAGTAGTTGTCAACTTCTGAACCAGTATTAGAATTAAAACTGATATAAGAAAAATAATATACTTGTGTTAAAATATAATAAATAATTTTAAAAGAAAAAAACTTTGTAAATTAAATGAGAATATCTTTCATTAGTTTGAATACATTTCATAAAAAGCGTTGTAAATTAAATGAGAATATTTTTCATTAGTCCGTTATATTTAAGAATTGTAGGCCAGAAGATAATTTCAATAACTTATTTTTTAATTTACTTAACAAGGACAAACACAAATATTTATTTATTTATTTGCGCAAGAAGAGTAACATTTCAAAAGTTAACACTGGTTCAGGATTGAATTTAACTAGACCGAAAAATAATACAGAAGTTATATTTTTTAAAGTGAAAAGAAAAGAGGTAGATAATAAACTATAATAAGACAATTTAAATCAAATGCAGTGTGATATATATAGAGTGAACAAAGAGCTTAATAATTATTTTAAAGAGAGTAGTATAATTAATTTGAGATGAGTTTTATTTGAAACCAAAATATTAATGGCTATCTCATTCTTGTGACAAAGGGATATTGATGAACAAAGAGAAGATATTTTAATTACTTGAGAAATTTTTTTTTGCCAATTCTTCCTTTACTTAGTATGAAGATACCAAATAAATCTTAACCATACCTAATCATAGAACTCTCCTTCATGACAGACATTAAGTCTTGCCAGTCCCAAGCCCAGAAAGTCAGTCCAAAAAAGGAGGGAGAAAAGGCAAACCTAATACCTGGTCTATGTCTATATACCAACATATCTAGTGAGTTTTTCAGAAAGGTTGTAACCTAATAATGTATTGGTATAATCATAAAATAAATAGCTAAAACACTATTAAACAATATTAAAGACTAGTGAGTTATAGGAAAACAAAATTATATGAAGTTAGATTGGAGGGACATAGAGGCCACCTTGATTAATTAAGTTTGAGGCATTAGTGCACCGGCCGAACTTAGGTTCAGCCCTGACCAGGCATAGAGTGAATTAGCCTTCAATCTATAAAAGAAGAAATACAGACAATCCTCGACTTCCATATTTGACTAATGCATTTTTTTTCTTAATTTTTAAATATTATTGATTTATTTACTTTTATTGTTAATATAGGTCAGTTTTCCCCTTTTCTATACATGCGGCTTCAACAACGGTACCTAGACCATAACATGTAGTTGTAGGCAGTGATTGATTTGTGATGGTATGCACCAGTATGCCGTACCCCGTAATGGTACATCTGACAGAAGATTGTTGTGCACATGGGAGTTTTATTTTTTGCCAAGTTTAACATATGTTGAATTATTCACTCTTTTAAAATGCTCAAAAAGCATTAAAATAACGTTTTAAAAAGTAAAAATTTTAAAACTCTTTGACCACAAGATCACAGTACCAGAACCTCTTTTTTAACAAATTAAGCACTGGAATTGAAAACAAAATTGAGACCTGCGTAGTAGGTATGATGAGCAGAGATATGATAACCTGACCTAACTATAACTAGTCTAGGAGTTTATAGTTTTCAAAATTATTTGAAAACTGTTTTGGAAACTCCTTAAGGAAACACTTTCAGTTTAAAAACAAAACCGTTTTCAAAATGGTTTATAACTCATGTAAACACAGTGCAAGTTAATTACCGCCCGTTTAAACTAAAAAAACTAATTTAATGTATATTTGTGAACTTAACTTTTATGAATAATCAGTTATTATTAGTCTTACTTTTCTTACCTACATTAATATTAAAGTTAGTGATAACTCTGACGGCGTGAGAAAATTGATGGAGAGCCATCAAGAGCTCAAGATTTTGACATCTACAAGGTCATAAGTTAAAATCTCGATCACTCATTGGTTCTCCTTTGACTTTCCAACCAAGTAAGAGTAAACAATAATTGTAATATTAGTATGTATTATGTCTGATTTAAGTAAATTATACGATTCATATTTTACGATTTTGGTAGTATTCATACTACGGAAAGATTAAATTTTAATTTAAATCAAGTTGGTAGAGCGCTACACTGGAAATATAGAGGCCCGTGGTTCAAATTCCGGCGCTGGAGTGTATTTTTCTCTGTCTGTTTCCCGTAGTTAATAATAATTATAATTTGATTTAAAGTAAATTATACGATGTAAATATTTTTTTTAACCCGACCGAGTTTTAATTCCCACAAGAAGTGAAGACGTGATGAAACGCAAGATTTAAACAGATTCCATAATTAGATTTGTTGTATAAGTACATAAAGTTGAATGAAAAAAAGGGTTTTGATACTCATATATTACAAAGTTTAGTAATTCTGAAGAATAAGAACCAGTTTAATAATATATCATTGCTTGGAAATGAGTAGCTGTGAATATATATTGTATTGAATAATACAACCTTGTTTAAAGGCCAATCTTCAGGTGAGCGTAAGGCCCAGGAGGGGCCATTGAACCAGGCGGGAAACAAAACAAGTGCCTCAGGCGAGAGACCTCTCGAGGCTACATCGCTAATTATCGCAATATTATCTTCAGAGGCTACGTGACACCATTGAGAAGATATGGTATGCTCAAGTATAGCAGTTACACGATTTCATACAAATAATTTAAGAAGGTGGGGTGGTATATTAATCTAGGATAGAACAATAGTTGAGTCAGAAAATAATAGGGTGGTATAGCAAGAAATCGGAAGATGGTTCATGAAATTTTGAACTGAGTGTACTACCTGAGAAAGAAGCAAGGCGCAAGGTAGTTCTAGTCGAGGGATGGTTGGAGTTTTAGAGGGAGCTATCTTACGATGGCTAAGTTAACATACCTCGTAACTATTAAAATGGTGATTTTGAGGTTTTCATTATATTGGCCTTGGGAGGCTTGTCGCTTGGGTACATGCAAGATCTGGTAAGTAAAAAAAAAAAAAAATTCTTCACATAGAAAATAGGCAGTCGTGACATCTTGTATCAGATTCGCAAACTATTTGTTATGGGATAGCTTGTAACTACGATAGACAGGTGTAGTGACGCATCGTATGTGTTTCTGGTGTATGTTTTGGTGAAGGTTAGTTGTGACACCTAATAACTGAGCTGCTAATTCGTAAGAGAGACCTCGAATGTGTCTCTGGTGTATGTGTTTTGGTGAAGGTTAGTAGTGACACCTCATAACTGAGCTGCTAATTCGTAAGCGAGACCTCGTACGTGTTCACTTTATTAAAGAAGTGACATAGCGAGACCTCGGGCTAATATTAAGTTAACGCTACGGTCGAGAATCGCTTGGCGGGGAAACTTCGTTTAATTTGTGCACTTAAGAGATTAAAAACAGTACAGTACCTTTGTCAATCATTACATTTGGGTGATTTAAACATTTGAGAAATTATATATGTATGATTTGTTCATAGGAGAGTTGATATCCCTTTGTCAAAAAAATACGTTGGAGTGAGGCCCTGCCATCTTTTCTATAAACCGGAGGGTATTCTTAAGTTTTACCAGACCTCGTAACTACATTATTTTATGAACTGTTACAATTTGACAATTACCAATGTTTCAGAAGGGTTATATGTTATACAAATTTATAAAACACGTAAAAAACTTGTTAAAGTAAATTTATTTTTTTAAATATTTTTTTCCTCCTGTAAACCTGACATTTTGAAGATACGAGGAATCACTTTTTAGCCATCGCTTAGCTAGTCTTAGTTTACTTTTTAAGAGGGTAATATGGAAAGGCAAAATGAGCTAGCTTATAAGACGTAAACGAAAAGACCGGGTTGCATTATACGTTGTTCAGAACGAATGTGTTCTCAACAAGTTTTTAAATCAAACTAAGATATAAAGGAGGAAATACCATCAAATTAACAATTAACATAAATATTTTGTTTAGCCATTATAACTAAACAGATTAAAACTGAATTGTATATAACTATAATCTTACCTTTAATTGACCGTGCTTTCGTAATTCTTCACGCAAAACGAATACGTAACTGGCTGTAATAGAATGACTTGAAAGTATTCTTTAAAAACCATACTCGTTACTTACTTTCTTAGATATACCTAATCAAAGTTAAATTCATTAACTTGAAAAGAATAATGAAATTTACGATTAAATCAACCACTTGATGATCGAGTTAAACGGAGACTCTCAAATTGTTTTAACATTACTAAATCTTTAATCACACCATTTAACGAACTGACATTTTTATAAGTGAAATTAAATAACTATGTGTTACGATTTTAAATGAACGCGAAACGAAACCGCAGCCGGTAAAATAATCATAGCGGCGTCACACCGACTACGAAAATTCCTGCTTGTCCTGGACCAGCACCAGACTACCAGACCAATCACAATCTACATCTCTACTTTAAGCATTGCCAACCTCGCAAAATATTTAATAATTTACCCTGAATTTGTTTATCTCTTTGAAAACTTCAAATAACAATTTATTTTAAAACATTAACAATAACAAAATTAACATTTATACTCGCCATTTTTAGAACGCAGTCATTAGATTGGTTATAATCGGATATTATCACAAATTATTTTCTTTACAAATTCTTTGTCTTAATTCTTTTTAAAAGGAAGGATGTTTTGATTAGGCACTAATATGGTTGTGGAGGGGGATATTTGTATAGGGGGTCAAAATATTGAAAAAAAGGAATTGAAACAGGTTTATATTATAGAGATCATGAATTTTTACCCCCCCCCCCCCCCCCCTTCTATAAGTTATCATTTACTTCAAAAGCTTTTGGTAAAACAAAAGAATATGAGGAGGTTTTTAGAAAAGATGGTGGGACCTCGCTCCAATGTATTTTATTGATAAAGGATATAAACTCTCCTATGAACAAATCATACATGCATAATTTCTCAAATGTTTCAATCAAACAAATGTACTGTTTGACAAAGGAATATAATCCCTCAAGTGTATAAATTAAGCTAAGTTGTGCCGCATCATCTCCTTCAGTTCAGCCAAGTTTTTATTTCTGATCAAGATTAGACCAATAAAACCAAAGTGCTCAGGGTGCGTTCGGAAACACTAACCAGGTCAACCAAGAAGTAACTGGTGTGTCTGGAAACACCAACCTAAACAACCGACTGCGTTCGTGAACCTCCGGTCGATTTAGTGGTCGACAGCTCCAACCCAGGGGCGTAGCTATCGGGCCGCAGCGCCCGTGGCAGCAGCCGGGCGCAGGCTTGAGGGGGGCGCCAAACCGGAAAAGATAAAATAGGTAGAACTTGAAAAAGAGAGAAGGTGAAAAATAATTAATAATAGAAATAGGAGAATAATAAAAATAATATTATTAATGAAATAAATTGATAATAACAATTACATTAAAGGATATTAAAAAAAATGTTTCATCAAATATATTGTTTATGGAAGTAAATTAAAAAAAAAATCATTCTATGAAACTTGCAATCTTAACTATAGAGGTAAGGCACAGAAGGTAACGGCACAGACATTGGATTTTAACGTTATAATTAATTGATAATTTATTTGCACATTTTAAAGCGCGTAAAAACAAAACTTTTCTTAAACTTTAATGGCCGGATATTTTTTATACAATTTACTATTTTTTTATGTAGGTACATATATTTTATCTTTATTTAATTTTTTTGAAGTTTTAATCCAGGAAAATAAGGAATAATAAAGGAAATAATTTTTAACTTTGTGAAAACACTCTTAGGGGGTGTAACAATAAGAAACAGTTAAGTTCCCCCCTCTTGGGAGGGCACCCATCTCTACGGGCTACTTTTACAAACCATCCAAATTTCGTCAATATCAGATGAGCACTTTTGAACATGTAGGTGAAAATAAATCTGTTCGAGCGTATATGTGGGAGATAAAATACACTGCCAATTAGTGTGGCACATAGCTTCCTCGCATCCTATCATGTACTTTATTGTTATATTAACATTAAAGTTTTATTACTTTATTGTTATATTGTTTATTGTGTAAGAAAAATTAACATTTTTTAGCGATCTTTAACACTTTATAGGGGTGTCGCTGTAGGTTTTACTAAAAAATTGTATTTGAAGAAAATGTTCGTCTCATTGAATAGATAAGGTTTGATTTTTTTCCCGACCAAAAATTCCAATTTTAAATTTGAAGTTCACGTTTACGCGAGCGTTGCGCGTGAACGCTTGAACGGATAACGTTGTCCAACGAACTCGACCTGAGCATTGGTAAAATAAACATGTCTACCAAATTTCATCAAAATCGGGCAACATTTACTCAAGTTATCGTCGCACGTTTCACGATTCGCGGACACACATACCGACAGACAGACAGAAAGACAGACACGGAACCAAAAATGTTCCCTGATGTCTGAAACGGATTTCTGTCTCGGAATTTTTAAAATCGGAGGCATAAAACTTTTTTGTTCTCAAAAGTGAACACAATGCTTCCGTTACCTTCGGTAAGCTCGGAAGCAAAAATGGGCACAGAAGGTTGAAACTTATATGGGACCAACAATGAAGTGATGACCTACCATTTAATTTTCATTAAAATTGGAAGAGCAGATTTTAAGATATTATGTTGGTTTGTAAAAATAAGCTATTGAATTTTTTGATCTTTTTCCAACTACATCTCGAAAACGGTTTGTCTCACTTCAAACATTCTTAGGATAGGACCTTCTTTGGTATTAATAGTTCGCTTTCAAAAATAAACAATTTTGCGAAACCCATTTGCTGTTTTTTTTTTAAATTTGCATGGACTATTTGTTAACTATACCGATTTTTTAGTTATTTAGTATAATCTTAAACTTGATGCTTTATTTTAACGTGTTCTATTTTGAAATACATTATGTATTTTAATTTATTACTCGTTCCTTTATAAAAAATTAGTTTTCTAATATTTTTATTACGTGCGTGTTTTCTGCTTATATGTTCCTTAAAGAATGTATGACTAATTACAAACATTAAACTTTTTTCCCTTCAATTGCATTAGTATTCGTATTATTATATGTATTTATTTTTTTGCAGTCTATTACTAATTTTTGATGCTTAAGATTGCTTAAGCTACTTCTTTGATTCTTATTGTTACAAATCATTGTTACTCGATAATAATATCTATTTACATTATTAAGTAAATGCATTAAGTAAAGGGCGCTTGCGCTTATTAAGTTAGGGGCGCATTTTTTTATCTTGCAGGCGGGTGCTATCAGAGCAAGCTGCGCCACTGCTCCAACCGAAATTGAAATGCGGTGAGTCCGGTTAGTAACCATAATGTTACCTTCTTTGGCGGAATGTCATCGTAATTTAAAAAGTGCTTTCTCTTTTTGCATCGTTTTTTTTTTTGCTAATCTTTAAAATTCTTTTTTAATATTTAGTTTTTGTGAAACATGGACGTTTATCGGCACACTCTTACTTTGTTATTCACCTTTTTAATTTTGAAATTGAAATTAATTTGGTGGGTAATTTTGTGACTAATAATAACAATATATCAAAACTGAAAGATGAAAAGTGTGATATTCCTGTGTACAACAGTTCACATAGTAGACTAAATATACGTTTGTCCTAATAGTTATTTACTTTGTTACCAATTCTACTTTTCAACATTTTATGGATCCAGATATAGTTTTTATTTTAGACAATAAAATAAAACCCCTGGATGAATTCAAGGAGACTATAAGGTTGAGAGTCGCTAGGTGGCATAATTTTGCTTGATTTATACACAAGAGATTATATCCATTTGTCAAACTCTTCATATGCATATTTTATACATTTAAGAGATTATAAATGTATCATTTGTACACAGAAGAGTTGATATTATCGATGTTAACAGTGCAGTGCAAGGTTTTAGGAGGAAGAAGCTGCTGAAAGTCGTGTAATCTGAGTTTTTAGTTGAAGGAAAAAGGAAAGGGATGACAGCTATATACAGATTTAACCTAAAGGGGTGATGCTGCAATGGTTTATGTACTTGAGGAATCGTCACAGCTTCACTTCAATCCTTCTATCTCACACAAAACAAAATCGAATTTATATTTGTAACCTCTCTTTAATTATAACCTTTTTGGTCGACCGATGCCTTCAACCGTCCCTTGCGGAAACAAAATTATTTTAAGCCACCATGACACTAGCCACAACAAACCGCCGATAAACCGAGAGGTTGACAGGTTAGTGTTTTCGAACGCACCCTTAGTAAGTTGAAAGACTTTTAGGCTAGGCGCACTAGCGATTTCTAATCGTGCGATTGTTTAGTCGCATAAATAGAACACATGGGTTTAAATTGGAATGCCCCATATGCGACTAAAAAATCGCGGCATTAAAAAAACGCAACCAGACCTATATTTGAGGCGATGCGATTGTCGCTCTTTTGGAATGAGACACACTGACAGGCATGAAATAGCACGCACTTGCGACTGTTTAGTCGAACTTCCGACTCTAGACTCAAAACATTACTCTGCCCGAATGATTTCATCTTTCCTGTTGTGTGTGATTTTTTTTAAAGGTTTTCTTTTTTAATACAATGTCAGACAAGCCAAGTGATAAGTCTTGTGAAGAAGGTGTCATAAACAGTGTGACTGATACAGAAAAACTCATTTGTGTCACTATAGGTGATTTTTGGTTCAATTACATTAAGTAAATACTCAAAACTATTTACACTCATTATATAAAACTTGAAAAAATCACGGGGATGATTACATTGGTCTTCATGCAACTTACAGAACTGTCCCTTCATTAATCTTTGGCTGGAAAGAGGATGAACCCAGTAACATGTTAGCGACGTTTGGCTTTCGCACGGAGCAAAAGAGCTATCACACAAGTGGTTTCAACGAAATCCATTGTAAAACTAAAATAAAACAAGCGATTTATTAGTCGCAGTGCGTGCACCTCATAAATCTTAGCGACAGCGATTTTTAAATCGCAGCGACAAGAAATCGCAAGTGGGCGCCACATAAGAGTTCATTGACTCCTAAGGGTTTTTAAGTATAATTTCTAGAATAATTTAATATGGTAAGAAAATTATGCATGGATTTAAAACTATCAGCAGTTACAGAAAATGTAAAAATAGTTTTAAATAAGGATCTTAACTTTCAGGACCTCTTGGGTGCAGGTAAACGTTATTTAGCCTATTACATATGTTTAGAATTTTGTTATTTTTATAGATTAGCTTCCAATTTCCTTTCTATTAGGCTTAGTAACTATTCTTGTTTTTCTTCTTCTATGTAAAAAAGTGAGGGTTTGGCCATAAAAAATTTACAAACACATTAATACAAATGGGTTGGCATCAAAAAGTTTCAAAACTTTTCCATTTTGCTCACTTATAATAAGCGAGTCAAGTACTTCTTCCTCGTACCATCAATTAGGTCAAATAAAAATAAAAAAGAGAGGAATAACAAAAATAATTATAATTATTAAAAAAAAGTCGTAGTAATAGAAATAAATTGAAATAAAGATGCATTATATGTTATAAACAAAAATCTGTTGTGCCATAAGAACTTTAGTTTCCCAGTTCCAAATTATGGTATATTTTTTTCCTTCAACATAGGAAAGTTGCTTTTTTTTATCAATTGAGTAACAGGTAATTACTATTTCCCAATTAAATCAGCTAACAATACAATAAAATTAGAAAGCCACAAATATTGCTTCCTCAAAAGTTATCATTAGTGTTGTAATAGAAAAAGTGGACTGAATAAGACAACAAAACACTCATACAGCTCTCTTAAAAATTTTTTAGAATTTAAGTTCTAAATTCGAACTTCTTAAAAAAAAAATAATAATAATAATAATAATAATAATATTTAACAACTTAAAATATGAATATAAAAAAAAGAATAATTCAATATGTACATAAATTGTCAGTAAGAAAGAGAGATCTGTGCAGTTTTACAAGAAAAAATTAAATAATTATTTAAAATAAAAAAAAACAAAAAACAATGAGACATATCACTAGAGCCAAAAAATACATTTAGTAAGAAAGATTTATCTAAATATTTAAACCACATTGTTAAAAAATTTATTTTTATTAAATTTTAATCGCCTTATTACACAGATTTTTGGGCGGAAACAGCTCATTATGTGTCTAAAACACTTATTAAAAACAGTCATGGGAAGATTTGTTTTTCTTTTTTTAAACATCTAAATCGCTAACGAGAAAGTCAATTTTTCTGAAAAAAGTGAAACATCCAATATAATTTACAATTATTATTATTTTAATTTTTTTTTGATACTTGAAAAAACAACATATAATTGAATATATCAGATTTGTTTTTTTAAATTAATTTACATTTTCAAAATATTTTATTAATGTAGATTAATAAATTTGGTAAAAATTATTAGTAAAATAATTATTACCATAAGTAACTACAAAAATATTTCTTTTCTTGTAATAACATGATCATTGAAAATGCCAAATGGATTTGGCATGTCAGCTTGAATCAGTAAAACACCAAAAATGTATTAATTTATAGTAAATTTCAAATATCAAGAACATTAATTACTATTCCAAACATACATAAATTTTACTAGAGGAAAAAATAAATAAACAGATTATTTTACACACCTCCATTTATTTTGTTAGTTGTAATTTTATTTTTTACACAAAAAAAGTCATAGAGTACAAATATAAAAACATAAAATTTTTAATTGGGCATATTAAAAAGGTGAGAGGAAGTATTTAGAGAAACATTTCTAGAGGAGGCTAATGACTTCCTTTTCTTTGTTTTTTAAAAAAAAAAAACTATTGTCACCATTATACGAAAAAAGTTAGTAGTTTATTGTATTAAAATTGAAAAATATTAAGTCAACAAATATAAAATTTACACAACTAAATATTTTTAAAAAAACTAAAATTGTACGCATATTTATAGAATGCCAGTCAAAAATAATAGTTTTTTATGTACTATTATTTAATTAACTAAGAATTTATCTTATGTATGTAGGATCATTTGGAGTCGTCGTTTCTTTGAATTATTATATCCTTTAGTAGGGTAAAATAATAATAAGAATTGAGATTCTACTCAAACTTACATTGGGAGAGGGGGATTCTAATATTACTGTAATATTTGTACTCCATGAATAAAAATTTTCAAAAATTATAAAATACTTCCTTTTTATAATTAATAATGCCTAATATAGGCAGATATAACTAAACTAAAGGATCATTTTAGGTTACTCTTTGAAAAAAGTGCTCCTGAAGACATAAGTAATACCGCTATATGGGACAAAAAAAAAAATCTTAATTATTTCAAACCTAATTCGTTGTGTTCAAAATTTAAGAATCTGAAATAATTTTAAGTAAACAAGAAAATATAATTAAATAAAAAGAGCCCTTCACTTTATCTGTAACACAAATAAGTTGGATTCTATATAAAAAAAAAAAAAAAAAAAAAAGGTAATAATATTAACATGATATAATTAATTAAACACTATTGGCACTAGTATGAAGGCACTATTTCTTAAAGTAACCTATGGCAGCATAACGCATTTGTAAAAAAAAGTAAGGTCCATTTAGCATTTATCAAACCTTTGGATATTATCACCCGTATTTTTTCAGACCTTTTTATTGTTTGAGAAAAATGTTCAATTCTTTAAGGTTCTGCTTAAACCTATAAAATTATAGCAAACAAGGTTGGTAGCAGGTAAGTAAATATTTTAATTTGAAGAACTATTCATGCTGGTTTATTACTGGTCAATTTTTTGACAAGAAAAACTAATAACTTATTTCCTATAGCTCCTTAGCCAAACAGACCCTTAATTTAATTAACTTTTTACCAACTTGAAAATTAAGGTCTCATGAACCCCAAATAGATTCACATTATTATTGAAATTGATTCTCACTACAATAAAAGTGACACAATACACTTGTTCTTAATCAGGTATAAAAATAAATTTACTATCATATTAAAGAGTTAACATACTTTTCTTCAATATGGGTATTATTCAAACAAAAGCAAAAGTAATATTTCAGTGATAGCTATGTTAAAGACATATTTAAACAGTCACCATGGATATGTAACAGTTCTTTATTTTACATGGATTTAATTTCCTTAGACAGATTTTGATCAATCTAGACCTTCTCCTCTTCTTAGAGGAAAGCAATTCCAAGATTGTAAAATTACAAATGCTTAATTCCGAGGGATCATTCCTACTATAAGCTGCTCACAGTAAATAATCATTAGAAATGACCAGATAGAGATTGGAGCCTGAGAAATTAAAAGATGGCTCACTATGTGATGCTTTATTAGAGAATAATTTCTTAAGTAAGAAATGTAGTATTTTAAATTAATATTAAATATATCGTATTTTCTAACTATTTTGGAGTTTGGGGTAAGTACTCAAAATAAGATTTTGTGTCCTCCAAAAGATATGGATTTTTATACATTCTAATGGTGTACAAAAAGTAAAGGGACTTTGCTTGAAAATCATTATTGTAACTCGATCATGCATTAGATAACCAACTATTCAAATTTGTTGAGTAAACCTGACATTTAACTTTAAGTTAAGCCATCTATATTTAGAAAGTGGACCATTTCACAAGTGGTTATAGTTAATATAGCCCTATATGAGGTAATTTTTTTTTTTAATCTTTTAATTTTGTAACAGGAAGAAAAAAAACTTTTAACCACACAAAATAAGAAGTAGATTTTATTTTGATTAAACTGAAAAAAACATTGAAATTTAGTGTAATCACCTAATAGACTAATGGGGCATTGTAATTTTTTGGCGATATACTATTTATTTTAACATCATCAAAGAAGTTGAGAGTAAATTTTTATACTCTTGGTTCTTCTATAAGCATAATGATTGCATAATAAGAAAGTATCACTTTTATTGTAATGTATATTTTAACCGAAACTGGTCTTCATTGGTTGTTTGTTGTAAGTCCCAAGTTGATTTAAAAAAACTTTTGAGGAGTATACACAATGGAAAATCCAAGAAAAAAGAGCTCTAAATTAAATAGATAGTAAATATGAATAGTAGGGTTCATGAGACTACAAATTATAAAAAGCAAAAGAAAAAAAAAACCATACAAGTATTTAAAAATTATTTGTTCATTTTAAATTAAAAAATAAAATAAAATTAAGAGAGTAAAGAAAAATAACTAATTGAGCACAAGAACCTAGAAAAAATAGTTTACTCTTTATTAAATGAAAGTTTGATTAAAAAAAAAAATACAATATTAAATTAACATAAAAAAGGCTGAGAACTTCTTCGTACATCAATTTCCATAAAAATGCCATTTTAATTTGTTTTCCCTTTTACTATAACTTTTAGAACTTAAATAAGAAGAAATGAATAAACCTAAAATTAAGTAAATTGTTACTTGTAATTAAGTGACTAGTGATGCTCTATACAGGTGTTTTATTACAATTAGTTAGTTCTGCCCATCTTGTTTCGAAGTAGAGTCTGAGGGCATGGCCAGCTTTTCCAACTGGAGAGTTGTCTTCATTGAAGGTTTCACAGTTGTCAAAGATGAGTCTTACGTCTGCTGCAAATTCCTCCCTTGTTTTATACCTGGATAAAAATTAGAGCATATTAGAATGTGTTTCCCTGTTAAACAAAACTAAAACAATTTTAATAGACAAGTCATAACTCCTAAAATATTTTGGGAAATATTAGTCGTATAACAATTACAATCAAGGTCTATCAGAGTATAATAATTTCTTCTGTTATATGAATTAATTTTGTTTAATGGAATATATGAAGGTACCATGGGAAAACCTTATCATAGCATAAAAATTGAATTTAGGAGAAAGGCAATTTAAATTTTACCAATGAATAGAAGGTAGGAAAATAATTTAATAAAATAAAAAATAAATTTAAAATAACCATAAAGTATGTATTAATACAACAATGAGTTCCTAATATAGTCACTCAAGGTAAAAATGTATTTTCCAATGTATTCAACCAATGTGATCAAGGGGATTTCCCTCTGTAGGTACCTTTAACATGTTTATAATGTCATACAAAGATCTGTAATATCCATAGACTAAAATTGTAGTTAGTTCTTCACCTAAAATATTGAAACTTTATCAAGTAGTATGTTATTGAATCATTTGGGATTAGTGTAGCCCAATAGTTAGCAAACTCTCACCTGAAACCAAGGCCATTTTATCAATATACCTGGTGAAGGGTCAAATCCCAAGGAGGTAAGACATTTTTCACACTGATAACAATATTAAGTGGATTTGTGAAATGGCCAATTCCACCCCCCCCCCCCCCCCCCCCCAGGTTGGCTCAAAAACTGCTTTTATCACGACTAGGTAATAATGATTAATGATGCTTTTTAAATATTAGGTGCCTTAAGTTTGTTGTTATTATTTTGATATTTCTTGGGAATATCTAATATTTTTATTTGGCAAGACTTTGGCCCTGATCTTAATTTATTAAGAGCAATTTCCAAGATTATTGCTATGCTTTCTAAGTGTGTATTGTTTATGGGTACTGGGTTTGTTTGTGAAGTGCAATTATAACCTTTCATAAGATTTGGTGTCTTGTCAATTTAAACTTAAAGTAAGTAAATGTAGTAGTAAATGAAGTATATGTAATACAGTTTAGGCCAAATGAGACTTAGTGTGTTAGCAGCAGGGGAAAATAAAATAAACAGGTCAAGTGTGTGCTAGTCAGCACACAGCGAGGGTCTGTAGGCAACCCTGTATAGTTTAAGTAGTACCTATTGATGGTGTTTTTTAAAGTGCTAAAAAGCTTACTTTGAACTATCCAATGGGTCTGATATTCTCAAAACACAAACAAACTTCCGATAAAGTATTTTTTTGCCACTGAACCAGACTACAACCATATAAATACATCGAAAAGATAGTTCTAAAAAAAAAAACGTATTTTGTAAATAAAAAATAAAATAATATTTTTTTCGAAATTTCCTAAAAGAGGTCTTTACTTTTGGTCGAAGAATGTTCTTCTTTATCGAATGATAGAGGGGGGGGGGGACACGTTTCACACCCACTTCAAACTTGCCTACGCTCGCCCTATCAAAATTATAACCAAAGAATTATATATTTTTGTAATCAGCTCGACGTACCCTTTCATATGATACCCCTCACAGTGTCAAAAAAAAATAAAAAAATTTTAACCCTTTAGTTTTTGTACCCTAATTTTTTTAAAAAAATATTTTTTGTAAGTCGCTATATTTTTAAAATATGTGGGTAGGTACAAGACACATACATGCCAAATTTCAAAGTGATCGGACGAAAGGTGTAGCCGTGAGAGCAGGCGACCAGACGGACGGACAGACACACGCAGGAAAATAAAATGGTCCTTGGTTTTGCCTACGGACCCTAAAAATGGGATGGTAAGCCAATGAGATCTCAGAATTTTAGAATCCTGTCAACTTAAGTAAACTAATTTATATAATAGTTGGGTATTAAGGTGCTGTTTACATTGGTTCCTCCTTCTTCTTAGAGATGAGTACTGCTTTCCTTGCAACCTGGGTATTCTTGTATGTTTTTATATCATTGAAGTTTGGGAAGATCTGCTGTTTTTGGCACTCTTGGTAATGGCTGGTTGTTAATTTCATTCTTAAATTGTAAATTTTTTTCATGGTAAATGCCTAATTGGCTTTCAATACAAAATTATTTGTTTCTACTGAGCTTTGTACAACTCATTCACAGTAAATAAAACTCAAAGGACAAAATTTAGTTTATTGTAAAAAAACCACAATAGTTAATGACCAGTTTGGACCACATAGGAATTCCTTTTAACAACCCTACTGACGCACACACAATTTCCTCAAGACTTAAAATTCTTTATCCCTTTTCCTCAAACTTTATATATATATATATATATATATATATATATATATATTATTATTATTATTATTATTATTATTATTAAAAATTTGTAAACAAACAAATGTGTTATAAAATAACTGACTAATGTGGTTGAAACTATTCTGTATTAAACATTAGCTATAGTGTTTGTTTTAAAATAAACTGATTGTTTTATCATTTTGTTTTGTTGACTTGTTTTCAATGTCTTAAGAGATATGATTTATTGACATCCCATAATTATAGGTCTTGGCACCTATAGTTATGGGTAATTTGATCATTTTTACTTACTCGTTGTGTTGAATCCTCTTATTGATGGTCTGAAGATCCATGGGATTTCTAATGATTTTCTTGTATGTAGGAAACTGTTTAGTATTTACAGCTAATAAGAATGGCCAGGCTTCATCATGTGCCTCAAGCTCATCAAGAACTGTCCTACAAGGTCCCATCTCTTTAGACATTCTCTTCTTTTCCCGCTTTCCTACAGGTGGTCCTTCTTCACTGCTTACAGGCGTACTGTTACCTCTGTAAAATAATAACAGTCTACATTGTAGTTTTCATTGATATTAGCTACGCGATTATTTCCTTAATGCTAATTATTTGGTTAAAGTACAGCTTAGAGTTTAGAGCCACCTTATACTAAGCAAAAATATGGCAATAGGAAGATGTATTTTGTTAAATAAATATATAATAAAAAGCTATGAATGAACTAATTACCAAAAAGATTTTTAAGACATGAAACTTGCCTATATCATACATCTGCATCTACAAACTGTAAATCATACATATTGTAATCTAGATCCTACCATATTTTTAAATAATGGATCCAGTATATTAACTTCAGCATTATAACAAATACAACATTAGTGGTGAAAGGGCTAAAATTACTCAATGTATCTTGTGTTTCACATTTCCATTCAATGTTGAAGATCAAATTCACATTGAAAGATACATTCAATAAACTTGAGAACAAGGGTTACAAAAGCTATCTAAGGGTAGAGAACACTGTGTGAATATATCACATAGAAATTGTGTGTTTATATCACACACATCACAATATACATAAAGGGTTTACTATAAATAACAGGAGTAACATAATACATTCTATAACTACGGGTATTAGAGTCGGGTATCTGACCCAAAATTGAACAAATCTTAAGGTCATTTTTGGGTATGGGTTAGTTACTTAAAATTACTTAAATAGTGTTAGGACAATTTTTAATGAATTTGGAAACATGTAAAAAGAAGTTTCACTTAACATCCAAAGTTGCTATGCACTCCACTTTTTATTCATCATAATGCAATAAATAAAGAGCCACTTTTAGAGGTAAACTATCGTTTAAGCATGATGACTTAATCATTTGTTTAACAATATGCAGTAGAACCCTGGAAATCCAAAACTCAAAAACCCCGATAACCTAAACAACTTTTGGGGCAAAAAAAAAGGTAATGAGAAGATGAAAAAAATTAGAGAGACATAATGTACACAGAACAAGAAGTTACATACTAAATGAAGTATATGTAGTACAGTTTGTGCCAAATGAGACTTAGTGCGTCAGCAGCAAGAGAAAATAAAAAAGTGGGGTGGTGAGCTAATGAGAGCTCAGAATTTTAGAATCCTGTGCTTTCAATGGCGCCTCACCTCTTTTTCACTTTCCCGTGCTGACAGTAAAACTGTAATATAAAATAAGAGTGTATTTGTGTGACATTTAAATGCATATATACATAAGAGTAAATAATTTTTCATGTACATAGTACAAGTTCTATTTCCTGTAGTTCCAGGTAGTGGTGGAAAAAATCTTACATTTTCATTGAAAAAGATTTGGATATGTTCTAAGTCATTCATAATTATTCTTGATCTTTTTTTATAGAAAAACTGGATATTCCTGGAGTCGGTACAAAGGAATATACCTATAAACTGTACCAGGAACAATGCTAATGTTATAAATTTGAATAGCCTATAAAAGCAGAAACTCTGATAATTCAAACAATGCAGAAATCCGAACAGGCTGAAGTCAGATTTCCGGGGTTCTACTCTATATAAAAATTAAATTCATGAGAAAAGCCTTATTGTTAACTTACAATACTGGAGGTGGTGTTGCAGGAGGAGGTGTGGTTGGAGGTGGTGGGGGAGGCTCCTCAAGAGGAGGTTTAGCAGGACTTGATTGTACATTTGACCTCCTTGTCACTTTCTTTTTAGGATGCTTTGAACTACAATTACAGCAGTACCATTTACCTCGGGGAACCTAAAAACAAACAGATCAATAAAATATTTTTTATTATAAAATATTAAAAGCAAACACCATGCCATGTCAACACCGGCACTGCTTAACATGCAAACACCAATATATCTGGTTATTTTTAAGGCTCCAGTAGAGTCAGATGCAGAGATGTTCTCCACTTATAGTTTAGATTTTCCTTTAAGATTTACTTCCCCATCTTGCTCAAGTGAGCAGTTTCAGATATTTACTAACCTAGTTTTATCTTTTTCCACTTTAAACCAAAGCTTACTAAGAGTTAATAAATGAAGCTGGGACTTTTGCCCACATAGGTGTTTTCTCTCATTCATTGCATAATTATGACTAGAGAGGTTAATAAAAAGCAACACAACAATATTGTCCCCACAATTTTATAAAATATAAAAATGTGGTGACAAGTTAAAAATAACAATACCTTGTTTAAAGGTGGTATCATACAGTCTGTATGATAAGCAACTGGACAGGCTTCACAGAGGAGAAGATTCCGACCAGTCTTCTTACCACACACTATACAATTTTTCTCTCCTTTAGCTTGATTCAAGCACTGGAAGCAATACCTAGTAGAACAAAATAATTATTTTAAAAATTAAAACTTTACTAAGTAGAGTGGTTGATCGAGACGGGCTTGAGAGGTAATAAAGAAACACAAATCTCAATGATAAACAAATTTTATGGTTTATCAGAAGTAGACTATTTTACAACTAGTGGCAGAAATCTTTTAAGTTTTTTATAAAACATTCAGAACAAAATTGTGATAAGTAATTCAGAGTGTACTTTGGCCATGCGCAATAGGTACCAAGAAGTTTCCTTTTTTATAAATGGAGATTGTGCGTATTATCTTATACTTTATTATAATATCTTATTATAATATACTTTAAATAAGAATTAAAGTATAAAAGTGATTACCAGTCTCCATCTGGAATGTTTTCAATCTTTGGTTTGAAGCAATAAGTGTGATAACCTTTATCACATCCATCACAAAGTAACAGCTTGTCCTCGTTATCACCCGAATGACAAAACTGACAGTTCTGAAAAAGAAAAATAATACTCGTGCATTAAATATAAATTCTGGTTTCAACAAACCTAATAGAATAGCACAATAAAAAAATCTTTACAGACACACCAGGCTTTAAACTATGAAATTAATTAAACAAAATAGCTGAAGTAAACGCAAGTGTATGTAATACAAAAAAAAAACTGAGTTAATGAGCTAAGGAAAGATTAGAAAATTCTACATAAAAAACAGGAAGCATAAATAATACATGCCTTCAACAAAATTTATATTGAGAAGAAATAATCGAAGAAAAAAATTATAATAAATTTATATTCTATTAAAAGAAAAAAATAAATAATTAAACAAGTCTTGAATTAGTCTATAGGTAGTATAGAATATAATGGTGTTTTTAAATAATAAATAATCTTTTTAAATAATATATATATATATATATATATATATATATATATATATATATATATATATATATATATATATATATATATATATATATATATATAATATATAATATATATATATATATTAAAAGTCATATTGTTGTACAAATTAAAAAAAAAAACTAACTTTTATTGAATTAATTAGATAATAGTATTATTTAGGAAATAAAAATGTGCTTATGCAGCCAACATTCAAATAATTTGAACAATTTTGAAAAAGCAAAATGAAATAAGAATCCAAATTGGTTTAATGGGTTGACAAGGTATAAACTAAATTATAATTGTGCCAAGGTGTGCATAGATTTAAAAAAATATATATAAATATTAACATAAAACATTTTATTTGTTATTAATCATTTTAATTTTGCAATTAGAGAAGTTAAAAACATCCAAAGTTTAATAAATGAATAATGCATTATGTTTTAATGTAATTAATTAGTAAGAGATGTCTTTTTCTCTTAATAAAGGTACGTTGGCTGCCTTGCCCAAGTATTTTCAAGCACCATGGCATAAACTTTCCTTATCTGAGAGTGGACCTATTTTTGTCATGACTTCTACCTGAGAATATAAGTAATGAGATGATGCCATTTGTACTCTGCACATATTCTTCAATAGCATGGCGGCATAATTTGTTTAGACTGCTAGGGTAATGAACTAGTATTAGCTTTTTTTTAGTTCAAAAACTCAAATTAATCTTTTTTGATATTTATAAATAAGAAGGATTTCAAACAGTCTAGTAGAATTTTCTCAATATTGATAAAGGTACATACCAAATTTTAGTTAAAAAGGTCAATTTCTTTCACAAGAATTGTCACTGGCACATACAAAAAAGTAATGGAATTTCAACTACTAATGAATTATTTACTGGCTAACTTTACAATAATAAAAACCATAGGACCAAAAAGAAAAACTTGTTTTAATGCTCAGTTCTTATGATGATTAATAGGTACATAAAAAAATATATTGTAAAAAATAAATAAAAATTACTAAATAGTTAAAAAATAACATAAATATAAAAAATAAGTAAGGAAAAACACTACCACTGATACGTAAAACAAAATATAAAATTAAAAATGAATGAGGGTTAATAAATTACTATCTCAAACTTAAAATCTAGATTATTAACGGATTAAAATAAGCATATTAATCTTAAATCTAAAAAGAAAAAGAAAAAGAAAAAAAAAAAAAAAAAAAAAAAAAAAAAAAAAAAAAAAAAAAAACAGTGTGTGGGTGATAGAGTGTAAAAAAATGATTAAATGCATGCAAAACATCAATTAAGATTTAGTATTATAACACAAGCGTTGTTAGAAAACGAAAATGAAAATGAATTAGTTGCCTGTTAATGTGTGTATAAAGAAATAAAACAAATCTATCCCTAAATTGATCATTTAAATATTTTGGTGCAAAAAGAATTGGATGGTTTTAAATTAATTATAAAATTATTTATTATACTTAAAAGAACAAAGTTTTAAATTCATATATTGCTGTTTGTAGGAACATCCCTGCAATAATATTTTATTAAATCTGATAACTAATAACTCACATCGCAATTAGGCTGTTAAAAGACAATGATTTATATTGATAGGAAAAAAGTCTCTATTTGCGAGAATGTTATGAAAAGGTACATTTTACTAAATTTTATTATTATTAGCATTTCTTAGTTAATTTGTGCACTTTTTTTTTCTAAAAATGTAGTTTAGGAGGCTGCTCTTGTCTGAGTATTCAGATCCAGTAATTAAGCAAGGATAGTCATGTTAGGCCCAACAACTGAGAACCAAAGCAGAAGAACCAAAACTAACTGCCTTGAGGTTATACTATGGAGCTCAAAGGGAAACCCCTAACAGAAAATGTGGCAGCCTGTGACTGAGAATGGTACTCCATTAACAAGACCGGACTGGTGGAGTGGGCTAGTAACATGCCCCCACTTAAAACAAAAATGATTATTAAAACTGCAGCAGCCCTACAGCCCCCATGAGTGATTAACCACTTCTATAGAGATATCTACAAAAAAAATTTCCTTTCCTTATTTGGAAGCCGAAATTACATGAGGCACTTAGGCCTAGAACCTTGTTTTTCAGGGATTTTACAAATCCTTTTTGTATTCATATGCATTTTCCTTTCCTGCCTGACCCATATAATATTTTGTGTACTAGGCTTTCCTCGCCCATCATATTTGTAGTAAACAATGTACCTTTATGTACACTTTTCAAAAACCTCATTTAGGTTTTCAAAAGGGTTAGTGGAAATAAATTTATGTGTTAAGCAAATTGACTAAAAAGCAGGGAGAAAGTCACTAACTATACAAGTAAACAGGATTTATTTTAAGAATGTAAATTTTAATCACAACTTGAAAAAGATCTAAATTAGACCTGAGATATTAACAATATAAGTGGGGAAAAAATCATAATAAGAATGTATATCTGGTGTTTTTGGTTTATTTAAAAAAAATAAAAAATAGGTAATTTTAATAATTAAGAAAACCAACATTTCTTTCCTTAAGAACCATAAATATTAAAATTATAAAATAATTTAATTCTTAACAAAATGAGAAGTTGTTTAAATAATAATATATAAAAAATTATGCTTTATGCGTTGACTACATGCAACATGTCTAAAGTAACAATGCTACTTTCTGGCAATGTGTCTTTTAAACAGAGTTTAAAATTAAAACACTTGGAAAATGATTACTTATACAATAAAAAAAAAAGAGATCACATATGGCAGTTGAAAAAATAACAGTCTACTTGCAAAGAATTTGCCATAATCAATGCTTTTATGATAACTGCAAATAAAAATTAATTTTAAAGTAGATTAAGGCATAAAGGATATAATAAAAAAATACTCTTTATTTTTTTATTATAAATTATTAAATATTTGAAAATCACAATTTTTTTCTCTTTCTCCACTCAAATTTGAAGTAGAAGAATTGTGTTGATTAAAAAGGGAAGAAAAATAAAAGATTATTTTGATGTAAGTAAAAAAGAAAACTTTTTTTAACTAATAAATAGTGATTAATTGATCCAAAACCATAATTATATTTTAATAATGAAATCACCTTGAGTTACATTAATTATAAAAGCATAGCTCTTCCTAAAAGAAATAGGTTTTTTTTGTATTGTAGAGGGGAAAAATGGGGGAGCAATGCCCTTATGCCCCTCTCCCTATACCACTTATAACATAATAGTAGAATGCTAATGACTTACATCATCAGTTCCTAACTTGGGACCCCCTGCAATGGGTTCAAAAGAAAATTATTACTTTAAAATAGTGTTTTTAACGTCTAATCCAAAATCATTTCTTAGTTATTAATTTAATTTAAAAATATCCATAAGCTTGTAAAGTTTAGCAAATGATTGCCTTATACTAATAATGATAAATATTCAAATATTGTTAAGACTGTCTAAATAATGGTATATACTTTTTTTCTGAAAGTAAAAATTAAAACAAAATCAATGATTTTTTAGATTATCATTTATAAACTATTTGCTGCATCATTTTTGAAATAAAAATTCATTATTTTTAAGACTAATGGAAAGTTGAGTCCAATAAGGTGAGATTAGACATTGCTTTATATTTCAAATCAACAGAAATTATTCTGAGATAAAGTAAAATAATGTTGAAGTTAGATTAACTAACTACATTATGATAAAAACACTTTGTTACTAATTTTAACTTAAAAGCTTATATATATATATTTTTTTTTTTAAATAAAAGAGATAAGTTGAAGAGATATAACCAAACAAATTAATATAGTTAAAGATGAGAACACTTAAAATGTATTAAGTTAAAAAATTAAAAAAGCATGACTAGGTATGTGATGTGTGCATGCTGGGTTTACGCACAGACATCGGTGGTAGTGGTGATGGACTCACAGCCTTCATGATGGATTTATCCCAAGCAATGCTCATCTCCAGTGCTCTGCAAAGCATCGATAGTTGGGCTGCTGTCTGAGATTTTGTCAGAGCTTCCTTCCATACTAACAGACCTTTGACATCAGTCACTTGGTCTTCGTTATCTCCTGATGTTGAACCTCCACTTGTTGAACCACTAGTCGTAACTGGGGGCAGTTTTACTTCTCCGCTAAAATCCAGATAAATGAAAAGTATTAAGAGCATATCCAAATATAAATTATATATATGTGGTATGTGCTGAACTAATAAATAATTCCCTCGTAGATTCTAACTGTAGTTTAAATAAACAATTATTTGACTAATTAAAAGTACATTTTAATTATTGCAATACAATCATAGTTATTATTATAGTACACCTCACATCTCTGGGCATCAAACTCAGATGATTCTACCTACAATGGTGTGCATAGTTATTAAAGATAAACCCTTGCAATGACTTTAGTGTATTTTAGACCAAAGTCTAAAGACTTTCTTTTTAGGTTGCTGGTAGAATTCCTTAAAAATCTTAGATTCATGTGCTAAGTGCAACAAGTGTCACCAAAATATACATTAGAAGAAGTCAAGACAATTAATATTATTAACCCTTTCGCTGCGGGGGACTCTGAGTGGAACAGTACCCCAGGTATATAATATTTTAGTCGAACAAACAATTTCTTTATTTATTAGCAATTAACATACATAGCCAAGTAAGCAAGCTGTCCCAAAGTGTGGCGTGGCCCGACAGCATAAAGATGTGAAGAAGAAACTAATTCATTATTTTTATTTCTTATCTTCTTTTTGTATTATTTATTTATTTTTATTTTTTAATTGAATATTATATTTATGGTATAAAAAATAAATAAGTCTGTAAGCATTACTCCAAACAACAAGCCGAGTCAGTAATAATAAGTATAAATACGCACCCCCCCCCCCCCCCCCCCAAAAAAAAACAAAACAAAAAAAACTAAGTATTGTCCGTTACAAGAAATCAAATCAAATAAACAATACACGTCATACAAAATGTAGATCAAATTGAAATAAACAGAGTTATATGTATTGAACAGAGTAAATTAAATATACAACTGAATACTAAATAGTATTTTTTCTTGCTTCTGTATTTTTCTTTTTTTTCTTTAGGGTGGGGGTAGGTCAGAAATCCTTATGTTGAAGTACTAATCTTCAGGTATATGTTTAAAGTATAAAATACTATAGATTGTTGTTATATGGGGGGGGGGGGGGGAACAACCCCAAGTCCATACGTAGCGAGAGATTAAACACACCTGGAAAGGGAGATAAGCAATTTTTCTAGGATTTAATTTTTTTAAATAAATGCCAAAGGTGTTATCTAAAGTGACGTTGAAGTACTAATCTTTTTCAGATCAATAAAAAAAGTACAATAAAGGGTGAGTTGATTTCATTACGGCAAAGAAAAACCCAAGTAACAGTAGTGTGACCTGTGAAAGGGGTTGACCTCAAGAGCTATGCATTTCTTTAGGAATTCCATTTTTTTTTTTTAAATAAAATCAGGGATCATGTTATCTAGCAGTCAGGTAAACAACTTAATAATACTATAAAGAATCACTAGAGACTGCTAGTAGTATCTAAAAATATCCCTGATGCTCACGGTTCCATTTAAAACCTCGTAAAATCTCATGCCGACTATAACCGGCATCAGCAGCGAAAGGGTTAAGAGGTTTGATGTAGTAAACCAACCTTAAAATCAAAGTTGAAACAGGGACATATTATTATTATTATTTTTTATTTTTTTTTTTTTTCATTTTCGTTTGCAACTGCTATTTTAAAGATAAAATATTAATTACAAATAAAATAAGAACTTAGTTGTTAACACACAACATATTATCATCCTCCCCTCCACATGTATTATTAGCAGTATCTTATTACTTGTTTCCAAGAGGTGGTTTAAGATATCTCTTCTCAATAGCTTCTAAAAGGTGAAGAAGTCTTCCTTTGCCTATTTCAATAGGATTGACATCAACGTCTATTGCTACACATGCAGGAAGAAATTCAACACCAGTAGATGTGATTTTTCCAGGTACTTTCCAACCCTAAAAAAAAAAAAAAAAAAAAAAAAAAAATTTAAAAAATAATAAAAAAAAAAAATTATCAATAAAAACTAATATGTTAAACAAATAGAAATAAACTTCAATAAGTATAAAAATAAACTTTTAGAACCACCACAATAATAAAAAGAGTGAAAAAAAGAGTGAAAAAAAATACAAACTTTTAACTGCATGCTGGCAGATGCAACTTTCTCTTCAAGGGCTTCAACCATTTGAAGTGCATTCAGATCAATCCTTAATGCAGTAGCATGACTCCAAGCTTCAGGGTCTTCTTCCTGAGTCACAGGAGGTTGTGGAGTGTCATCTGATTCTCTCAGTTGACTCTGGCATTCAGGGCGACATCCAACAGACTACAAAAAAGTATTTATTTGATTAAAATTGAATTTCACCTAACAATTATATTGTTAATTCATATTATGAATTAAGTTCAGAAAAAATAATATTTTTTGGAGTTAATTACCTTAAGAGTTGGTTCCCAAGTGTGATCAGTTCTCATCCTCGTGATAGAACCAAGAAATTCTCTTTCTCTCAGACCTCGAGGTTCTAAAGAAGACATCACCTGCTGCAACTTTTCCTGATTTATCTTCCACCATCCTTTTCGAACTTCTGCAATGGTAAAATATACATAAGTTTTATGCATAGGGCTTGTACTAGTACTAAATGGTTAGGACAAACCACTTGTTCCAAACTAGCAATTAGTCCTTATTGAGGCCTTTCTTAATAGCCTTGTGGTAGAGAGTTCCAGCCACTTAACACATCATACCTCTGAACAATGTACCTCTAAAGCAAATGTGGTGTGATCATTAGTGAGCCATGTAAATCAGAGGACTGAGGCATGGGATCAAACCCATAACCTCGTGCAGCCTAGATTCATTGATGGCCGAGCTGATGGGAGAAGTGTGTAATGCCACATGGCCACGCTGGCTTCTAATTTAGTCTCAAAATCAACTCACTATTCATCTTGGATTAGCTGAATTATTGAGAGTAAAAACCCTAACTGTAACTAAATATAAAACTTCTTTATTTGAAATAGCTTACCTAAAGGTATAGGTGAAGGTTTTCCTGGCTTAGGTAAGCCATGTATCTTACAATGTTCTAATAAGGCTTGTTCTTCAGCAGACAAAGGTAAAGGTAGAGGTGATGGACATGGTGATCCTCCAATATTAGGGATTCTTAGTTCCGTCTGATCAACCCATGCCCTATACCCTGGCTGGCTTGCTGTTATAGATGTAGAATCACAAGGCTCCTTAGGAAGAATACTAAACCATTGCACTTCCTCTAGGCTCATAGTTTGGCATCCATTTGACTGGGTAACTGATTCCTTCTCTACACACTCACCTAATTTCTCAAACTAGAAACATTCAGAGGTTCTTCATTAGCAAATTCCAAATTTTTTGATAACATAAATAAAATATTAATTCAATTATCTTATAGATTCATCAATTTAATGAAGTAACACTACATTAAAAAAAAAAAAAATAATAATAATTAAATCTACCCCCCCCCCCCTTACTATAACCCTTGAATTAAATATGCTGTTTAAAATAAAACAAAGAATGCTAAGATTAGTTTAAGGTACAAACCCTGAGAGGTTTTTCGTTATTGATAGAAATGTCATGTGTACTCGTCTCTTCTGTTTTTACTTCCTTCTCCTGAGTCGTTGTTTGGTCCATTTTCTCCTCTTCTGGTTTCTCCTCTTCCATCTCCTCTTCTTCTTTAACTGATGTCTCATCCACCTCCATACTCTCCTCAGGTTCTTCCTCTTTAACTTCTACCTTCACTACTTCAGTATCTACAGTCTGTATTAAAAAAAATATATACATATACAACAATAACAACACTATTTTGAAATGTTTAAAATCTTAAATTTACTAGATTATCTATAGGAGACTCTACCTGGTAGAGGTCAGGGTCCGCGGATTCCATACCCTCAACAAAGAAGCCAGAATTGAGACACCAATATCTTCTATGAAATCGATCTTGACCCAAGCAGGTAGCTCTAAGCTGACTACTATTTACTGAAAATGAAAATAAATATATACTATATATTAAAATCAATAATATAAAAATTAAAAACGCAATGGAAAAATAATCAAATTGGTTCTGTTCCTTCGGTAAGCTCAGAAGTAAAACAAAGCTTTAATTTTTTTATTAATGCTAAAAAAAAGATAACAATTATACCAGAAAATGCCTTGTTGTTCTCTTCTGCCTGTTTTGAAAGAGCTGCTAAGGATTCCGCAATGTTAATCTTTGAAAGTTCCTCCTATAAAATAAAAAAATGATGAAATGTAATTTAAGTGAAGATAGCAAGTTTCTTACATTCAACAAAATATGCACCCCATCTGGTCTGTATATTTGTCTGTTTGTCACTAACATTTACGCATGTGACAATAACTTTTGTAAAAGTTGACTGATTTAGTTGAAATGTGGCATACACATTTCTTTTACCATTGCTCGGGCTAAGTTTATTGGACACAGTTATCCTTCCTTCTAAGCATTCGCAAGCAACGCTCACTAAAATGAGAGTTTCAAAATTGGAATTTTAGGATGAGAAAAGATTGTACCTTTGTCTATTTGATGAGACAAACATTTTTAAGCATATGCCTTTTTTTACTAAAACCCACAGTGTCACCGCTTTGAAGTGTTAAAAATCCCTAAATCCTTTAAATCAGATCAAAACATTTAAAAAGAGAAAACAACAATTTATCCATTATCTTATTTCTAACTATTATCTTACTTTTTAACATATCAATTTAAATGAAACTTCATATGCAACATCTAACATAGTATTCAAATAACTATAAGTTTTTGTGAAGTGACGTGATACATTTTTAATAATGCCTAGATAAAAGGAACTAGAGGCATAATGTAGGAAGGTTATAAAGGAGGGTATTGAAGTGAGGTTGCCACCCAGCACTATCCTCTACTTCAATCATTCTCTTAAACTATCAACTCAACATGATTTGATCTGTCATCTCAATTTAAGGAATATATATCTCCAGGACCAATTGCACTAGAACCTTGAAATTTTGAAGTTAGCTTCCTATTATGACACAAACAACTTTTGATAAAGGGTATTTCAATTGGCCATTTATCTGCAAAATTTGTCAAGGCAATATCTCCGGCACCAGTTTCACTAAAACATTGCAATTTTTTAGGTAGGTTCCTCTTTACTTCCAGGTGTTTGTTAAAAATATTTTTCAATATGCTATCTTGAATCAAGCTATTTATATGCAAATTTGTACATGCTGATATCCCCGGAAACAATTATACTAGAATCTTGGAATTGGGAATTGTATGGCAAAAAAACTTCAGTAAAACTCCATATACTTATTTAAACCATGTCCCCTCACTAACATAATTACCACTAATTCTTGAACATAAAACACTAAAATAAAATCAATATATTATGATAATTACTAATATAATATTAATGTCTGCCATTAGAGATTTTCTATTCCCTATTCCCTCTAACGAGGGAATAGGGACAAAGTAAAAAAGACAGAAAGCCAGATCTTTCTGAAGTTTGGAAGTTAATATTCGGGAAAAGGCATCTCTTTAGAATGTAAGCATATGTTTATTAAAGATAATTTTAATTAAACAAGGAAGAAACCTCTGTTATTCCTGGAAAGGTAACAAATAAAAAATAAGTTTGAATCAAACAATAATAATTCATGGAAAGGGGGGGAGAGGTATAAAAATAAGGGGAGGGGGAATTATTTTAATGCTTCTCGAAGGTTGATTATACTCCATCAAATTAAAAATAACACATTCCATAGAGAAGCACAGGAATCCAGCTAGTCTTAAAAAAATTATTGCATTACGCTCACTTCAATGATAGAGCCATGGGATGTCTAGTTAATAGTAATTCAGAACTTAATATAAAAATAAATAAATAAATATAATAAAAAATATTACAAAAAAATGTTATCTTACTAACTGTCCATAACATAAAAGTTATACAAAATAGTAACTAACTAAATTTTAATGCAGAATTGAAGTGGAAGGAGTACTTTCACTTAGGTTTATTTAGACTCTTAAGTCAGTACTGTATGATTATAAGTATTTTATGGCACAGGAAATTTAAATACTATACAGACTTAATTCTGGGATCCTTAGTAAATCTTTAACAAAGTTAATTCCACATAAAAATTTGTTTGTCATGTTTATAATTGGTGTTCGGTTTTTTTTTTCTTAAAGAAAGAAACTTGATTTATTACTCAATCCAAAATATCCTATAAGTCAAGTCAAACTTATTTACTTTAGCTAAAAGCTAAAATGTGCCAAAATTTACCTCCTCAGGCTGAGTGATGTCACTGTCATTACAAGATTCCACTTCTGCAGCCTCAAACTCATCTTTTTCAAGGACAGAAGGTTCAAGAAATCTCTGACTTGCCACCTCTCCCTCCTTGTTATTATTATTGGTTATGAGACCAGCAGCTTTGTTTTTCTTGTTCTGAAGATGCCTCAGTCTAGAATAGCAAAAAATAATAAGTAGTAATATTATATTATTAGCTTATACATTTCGAGGATTTTAGCCTAGGGGCTGGGAGATATTAATCCATGGATTGAAAGCTTCAAGCTAGAGCAAAGAACAATTTATAAAATAAAACCCTATAATACTAGGTGTACAATGCAGTTGTCTCCTGGCAATATCGAGCTGAGTGTGCATTTTAATCTTAAACAATAAACATTTTTATTTTTAAACAGTTGAAATCAGATCAAAAATAGTAATATTCCTAATTTTTAATTAAAAATCATTTTTTCTTGTTTTTCTATTTTACCCCCCTCTTAAATGAAAATAGGACAAAAGTGAACATAACAATAACTGTACTCTTAAAGAGCTTTCCAACGACAAGGGCATATACCATTTTAACTATTGTACCCTGTACCCATGTGTACCAATTTGGACCATTCCAGATTTATACCTCCCTGTGGTTGGTCACTCTGACTGTGCCGAATTTTCTGCGGATCGGTTCAGCTATTCAGGAGGAGTATGTGTCCAACCAAATGCAAAGTTTAGTATAAGAGCTTCGCTTCGCTCAGCTCAATAAATATTTATGTTTGTTTGGGTCTTTGTAGGGTTTATATTCCTGTAGAAATTATTTAGGCTTCTATTTGTTTTTTTTTTTTTTCTTAATTTCTTCTATTTTTAGTAATATTTGGCTATACAACTCAGGCTTCTTTAGAGTGGTTATACTATTTTCTTTCTCCAGTCATATGAGTCAATAAGAACAAAAACACTTTTAATTAGATATTTATTTTTTAAAACAAACAATGTGTCACTAATATCACAAGAAATGGGAATACATTTTGAAAAAAGTATATCATATGAATCTCCCCTATATACTATAAGTAGGAGACAGCAGATTCAACTGTAATTATAACTTATATTTTAATTTATTCTCAGTCTCTGCCATTTAAAAGTTTGTTTCAGCTATAACATTTGAGCCATTTATACAATAACATGAAACAAACGTCTTTATATGAATTTTTATTGTCCAAATGCAATGAAACTAGTTCAAAGTCTCTGGCTTAATCCGTTCCTTAAATAATATATTTTTAAGATTTTTTTTGGGGGGGGGGGGGAATATAGTTTTCTTACAAAATATGCAGTGTATGAAATATTACCTATAAACCTGTTTTTTTACTAAGAATATTTTTTTTTATATCAACAAAAAACTAGGAGGGGACATGAAAAACTCAATTTTTAAGGGCACATGGCTCAAAGATGAATTGGTACAAAAAATAAACCATATATATATATACACACACACATATTTGTCCTCAGGGCGTCCTCTTCTTTGATTTAATACCCTACATGACGTATTTACGTTAAAAACAATGAGGGGTGATTTTTTGGGGCTTCCCTATAATGTGTTTGGGTTATTATATAAAACATAACCGCAAAGTTTCATATTTTTGTGTTGTGTGCTTTCCTAGGTCCGTTACTGAGAGACAGACAAGTGTAGGAATAAATAAGGGTGAGCATGTTTGCCTACAAACTCTAAAAACCACAATAGTGTAATTGCTTCCTCAGTCCCAAAACTAAGGTAGAAAAAGAGAAGAACTAAGATCAAGCCAGGTTTGTTTATTAAATATTATTAATCTAAAAAATTCAAGAATAAATTGTAAATAAATACAAAAGCAAATTACTTTCGAAGATTAGCTTCAATAGGCCATCTCTCGCGTTTGAGCTGTGAAACTGTTTCAATAGCAGAATCAATTTGCTTAATAACAGCTTTGTTCTGAAGAAGTTCGTGACAGAGGAAGGCTAATATGGATGATTTCTGCGTAGGATTAAGAGCTAGGAAAGGTTTCTTCTTGAGCCATTCAGACATCTTGTACGTTGTGTTTTCCTTGAGCAGTAGAAAGAACGTTGAGTTTTTTCCACTCATCTCATCGGAGCATTCACTCATATTGTTGTGATGTTCTGTAACTTTCTTCTCCTTCTCCCTTTCAAAGTGGACCCCTAAGAATCAAAGTAAATTTAACAAAAGAAAAGCTATAACCATTTTTATATATTTAAATAGCAAAAATTGGATGTATAAAATTAAAAGGGAATGAAAAAAAACATATTTTAGTAAGCATGCATATTTATGTAAGTGTGAATAAATTGGTCATCCTGTCTAGAAGTTACAGTAGTCTCGCTAATCCTGACATAGCGTAAGTCTATGAAAATGTCTAAGTGAAGTTAGAAAGTATATTGGTGAAGATTGTAATGGTGGATTATCTTGTAAATTGTAATCATCCTGGCGAATAATTATAGTATCATAAAGTAAAGTGAACCGTGTTCTTATTCACACTGTTAATCTAACCACAAACCCACCAGTGTATCAACAGTCCTAGAAGTAGTATTTATTAAAAATAACTCTACAACAATATATATACATAATTGGATTTATATATACATAAATGGATATATATATTTATATGGATATATGACTACCTGTGGTAGCTTTAAGTTCTCCAGTAGCATTAGCATAAAGATACACTCTGAGGATTTCTGATAATGAAGATGGTGATACTTCAGCTTGTCTTAGAGTGGTACCAAGCATTGTAGTATGCCTCGCAGGATGAGGAATTCCTGAAAATGTTAAAAATATTTTCAATTTAAAGCAATTGAGGAATTAGGAATTAAACAAGTTAGGAATTAGTCATTAATGTTCTAATGAGGATAAGTAAAAAAAAAAAAAACAAACCTGGATCTTCAACACCACACACAACTAGTTGTGAAATAACAGACATAAGTTCTTCTTCAGATTCCTCAGAAACTCCTAGAAGTGCATCTTGAAGGGAATCCAATGTTGGTAATGACTCTGGATCTGCTAACAGATATGTAGTACAAGGCTAATGAAAAAAATAAAATATAACTAATTTTGGCTCACAATCTCTAAAATCACAGATAATAGATTTGGAATATATTTTATCTCCGGCAGGGAGAAAAAGTGAACATCCCTCCCTAGTTTACAGGGAGGGAAGTTACTCATTGCACCCTGACGGATTAAACAGGGAGTAATGACAAATAAGGGAATCATGAACTCTCATGATTCCCTCCAGTGTTGCCCTAGGCAAAGCACAAGTAAATAAGTTGGTGCTAAAACGCATTTCATTTACTAACTTTTGTTTAATGTCTAAAACTATAATGTCATCTTCACACATGTCATGTAACCTCCACAACGGTTGCCATAGTGATTCATCAGTAAAACAATCAAAGAAGTTAAAAGTGAAATCATAATTTATAAATATAGATAAACTAATCCATATGTAAATACATCAGTTGTCAATACTATTCAATACACAACAGCTTCCTGCTGATTCTCCCATCTAATTTTAGCATTGAAATTTAAATAATTACTATCTATAATTTAATTTTAAAGAGATTAAACTTATTTAGAGAATTGTTAATATTATATCTAACTATTTTTTTTTTTTTTAATAAATTTTAAAATGTATATTTTTTTGTTGAATAAAATAATTTAAAATTAAAATCTTTCCATATTTTTTTCTCCCTTCTGGAGGTAAAATCTTGTACGTACCTCGGGAGTAAAAATCACTTGCACCCTCGCGATAATTAACTCCCTTGGCTCCGCCTTGGGAGTGAAAGTTATGGTTCCCTCGGCTTCGCCTCAGGAACCAACTTCATCGCTCAGGGTGCAATCACTTACTTTACTCCCTTGGTGCGTAAATAACTATGGCACATAATTCTCTTTTTTATACAGTTTAAGTTTTTCAAATTAAATTGAGTAACACAACAATCAATGTCTGATATTTAAAAGGTTTTATTAAGAGACAACAACCTGTGGGGTAAAGCCTGCCAAAAAGCTTATACAACTATAGGGTAGGTGGGGGCAAAGGTCTGCACTGTTTTAAAAAATGGGAGGGAAACTACTTTTTGAAGTGGGACTGGCAACACTTATTCCTTATGTTGAGGCTTTGCTGCTGTAAGGTTATCACGATTTCGTTTGGACTGTTGCCAAGAAACATGAGGTAAGTTCATTTTTTTATGTTTCAATCTAACTTTTATAGAATTTTGGCACTTTATTTATTAATTATTATAAATCTATATTCGTATTTTTGATAAAGTTATTACCAAAATGGTGCTAAAGTAGTGTAGAAATAGACACTTTTTTTACCTTCACACGTAGTTACCTTCGATAGGTTACAATATTTTTATGATTTGATAAAATGGGGCAAAGATTTGCTCACTGAATGCAGTAAACGGCGTAAAAATGTGGACTCTTTTCCCTTTAAAAGGTTTAATCTAAAGATTAATTCATTTTTAAGTTTTTGGTAGTATTCATAATATGGAAAGTTTTTTAAATTTTAATTTAAATCAAATTATAATTATTATTAACAACGGGAGATAGACAGAGAAAAATAGGCTCCAGCGCCGGGACTCGAACCACGGGCCTCTATATTTCCAGTATAGTGCTCTTGCCAACTAAGCTACACTGAAGAATAATTTAAAAGACCTAGTTTTTAATTTTCAGAGTGTACAAGAGAAAGAGAGATTGTTTGAGCCCTTTAACCCAGGAGATCCTGGATAAAGCGAAAAGATTAATTAAAAGGGGTTTCTCGATCAGAGGTTTTTTAATTCAATACTTTATATTGTACCTAATATGTTTTCTTTATCAATTATTTCACTTAATTATTTCACTTTCTTGAATTATTAATTAATTAATACCAAATGGGGTAAAGGTCCGCAGTGCAGACGTTTGCCCCAAGAAATGGGGCAAACGAAAAAGAAATGGGGCAAAATCATAATTTTGGTAAAATGGTGCCCCAAAATTTTTGGGAAATGTTTGGAGCAATGAGAGATGGGGGATTGTTGGCCAAAATTCACAGGTCATTTGGGAATTATTAAAAGGAAGCAAATGCTCAAAATTAGCCCTAAACCACAAAGTGCGGACCTTTGCCCCTACCTACCCTATATGTAAGGGTAACAAGGGGTTGGTATGATGCTCTATCAGCTGTATAAACTGAATTATTGGCATTCTTAACTGAATCAGCTCCACTTAAGTAGCCCATTAATATCACCATGCTGGGTGAGTACTGAGCATGGGGCCCCTTGCGGAAGTTAGTATAAGATAGTGGAATGCAATCAAAATAAATTCTAGGTCTTTCAGTGGTGACTGAATCTTCTTGATTGACAGTCCTGATGTAAGCTCTCAAGGGTAGCTCTCAATATTTGTGGGTGTACAAGTTAGTTAAAATGTCTTTATGACACGACCCATAGAATTTGAGGGTAGACCCTACAAACTGGACTTGTTACATCATATTGCCAAGCCAATGACATTTTAAAATATGTTTTAATAAATTAAAATTTTACTGACCAAAACCAAGAGTTTCACCAAAGTTGTAAAGGAACTCATGAACCATGAGAAGATCAGCAAATGCTTGGCCACTAAGCCTGAGACCAAGTATCCTGTCCAGTTCTGGCAAAGTTTTTGGATCTGTAAAGAAACCGTCTACAAACTACAATGATCTAACTGAACTTGGTACAATTATAGAATACTGCTACACAGAAACAAAAAAGAAAGTCAATTTTAGTTCAGTAATAAAATAAAAAAATAAATAAAATAATAATTGTAAAAGAAACAAAAAGTAAAAATAAAATAATATAATAATGAAAGTTCAACAAAATAGTTATGGTTAATTATAATTTACCCTCGAAAATGAAATAGAGACTGGAACAGGGGAAAATAAATATAAAGGCCTTCTGAACTTATTGTTCTTAAATTGTGTGACTTTTAATAATTTAATAAATTAATTTAGTAAGATCCAAAAGATTTTTTGATAAATTTTGTTTCTTACAAGTGTGTTTCTTAAGGTGAAGCATAACAAGACCAATTAAGTTGAAATTTTGGAGAGGATTATCTATCAAGATGTATTTTTTTCATAAATTGGTTAGAAAAATTTAAATACAGAAACTTTAGCCTGGTTCTTTTGGCTTTTGAAAAATAACAATAGTAAAAATGCCTCATTTTGTATGCAGAGCTTAAAAAAGGAACTTAAGTAATTATCAGGTGTATGTAAAAAAGAAAGAAAAATTGTGAGGCTGCCAAAAGTGAGGGATACAACATTGAAAGATAATTGAAAAATATATATTTTAAAGATCATTATTATTTTATCTAATTTGTTTATATCTTATTTATTATTAATTATTCTATTGACTTTTTCAAAATTAATTAAGGAATGGCCAATAGGTTAATTGGAGATGCACACATTAGCCACTCCTAAGTAATGTTATTGAGTTCTCCCCAATGCCAGATACAAAATATTAACAATAAAATTAAAATAATTATTTTACTGCAGTGAATCCCTCTTAATGGAACCCCTGTTTAATGTAAGAGAACCCCTCTATAACAGACCACCCCCTCCCCTCTAGACTGGGTAGGACGCTTAAATTTGGTCCCTAAAAACCTCATAAAAAGGACACTAAAACATTAAGTTAAATTAAACGAGTAAAAATGTTATTGTTTCCTTCTATAAGTTCCTTCTATTATGAGATTCTAATACTTCCTGTTCAACTTTTTTCAATAGAAAAATAGAGTTAACTCTCCCACTCTACAAAAAGTATTTTTGACACCTTATTTTTCTTTAGGTCTTTGTCTCTCTTCTTAGTGAAGGATCCTATAATGCCTTTATCAAAGTCTTATAATTCAATAACTTTAAAAGAAAATATGGAAATTATAAATTATCGTGATGTAAACAAGAATTGTTCAGCTTGTGCTTTGGGCAAAAAATGGAAAATCACAAGTATCGGGATCCATGATTCAACAAAAGGCTCAAGATATTGGTAATGAATTACAAAAATGATCTTGTTTATTATTTTTATTTTTACATAATATACACATTAACATTTTATGATTTAATTTGTCTAATTAACCCTTTGACTGAGGTAGGACGCACCATGTGCGTCACATATTGTCTCTACAGAGAAACTGCATGACGCCTGCGGTGCGTCATGGACAGAAAAAAAGCCTCTCCAAAAAAGGAGTGGGGGAGCCTCTGCCATATGATATCGGTTTGGAAGAGGGGTGGTCATATTAGTACTAGTCAAAGGGATGTATGGAGTGAGTCGTTCTCATTTCCTTTGTTTATATGCTTAGTAATGCGTGTTTTTGCTTTCTCTTTTTTCTGACCCCCCAGTACGCTACTAGCGTAAGGTAAATTACACAGCATTTTTTTATTGATAAAAGTAAGCCATTAGCTAGCATTACTTGTGTATTTACAAATTTTTAGGGATATTATTTGACAAGTTTAGATTTTTTTTAACTGGGGCACTAAACATTGCTGTCTTCAAAACGACATGACGCCCACGGTGCGTCATTAATGACGCACCTGTTGCGTCTCACCGTTTTCATAACATTTTGCTCTTCCCATTTTTTTTTTTTTCTTTTTTTTTCTTTTTTCTGATATATATTCATTTCTAAAATAAATACTTTAGATGGCTGGGGTGAAAAGAAACCTTTAAAAAAAATATATTTTTATACATATATCAATAATTATGAATAATTAGTAAGGTCCAAGTGTTAACATGTTTCAATTACACGATAAATTTTACAAACTTGTTATTTTTTTACATATTGAATAATAAAATAAGTAAAATAGAATAATAATACCATGTCGCACACGATGCGTCATGGTGACGCATATGGTGCGTCATGCCCGTTTCAGTGATAAATTGTCCTTTCTGAGGCTGCATGACGCACATGGTGCATCATAATGTTTTTGTTATGTTTATAAACAATAAACATTAGAAAAACTATTCTGATGTAATTTCATGCATATCTAAGTCCGGACTAACATAAATAAATGAAAAAAAAAATCCGTTCCCAGGAAGGACTTTTTTCTCTCTTCTATGCTGCAGTCAAAGGGTTAACTCATAATAACATTAATAAATATGTTTCTAGCTTATAAATTAGTTCTAATTCCTAATTCAATACATATTTTTGAAATGAACCCCTACCAAAGGACACCCCTGTATAACGGACACAAATTGCGGCACCGTCACTACTATAGGCCCACTATAGGAGGGTTTCACTGTATTTAATTCTAATTAAAAAGGAGAAAAAAACAGTTACATACATTACAGAAAACTTATAAGAGTTATTCCAGAAAAATTAAAACTTTATTAGGTACCCTATGCTGATCCTAACATTACATATTAATCACTATTATTAACATTAAGAGGCAAATAATGAGCATTAACATCCAGTAAATATTAATTGATCAACAACCTTCTAACGGTTAAAACTATGTACTAAGTCTGTCATGTTTGTATAAACCCTTCGGCAGGCCAAAGCCATCCATGGGCTGAGGCACCACAGTGTTAGTTAGTTAAGTCTGTCTAGTGCGCTATGATAACTTTGTTAATACCCAGGCTGTGTTTAACACAACTTAATGTTCAATGTTTGTTACAGTATGCTGACTTCATTGTTACAGCCTTAAGATGCCTAATATTTTAATAAATCAAATTATAATTATCAATAACTGCGGGAGACATACAGAGAAAAATAAACCCCCCCAACGGGACTTGAACCACGGGTCCTCCTATTAATCCGTTACAGGTGCTCTTACCAACTAAGCTATACGGGAGAATGATTTTTCTCTGTCGTTACCGATACAAATTCGAATCCAAGCTTTCAATCTTTTCTACAAATCTAGCAAGCCAAATATTCACGGCAATAGAACTAGATCGAGAATTAACGCTTATAATTATAAAGTACTCAATTAGTACCTGTACCTAGTACAATCTATTAGAAATTCAAATTTTTAAGTTTTTGGTAGTATTCATACTACGGAAAGATTAAATTTTACTTTAAATCAAATTATAATTATCAATAACTACAGGAGAAAGCTTGGATTCGGGGAATTTGTATCGGTAATGACAGAGAAAAATTATTCTCCCGTATAGCTCAGTTGGTAGGAGCATCTGTGACAGATTAATAGGAGGACCCGTGGTTCAAGTCCCAGGCGGGTCTATTTTTCTCTGTATGTCTCCTGTAGTTATTGATAATTATAATTTGATTTAAAATAAAATTTAATCTTTCCGTAGTATGAATACAAAAATTTGAATTTCTAATATTTAAAGTGACATGAAAAGGTGTGAGCGAAGCACTAAAATGGGCAATTTATCGAACGCATAACTTGCAGATATAAATTATAAATATAGCAACTACCTGAAAGTAAGAAGTTACAAGAAAGATATAGCACATAAACTTTACCAGTGAGCTCCATATCTTCAACTGGTTTTCTAAGCTCCCTTAGCAGTTCGATGTCAATACGACGTTGTTCCAAACGTTTTTCTCTAGTGGCAAGCTTCTCAGCTCTTTGCTCCAATCTTTTCTTTTCTCTTTCTTCATGGCGCTTTCGAACTTCAAGGGCTTTCACAAGGCCCATATGTTGCCGCCTTCTTTCCCTTTCCTAAACAAAAATTGACAATATTACTCAAATATATCATAAAAATAAAAAACCAAACAATTTTAAATTATAATTATGACTAGAGAGGTTAAAGAAAAGTAACACATATATTGTCACCAAAATTTTATATAATTAAACAGAAGCGTTTCGACATATAATCATCTTAAGTGAGTGTGTGAACTTAGTAAGAGTGAATTCTGTACTGAGCTAACTATTTGGCAAATATTTATGGCAAACTAACAGTACAATTGAGGAGCTTAGTATCAAAGACGGACAAGAGCACATTTCAAAATTTTACAGGAGAGCCGAAAAACTGTAACTCAAATTCTACAGGTGCTAGAGCAATGGTTTTTTTTCTGTAGATTCTTAATAGGCTCAAAACTAGTTAGAAGGACTGAAAACGTGAATTTCTTTGATATTTTAGCTGCTAAATGGAGTTAAAAAGTGGAGTTGTCCGCTTTTGAAACAAAAACAAGGTTTTGTCTGTTTTTGAAGCAAAACGACGTTGAAAATAATGGTTAGAATAATAATATTGGAGAAATAATTTTTTTTCACGTTTTTAGAGTTTTTAGGGGGTAGTGCCCCCAAATTTAGAGCTAAAATTGATTTCTCGATTTCCCCTCGGGGTATCATTTTTCTAAACATGTATGACAAAATGGTAGGAGTAGGTATTCAGATGCTAAAGCCCGCAGTGCATCAAAGAAAATGCAGCCTCCTGATTGGCTGTTTCGGTTATCTCCACTTTTGAAACAAAACTACAAATATTATTGCATTTTTACCCCCTTTCTGGTCGTTTTTGATGCAAATGGATAGCAGAATCTGATGCAGCAGCCAAAAATTTATAAGAAACAATCGATAACTGAAATTCGGAAAAAATTTTGAAGGTCCGTCTTTGATACTAGGCTCCTCAATTATATACTAAAAGTACAATTATACATCGAAACGTGTCTGTTTAATTATAATTCAAAAATATAAAACTAAGAAAATTTAAAATTACTTATTTTATAAACATTTAAGCCGGCAAGAATGTAGAGGGATCTGATGTATAAATGAACACCATGGTGACACCATGGTGAGAGCCCTTAAACTCGGCTTTAAAATACCGACAGCGACACTAAAGCGAGAGCCGAGACAATAAAGTTTATCTAATCAATCCCCTCGTGTGACACCGGTTTTCTTTTAACTCTGTGATTTACACCTATCTCCCAGAAACCGACATTTTTCTTAATTGGAATTATTGCTCGTATATTTTCAGGATTATGAAAATAATATTTTGTGTTAGTTTTCGAATTCGGTGATAGGTGATCGGTCGGTAAATTGTGTGTCAAAATAGGTGAATTTTGTGTTTTTGTATTTTAAATAAAATATTTTTACGAGTAATATGGCAAATAAATCAAGATGAATATAAACTACCAAAAATTTAAAATGATTAAAGTTGATTTTATCATTAATTTTTCATTTGTTTTATTGTTTTTATTATATGCAGACATGTACATATATCATATGTGTTGAACAATACGTTCAAAATTAATAAAATTTGACATAACAGTTTTTTTTGTAGGCATTGTTTAACACAAACTATTGTTAACACAAAAAATATTTCTGTCCCCTCAGTTTTGTGTTAAACGGTTTTCACTGAATTAAGATTAATAACTAGACTTCAAGATTAAATTTTTAGGAAGAAAGAAAACAAAAATAAAGCATGTTAATTTTCAAACATCTTAAGTCAAAACAAATAAAGTAATATGCCTATGGATTGTCATTCTTGAACTTCCTTAATTGATGAAATTAATAGTCTGGTAAAAAGTGTAGACTTTAATATACCTATGTTATGTTAGGTAAATATATCTATACACATATACATTTATTTATTAAACTCTTTATTTAAAATAAACATGATTGGCAGTATAACATAGAAATTGAATAAGGAATTTACATGTTGCACAAAATAAATACAATAAAAATAACATAGGACAGAAATAATAACTAGGACAGAAATGGGTTGTTAGAGCTAAATGGGCAATGAAACTGCGCACTTATAGGTGGAACAATTTAATCAAAAGGAAAAGGATCAAAAGAGCTTTAGTCACTCGGATGCAACTTAGATCATATATTTGTGCATTATTTTTGACAGGATTACAAAATGTTTATATAAAAATACTTAACTAGGAATTTTTAACCAGACTTCGAGTTAAATACTTCAAAACAAAAGCTGAAAAACCAAACAATTCTTTCTTTTTTTAAAAAATAGGTGCTAATAACTCAAGATATTTTCAAATAAATAATTAATTAAAAAAAGTAACTTCCTCAGTCTTCACACAAAGACATACAAAAAATAAAACTTTGACAACACAGGCACCATGTACTTACATATTTTTTAAAGAAAAATTTATTTGAATTTTACTACGTTTTTATTAGCTTGCTTTCTTGTTTGTCCGGTACAAATCTGGCAATCGATTTCTAACTAACTTCCCAAATAGCTAGACATTTGAAACTTTTAGCATAGCTCAGAACACGATGACAATGCATTATTTTAATACTTTTAGCCATCTTTCAGCAGAATTAAATTGGTTTTCAGCAAATTTAGCTGTACGGAAAGTTAGTTCGGAAAAAATCCGCAAGTTATTTTATTTGTTTTGAGATATCCCACAGTATTTGCAATCTTCATTTTGATGGGTCTCAAATTTGGGATAGATAAACATCGAATGACAGCAAAACAGGAAATATCGATTATATTATTAATATTATTTCAAATATATTGATGGCACGCTTTAGATTTGGTGTTACATTATATATTATATTACAATAACAATTATATTATCAACATTACATACGATTCAACAGAAAATTTAAAAACGTAGTATATAAAAAGTTCTTTTTATCTTGAAATTATTTAAAATTTAGTTGCCTAAGTAAAAAAATAAAAGAAAAAAATATATATATAAATTATATATATATCCAGTGCTTGATTTCTAGAAATTGAGGTGCCAGAACTACAACAAACCATCTCTCCCCCCCTCCTATGGAAGGGGGGTCTAGGGGACCAACCCCGGGAAAATTTTGAAAAATAAACTTTCAAAAACAGCATTTTAAGCAGTTTTAGACATAAACCCAAACTGCAATCATGTGGCTTTCTTGTGGACACATATCATTTTAAGTAGTATTTTTTATCAACAATTTCTTGATTAGCATGTCATGTGTTGTTACAATACTCTAAATAAATAAACAGGTGATCATAAATAGGTGAAGGGAGCTTGTCTAGTGGTATTAGACAGTCTAACACCCGGAGAAAGGTTTAGATGCTTCCTCAGATGGAGTTTAAGAAAGACAGGCACTTAGAGTTAGCATCGAGCTACATTTATATTCTTTATTAATAAATTGCAAGCTAGTCTAGGGTAATGCTATGGTGTCAGTTTAATACATGATGTCCTTAATCAAATTTGTAGTCAATCACTGACAAACCAAAATTTTAACAAAGGACTCTATCAACTAAGCTTAGATTTTTCAAATTAATTAATGTTAGTCTCTCCCTGGGAGTTTTACAGGGAGGATCCATATTATGTGTTTCATAATAAACATTTTCTTTTTTATCGTGACAAAGTTTTAAACTGCTAGAGATTATGTCCTAGGAATATTACCAGGTATTTATATATACATAATTATGTTTTTAGTTTGTTTTTACTGTGTTACATTATTTATATTTCAACCACTAAAAGAATGTATTAAATCAAAATTTTTTCACCATTGTATTTATAAAAAACCAAAAAATATGTTTTTGAATTTTTAATGTTTTAGCCTGAGGAAGCCCTTAGTTAGGGCGAAATATAGCTGTTTTTTTAAGAAAAGGTGGAGTTTATTCATTGTAACCCTAACTAGACCCTAAGAAAATATATACCTATATATAGTTTTCAATCATATAGCAATTTGAAAAAGGGTTCACCACTAAGAAAAAAGAGAAGAAAGAAATATAAATTTAACAAAGGATTTTAAAAAAAGTTAGTGCCGATAATTTTATTTTTTATTTATCAGAGAGGGAGGTCCTGGATATATATATATATATATATATATATATATATATATATATATATATATATATATATATATATATATATATATATATAAAATGCAGGGTGGAATATATTTTTAAAAAATTTAAACATTTTTACTTTCTCATATAAAGAGAAAGTATTGTGATGGCGCGAAAATTCGATTTTGAGATTTTGATGGATTTACACGTTTTGAGGTCCCCTGAGTCCAAAAAAGTGGTTTTTAAAAAATGTCTGTCCGTCGTCTGTCGTCTGTCGTCTGTCGTCTGTCGTCTGTCGTCTGTCGTCTGTCTGTGCAGACGCCTGGAGCCTAAACTACTGGGCCGATTTTGACGAAATTCGGCATACATGTTCAGAAAAATCATACCCCGAGGCGAAATCGAGAAATGAATTTTAGCTCTAAATTTGGGGGCGCTACCCCCCAAAAACTCTGAAAAAACATGAAAAAAAATGTTTTCTCGAAAACGGTTCCGACGATTTTGATTAAAAAATTCTAAAATGTAGTCCATTTGAATACGGATCCAACGATATAAGCCGTTTTCCCGGGAAAAATCTAGTTCCTGAGAAATTAGCTTAAAACGCGGACGGAGAGAGCCCGGGTTCGATTCCCCGCCCAGGAGAAGTTATTTTTATGATAAATTTTGATGAAATGTTCAATAATATTTAAATGCACATTTGAAAACTAATAAATGGAAACACTGGGCTAAGTAATTATAAACTCGTATATGAGAAAGTTTGTCTGAGTTGTCTCGGACCGATTTTTTTGTTTCTTTTAATTGACCTAATCCCCCCTTGTGTTAAATGCTTTCTACTAATCTAAATAAGTAAGATAAAGTGAATGAAGATAATTTAACTTAATTTGCAATGTGTTTGACCTCAGTTTTTACATACTGAAATAGCATAGTATGTACTCGTATAATTGTTATATTGAAAACTGAATCTCAGCCAATTCTCAACAGATTTGCTGATTCAGGGTTAATTTTTCTTCTAAAATAATCTAATTTCAGAAAAAAAATATATGTTACCATTTAAGATAACAAATTTTGTGGAGAAAGCACTGAAACTTTAGGACAAATTTATTTTTTGATACCATATTAAAAAAATACGCAAAAATTTAAGGTGAGTTACCATTTACATTTTTGATTATCTCAAAAAAAGAGATAACACGGTGATGCATGTTATCATGTATACATACATATACATATATATATATATATATATATATATATATATATATATATATATATATATATATATATATATATATATATATATTATTGGTTTTACATAGTAAATTTAAAGTAATATACAATTAAGCTTCTGATATCTTTTAACCCTACGTCTAAAGTTATTATATCAGTAAAATTAAATGCTAAAATAATGAAGCAATTAACAATGTTTTTGGTGCGTGCATGCATGGAATTAATTTGACTTATTCAACACTGTATAAAATGTTTCACTTTTTTTTTTTAAGTAATACTAAATATAAAGAAAAGAGATAATTATACATCGTCATTGCGTAAAAAAGTACAGTAGAGTCTCGCTAATCCGGGTTTGACGGGACCGGACCCAGTCCGGATTACCGAAAATCCGGATTAAACGGAATCAGTTTTAAAATGTCTGTAAAACAAGTTTTAGTAGGGTAAAACTATTAAAATCGAGATTTACTATTAAAAAAGAGATTTACGATTAAAAAATACCTCTATTAGTCTCAAAGACTGTTCTGTCACCACTCTAAATATCAAATAAATTACATTACGCAGGTGCAGGTATAGAAGAGACTTCCAGGGAAACAAGCTGTGTTCCGAAATGAAATTCGAGCACCGGCTAATCATTTCACAAAAAGTTAAGACATTGTGCACTGGCGGCATTTTACGGAACTCCGTTGAACCGCCGCTACGTGTTTCTTTAAATCCTCTCCTCACATATAATTGTATTTCCTGGAATACACTACCTTTATATCTTCCGCCCTACATTTTTATGGAATCCAAACAGATTTATCGATGTTTTTACTTATTCATAATTATTCAAAATCTGTTTATTTTTAACAGAAATACCGGGTATTCCTCGTGTCGAACGTTGGAATGTACGTACACCTGTAAACTATACAAGGAACAATTTTATAAATGGTAATAGACAATAAAAGCAGAAACCCTGATAATCTTAACAATTCATAAATCTGAATAGACCCTAGTTCCAAACTGTATATCTTTTTGGCCCGTCCGGATTATACGGATGTCCGGACTAGCGGGGTCCGGATTAGCGAGACTCTACTGTATTAGTCTAAAATTATTTGCACGTTCCCGACACACAGACAGGATGCATAGCTTATGCTTGCTTCAATTATTATTATTTATTTTTATTTTATTATTTTTAAGCAATAAAAAAGTTGGATTTGCTAGGCAAATAAATTTAGTTTTAAGTTTACAAACATACTGACATTTTTGTTTTTATAAACAATCTATTCAATGAGAGCTGTAACTACTTTATAAAAATAAAAAACTGGTGGACTAATAATTAAATTTGAAAATTAAATCAATGCATTAAACACAGTAGTAAAAGTACAGTTTCATTGTTAATTATGTGAACTAAATTTACAATTTTTATTTTAATTGGCCAACTGCTGATAGAACTGTTAACAAGATACTTTTTCCTTTATTATACTGGGTACATGAGAAAGTAATGTACTCATATAGGAATATAAAATATATTTAATCTAGGAAAAAAAAATTAAAACTTATAGGTTGTTTGTTTTTTTAATATATAAATATCAAATGAGGATATCCCTACAGTCGATACATTGAACTTCATTCTCTTATGTAGACTCGATGAGTGCTACGAAAGACTTCGACTCTGCTGATGATGGCGTTTAGCCGAAACCGGTCCAGTGATCTCCAGATCAAGCAAGTATCGACGGTAGGGATATCCTCATTTGGTAACTTATGAACTTGTGGTAACAATTTACAATTTTATATATATATATATATATATATATATATATATATATATATATATATATATATATATATATTTCAGTTGATAATTTACTTAGTTTCAAGAGTTATTAATATTTAAGCTATTTTAATGAAGTTGACCTAAAAATAATAAACTTTTTCATTGCATGGTTAAATTGTGTGTATTTAATTTTAGAGCCTTACTAAGTAAAGTAAAATAATTATTATAAAAATTAATTATATATTTTTAAATAATAATTATATAAATACACTACTTCGCCCAAGCACTTTCAAAAAATTGAAGTGGAAAAAAAACTAAAATACAAATATTTTGCCAAACCTAAAATTAAAAGCTAGCAACAAATTGGAAGGCAATGTTTAAGATGACTACTCTTAATTTAAATTACTTAATGTAATTTTATTTCACAATGAAATGTAAATCAATTTTACAACTTTAAATTTAGAGTTTTACAAATCTGATTGTACTCCGAAGTACAATCAGATTGACTTTTCTTCATATTATAAAAATAAATAAAAACCTTATAAAGAAAACTTTGCCCTAAATCATAAAATACATACTACTACTACCATAATGAATTTACATTGAATTTTTAATATTTTTCATTGATAAACTTCATTCCTAAAAATATATTTACTAAGAGCACGGCCCCTCCAATTATTAATTAATAGCAATATAAGCTATCATTTAATAAATAATAAATAAAACTCAATATTTAAAACATAAATGTCAATATTGTAAAACATAAATGTCAATATTGTAAACATTAATCAAAAAGAAGTGTTAAATAAACGAATTTGGCGTGCAACATGCCATAAATATAAACAATTAAATTAAATATCTATAAATTGATATCTTTACTAAAAATCATATTAATGACTGAAATGTGTTAATAAATATTAAAATTATCTGGTTTATATTAATTATTAAAAATGTTTATATTAATTAAAAAATGTATGAGTATTTACTGCTTTGTTTAATTCAAAAATAAATTATTTTAAAACATTGCTTTCGAATTTACCGAAGTAAACAGAAGCTATTTTTTCAGAAGAACGAAAATGTTTTATGTCACAATTAAAAAAATTCAAGAAGAATTTCAGCATCAAGGGACATTTTTGGACATTGGTCTCTTATTGTCTGTAATTCAATTTTTTGGAACCAACATATCTTAAAAACTAATCGTTCGATTGTAATGAAATTTGGATAGTAAGTCATAATTATCCTCATTGTTGGTCCCATATAAATTTGAACCATCTAGGCCTATGGGTTATTCTTCCACATGCGAATAAACTTATTTATTAAGACATATCTTGTAAAGTAATCATCCAATTTTCAAAAAATTTGGATGGTTTGTAGAAAGTAGCCCACAGATGATCAAATATTAGCTTTAACTATCTGCACTCATTAAATTTTGCCAAGTTGAGACTTGCATTTATGTAAAAAAACAAAACAGTTTTGACAGATTTTTAAAGAGGGGGAAAATTAAAGAAATTACACAAAGATGAGTTCAAGAAGCAAAACATCAATTAAGTACGCAATAGGTGGCAAGGAAGTTATGGGCCACACTAATTGGCAGACAATTATTATTTATAAAATAATTTGTAATTTGGTAACTTGAAAAAAATATTTTAAAAATACAAAAGGACGATTTTGAGAAAAATAATAATAAAGCAGGCACACAAAACATGCTTCTTCTTTCTAATTTAGAAAAATGCTTAAAAGTTATTTCTGCATGCAAAACAACATATTAATAAAATATTGTACATAAGTATAGAAAACAAATGGGGAATAGAAAAAAGCAATGAACTCATTCAAGTAAATGAAAAAAAAAAAAAAAAAAAAAAAAAAAAGTCACTGAACAAAAAGAAATAACAAATATAAAAATGCAGTTATTTATTAAGGGACCGGACCCAAAATAAAATAATAATGGAGAAAGATAATGTTATATCTATTTGGGACATACCAATTCTACAGTGTATAGCAATTCCCGCTGCTTGTTGAGCTCTTGCATATACATCTAAAAAACACATTGACATTTTCAAGCAAAATTTTTTGTGGCCACAGGTGTCACACAAAATAAAATAGTTTGAAAAAATTATAAATTAAATATGAGAAAAAAGGCAGCAGTGTTTTGTTGCAACAAGAATAATATATTTTTCATTTATAAATCTAAATCACATCCACCAACAAAAAAATATGTGTTGAGTTAAGTTCTAGGTCTTCCGGTGGTGACTGCGTTATGTTCGAAGAGTATTCCAACGTTTCGCCTCCTATGCTAGTGACATCTTCAGGGTTGTAAATGTTGCTCTAAGCAAGGGACAACGTGGATTGGTGCCAGTCCAAGTTGTCCCACGCTTAGAGCAACATACACAACCCTGAAGATGCCTCCAGCATAGGAGGAGAAACGTTGGAATACTCTTCGAACATGATGCGGTCACCACTGGAAGACCTAGAACTTAATGATGAAATTAACCGCGGAAGCCGACGCAATGTGTTGAGTTGGTCTATTACTATTTTCTGTCATTATTTCAGGTGGCCAAGAGTAAAAGAAATAAATTAATTTTTGGATTAAATTGAGATGTTTCAAGGAAGGAGAATTGATCATTGGGCTTTTTAAAACTCTGTATGTATACTATTTAGCTTACCACATGTCTTAATTTTACCACCTAACAAATCCACTTTTTCCTGCAAATATATACTTAGTTCCTTATATTTTTAATTATTTTGTTTTTTATTGTGTTTTTTTTTATAAAATTAATATTTCATAATTCTCAGAACCACTTAATTAAAAAAAAATAGATTTTATGAATCAATGTTCTTCATCAAACTTAAACAAATCATAATTGAATCTATACATAATATAATTATTTGATTAAAAGGTGCACAAAGCAAACAAATACACCACGATACTCAGTGAAATAAATTATTTAAGTACAACACATCTAAATAACTAAAATATCACATATAATTTATATAATTAAAGAAGAAATAAGTATGATATTATCAACAAGATTATTGTAGATATTATTCTTCTCACATTTTTAGTAATAGGAATTTCTTAAAGTATTTGCTAAAAATATATAATTATAGGGTTTTCTTAGCAAGAACCACTAGCAGATCTGGTGAAGATTAATTAAAAAAAAAAAAAAAAAAAAAAAAAAAAAAAAAAAAAAAAAAAAAAAACACGGGATATTATTATTAATAATATAAAAGGTTTAGTGCACCTGTGGCCAAGTAAAAGGAGGATAGAAAAATTAAATTAAACTCTAACACAGAATTACGTGGTTATTTATTTTCTGGACTACTTTATGGGTTTTATAATCCACCCATAAATTTGTGTATGCAATAGTAGGGTGTTTTAAAAGTATTATAGTGGTTGCTAAATATTATCCTAGTAATTGTTAAAGTAACTTAATTACAAAGAAGTAAAAAGTATCAATTGAAAAGAGTAATAAATAGTAAATAAAGAAAAGGCAGTGAAAGCACTGATTGCCCATAAAATGATTGTAGACAAGAAAATTCTTTATATTAGTATTTTAAAAATATTAAAATTAAACCATATAGATCATTTACTATTGAAATTAAGAACAAGAACTGAAACCCTTAGTAATAACATTATAATTTGTTTAAAATGTTACTACTCACTGTACCAACCACAAAAGTGACAATATAATTAGACCCAAAACATACAAGTTTAAAACCAATTACCTTTAATCTATCATCAACATGCAAATATTTAATCCTGTAATTAGGGAATAAAATTTCACAACATAAGGTGTAGTTTTTTTTAAAAAAATATCTGGTGTTCTAAATTCCTTGACATTGTCGGGATGCCAATGTCAACCATCAACAGAAGAACCTTACAATAACAGATAAATAGGGGCTAAGGAAGTCCGTTAAAATGAAAGTCTGGTATGTAAAAAATAGTTATTTCAAAAAATAATGCAAAAGGGTACACCAATGAAAGAACGGCAGTTAGCTTAAATAAGTGTTTAGTATACAAGAAATTAAAGATAGCCTATATTTTATATTTTTTGTCTGTTGTAAGCGAAATCCATAATGGTCGGGTTCTACTGTATTATACTATAGCTGTTGGAGTTAAGCCAATTGTAGCTATAATATAATAGCTAGATTAAATTTTTCTACAAAGTGGAGTGAAGAATATTTTAATACATAAATGTACGGTAAGGTAAATTTGGGATTTAATGATGAAAGCTCGGTTAATGAGAAGTGCAATAACTTTCCATAGTACCAGTAATAACCATCATTTGAAAGGATATAACACATATACATAGTTTAAATTATACTGATTGAGGGTTGCCCACGGAAAACCAGAAAATTTTTGAGGAAATAGAACTTGATTATAGTTATAAAAATATAATAAAAAATAAAAGTAGTTGAATATTGTATCAGGAAATTTGATGCCATTTTATTTGCTATTTTTTTATCCTCTACACATTGTCAAGGGTAAATACAAAAACAATCATTTATGGTAAAAAAAAAATAAAAAATAAAAAAGAGAGAATAAAATGGCATGTAATTTGCTGATAAAAGATGCGACAATTTTTTTCCTAAAATGTCTGAATTTGGATGTAACCTTGACAATGTGTGGAGGAGAAATGGAAAAAAAAAAAAATAATATGAAGATATTTGCAGATAAAATATGAAGAAAGAAATTAACTTTAAAAATAACCTAGTACTGCTTAATCAAAAATTATCTGTTTTCTGTAGGCCCCCCTGTATTTATATAAAAAATAATACTTTAAAAGGAACAGGGAAATAATAAATTTACAATAAAAAATAATAGAAGTTTATATAATATTTAATCAACAGTTTTTTAATAAACTGCATTAAAACCTTTTCCAAAATAAATAAGTTGTTTTAGTTAAATCAACTAACATAATATAATATTAATAAATATTCCCCTTCTTTTTGAAATGACTAATTGTTACAAATATTAGATTAAAAGAGACAAAATAATTTACCACTATGGAATGCAAGAAATGAATTTTACTTTTCAACTTCTTATATTGTATAAGTGAAATTAAATGGAAAAAACAAAAAAAGTACTTATTATTATAAGTATAACCCACAAATAAATAATTACAATTAAGTATTAATAAACGTAACAACATTATATTGGTTAAAAACTACAACTGCTGCCATTTGCCCATATTAATTATTACACATAAATTCTAAAGGAAATAGAAAACCTAGAATTCAAGGTAGAATAATAGAGAGAAGAATTAAACTAAATCGGGAAAAACTACAGTTTAATTACAATTGAATTCTGATTGCCCATTTACAAATGAGTTCGATTGAAATAAATAGTACATGTATTAGTATGTAGTAAAGTACAGACTTGACAGGGTAGGATAAGAATTTAAGGGAAATCTAACAAAGTTTTTGGGGCGATGACAGTCACTCTAATTAGACAAATATAAGTTATTGATCTCAGAGCCTGGTCTCTAGATAATCGTCAGATGTATCAGTAGCATTATTTGCTAAAAGCCTCATTCCATATATTTGAAAATGGTATTTTTTAGACCACTGCCAAGGCCATTCTTTCCAACATAATAGTATAGATTGATAATAATTTGTATTTAAAAAAAAGTATTTTTTATTATTTCATTTTGGTTCTTTTTGCAGGCAACAATTCTCTGATTAGTACAATATTTAAATTCAGATGAAATTATATAACATTTATTGTGTTGCAAACTAGGATAGATCACAAACATCTAGAAGTATGTATTGGTAAGTAGCCACTTAAAATTTTGAATTGGGCTTTTTAAAATCTTGACACTGAGAAGAAGAATAAAATATTTTACGCCGTCAAATCTTTTGCTCACGATTATCAACAGTGATTTAAAATGTCAAACTATGAAATCAAAATTCAACTGTAAAAAACTTATAAACAGGTCCTAAAAAAAGAAACCCAGAATAAAATTGAATCTAAATATGTTTCTTTTATATTTTTACCTGTACGGATCAAGCGATGGTAAGTGCTCAATACCAAATCAAAAACACTGTGCTCACAACAGTTTTTTTTTTTTTTTTTTTTTTTTTTTAATTATTCTTAAATTAAAATATAGTTACCAGAGTTGGAATTCATTTTAATACAAAAAAAAAAATGCACACATCTATAACACTAAACCTTAAATTCAGTCCCCAAAATTATTTTTTGTATATGATAAGGGAATTAAAGATGTTATACCATAATAGTTCAATTAAGACTAAGAAAAAGAAAATTTGAATAATAATTTAAACAGAGAAAATAAGCAAGGCTTAATTTTTAAAAACTTTAATATTCAAATGAAGATAATAATTTATTTATGAATTAAATTAATTAAAAAGGAATACTTAAAATTACGGAAATGTGTTTTTGTTGACCAATAGTTCCTGATTTAACAAAACATTAGGTCATTTCAAGATAATAGCATCAGCCTTCATCTACTCCTCTTCATGGCTCCAATAAATATAATAAACCCTGAATTAATTAATAAGTTATACTAAAGAATAGTTGAATCCTAATAAGACATAATATATCACAAGAAAAATAAAATTTTCAAAAAGTAAATCCTGCTGAACTTAACTTTTTGTAATTTAAGAATAATTAGATAAGTTTTACTTGTATATATGTATTTTAAATACTGTACAACCAATTTTAATCTTACCATATTTGTGAAGGTAACAATCTTATGACTAGTTTTCATTCTAAAAAATATACTATTGAAAATCAAGGAATATTAAATAAATAATTTGTTTAACCTATTTCATAAACTTATGGTGAAACACTCTAAATAATTCATATTATGTTTTATCTTTAAATTTCTATTACTAACCACATTCGTAACATTTTAAGTTTGATTATTAAGTAATAAAACCAATTAATTAACAATCAAAGAAACCAGAACTGCCCCCAAAAAAATTGCAGATTATAAGCCGAACTCTATATGCTTTATAAATTAATTATTACTCAAAAATTATAATACCTGCTCCTTGATGAGAGCTGCTTGCTGCCGTTTGAATTCCCTCTCCTAAACAAAAAAAAAGTTTCACTAGATTGTTTATAAACCTATGATTATTCCATTCACTTTGAAATTTTATTTTAAAAAATTAAAAAAAGAAGTTATATTTAACATTTCTGAAAATAGTAATGAAAGTAAGGATGGATTACATGAAATTAGAAATCCATTTTTCATCAACCAAAGAATTTTAAATATAAATATATTCATACATATATATAAAACTTGAACATTTTAAAAAAAATGAATGCGTTCTTTTGTGATTGGCATAAACAGGTTTGGGGGGTGTAACAAAGCAGAAGTAGAACAAAAAACTTAAACATTATCAATATTAAGCAGAGAAAAAAAAACTTTCTGATTAATTAATTTAATATCTTCTGGGGCATTTCTTGTAGTTATAACTAATAAAAAAGCCAACATTGGGTTATTAATTGTAACATTTAAATAGAGGGTACTCTAAATCAGGGCACTTATAAATTCCAGTCTGCTGGTGTTCTTAAAATGAGGCCAACCTCTTGAAAAGTAAGAATTCAGTAAGCGCAGGCTTCCGCAAGACTTAAGTGTATTTTTCTCTGTCTGTTTCCCGTAGTTAATAATAATTATAATTTGATTTAAAATAAAAAAAAGACTTAAGTTCTACAATAGATTATTTGTTAACACTGTTAATTTTATTAATTTCACCATCTAATAAAATAGGACCTTAAGTTAAGACATTTATAATATTTCAGTCTCAATTAAAAATAGGGCTAATTTAACACAAGTAAGAACCAAAAATTGAAATACGACTTTTGGACAGCTCAAAAAAATAAATTATATGTTGAACTGATCAATATTTTGAGGTAGTCAAACATAATGATAGTTACATCTATAATTACCATTGAAATGCTGAAAGTCAAATGATTGTCCAATTGTTATTTGTACTTATATTGTGGTTAAACAATTATATATTGTTTTAGATTAAACAATGTGTGTGTTTTATTCAAGTGTGAATAAATTATCATTTAACTTAAAAAATTTTAATAATAAAAAAAAAGTATTGCATAAGTTAGGAATCAAAAAGAAGAATTAGAAGATAGAAGTTTGAAAACAACAAAGAATCTGAATTGGCTGCATGTGACAATTATTAGCAGGTATTTGGTAGGAACCACAGAAACAACATTGAATGAGGCTGATATACTGCAGAGAGAAATTGAAACGTTGACTGATCCAATTTGAAGATCTGAAAATATTTATATAAATATGTATTATACCTCATAGATATAAAATAATTTATCCATTTTAAGGGAAAATAATAAAAAAAATAAAAATAAATAAATGCCTTTAGAGCATAATTGTCCCCGCTCTAGTAAACTTACGAAACCGCATTCAGTCAATTTTTCAGGAGAGCCAAAATTCTCCTGCAAAAACCTATTTTGAGGAGAAATCAAAGTTGTTTTTTTGGCTGTCCTGGAAAATTGACAAAACACTGTTTTGAAAGTATGCTAGAGTAGGAACGATATTATATTTTAAAGACTGAAGATTACACTTCCATGGAACAACAAACAACAAGGAGGCCTTAAATTAGAAGCAAAAGAGAGAAAGGAGGACCCAAGCAGAGGCGACATTAAAGCTGGGATCCAGCAAAAAGACTATAAGCAGGCTAATAGAACTAGATGGAATAAATGTATTGTTTATTAGGGTTGGCCTTAACTATAGCTGTAAAAAATAAAGTTTTGAAATTCCCAACGCTTAACTTGGTGTGAATCCATTAAAAAAAATGTTGAAAAGTTTCAGGTAAAATGGTGCCGCTTTTCATTTGAAAAGCGCAAAAAAATCATTTGAAAATGCATGCAAAAATAAAAAAATTAGGGATTATTTCTAGAATCTTACAAAGAGTCTCTTATAAGATGCTTTCTTTGCTGTATTTTTTTATTATTTACAATTACTATATACTTTAATAAACTAATAATAATATTAGGAATTAATTAGTAAGATACACCCTAGTAGTTTAATAAGATTTCAGATGGCTGATGAGGAGTAAAAATAAAATGAAAACACTATTTCATTGCATGGAAGGTTTCAACCCTTATTATAAGGTCATCGTCAGTGGTTTTTTTCATTCTAAAATTAAAACATTCATTATTTAAAAAATCCAAAATTCAGATTTTATTTATAAATTAATAATTCCTTATAATAAAAAAATCTCTTACACATGTGCATTGTTATTTGGCATTAATTAGAAGCGTATAATTTATAGAACTGCTACATTTATGTTATTTTATTAAATATTGTTGTTTTAGTAACGGAATTCTTAACAAAAATGTATTTTATAATTACCACTACTTTTGCTACATATGTATATCTTTAATTATTTTATCATTTAACTTATTGATTTACTTTTGAGCTTTATTAGTTTATTTAAGTCTATAGTATTTGTAAAAATAAAATAATACAGTAAATATATTACCCAACAAAAACCTAACAATGAAAAAAGGGCCAAGTACCGGACCCCTACCCAAAAGTCAGCCTATCAAAGTAGGATGCCTACAGTGTGGGCAAGTCTACTCTTTCTTTAGTCCAGTTCTTTAGTTCTTTACTCCTACTTTCATTAGCAGGACTGCGCTTTCTTTTTCTTCTTTTGTTTTATGCCTAAATAATCATCACTACTTTGCCAGGCTGACATTTTTGGGAGGGGGTCTGGAACATTTCTCTTCTCTTTGCTCCTTCCCATCACCCACATAACTCCTATATGACTACTCATGAGACTGATGTTTTAAGTTTATGCCTCATTCAGAAACTGGCTGTGTTAAGGAATGTGCAATAAAAGCACAGTCTTGCTCATGAAAGTAGGAGTGAAGTGAGTTTATAGACTAAAGAAAGAGTAGACTTGGCCTCAATGTAGATATCACTCGTTTGAAAGACTGACTTTTTTGAAAGGGGGTCTGCAACTTGGCCCTTTTTTTCACAGTTCATTTTTTTGAAGAGGATATAATTCCTTTTTGCTGGCTTCAGCATCATGGGCGTCAACTTGGTGCTTTACGAGACACTCTAGTTTCCCAATTCCCGACAAAGAACACAGGTATAGAGTATTTTCTATGTATGATATTATTATTACAATACAAATCCGTACAAAAGTGTATGTACCATATTTTTTTTTAAATAAACAAATGGCACAGCCTGAAAGTACAAATTGTGGCCTTACAAATATATGCAACACAATAACAGTTTAAAAAAAAGTGGTCTTGTGACACGGCACTCAGGAAAAAGTTTACTCTTGACAACTTTATAAAATAATAAATACTCTATTTAAAGAGCAGTAGTGTAGATTTGAGCCAACCAATCAGAAATGAAATCGGTCAATAATTGCAGTAAGTCAATAATTTTTTGCAATAATGCAAAAAATATTAATTGAATCTAGCTCCAACTAAGGTATAACCGGACCTAGACACAAGCCTAGACGAAGAAAAGTACAACCGATGAAGGTATGAAGTAATCAAACTTGTAGATCTTTCAAAATCTGTACCTGTTTGTGAAACCAGTTTATCGATACCACTACATTAATTCACCAAAAAAAAAAAAAAAAAAAAAACTAACCTATTTTTAATTTTGTAATTGACCCATCAGTTACATGGCTATAGCTACCAGTGCACCAAATTTTAAGTTCCTAGCAATTCTGGAAGTCAGTAACAAAAATGTCAACTTTTAAACTCTCCTAAAAGGCTTAATATTAAGGGCTATTTTGTTTAACGTCTCCCAAGCTATTTAAGCTTAATATATGTTTCAAATCTTAAAAGCCCATCTTAAGAGGAAGCAGAGATATGAGGGTGAGAAAAACTGTGTGAATTGGTTCAAGTATAGATACTCTGCTTACTCATGCTTACTGGAACTTGGCCTTGAACACTGTAGTGCTCTCAGACTTTATAAGTGACTTTTTGTAATGATCTAGAATCTCTAATCCCTATTTTTTTATTTTTGCATAAATAAATTACCAAATGAAAAGCGACACCATTTAAAATTTTCCAATTGACCAAAACTTTTAAAAAACTTTTTAAAAATGTTTGTTTCATGTATTGGCACCAAGTTAAGGGTTGAGAGCTAAAATTAAAAAATGCTCATAATTAAGGTCCACCCTAGTTATTTTTGTTTTTAGAATGTAAGACATACTTTTGGGCTATAGGGGATAGCACACAGATTCTACCTAACTTGATGATGATGTAGTTAATGAAATGTACTTATTTAAGAACTACACTATTAAAAAAGTTGGCTCATTTATTTTATCCTTCATTCTCGTTCATTTAGTTATATTTTCTTCTTTCAAATATCTGGAAAATATAAAATGCCAGAAGAAAGAATATGAAGTGGAGGAGGAATATTCCATAAAAAGTTTGTAATGTTTGTAATAAATTCATTATCACTTTACACACAATGCACAGGGGAACTAAGTAATTGGTGTTGAAATTTACCACACACTAAAAAATAAAACAACTAACACTTTCAATATAGTTAGATATAGAAGAAGAAAATAATTAGAAGAGGGAGGCAAGAGGAAAGTAAAAATAAATAATGTGAATAAAACAAATTCAAAAACACAGAAGATCAAACTCATCATCATTAAATCAAAGTGATCATCATTAAATAGTTATTTTACAACAACTTTTTAAAGTTTATAATGAACAATAATAATAACAATTGCACAATTGCCAGACTGGAATGGGGGCAATAAATAAGTTTGGGGAAAGACTGATTATAAGTTATTGAAGTAAATAAAAGGGATATCAATTAAAGGTACCAAGTTACCCAGAAAAGAAAAGTTTACAAACAAAAATGTTGCTGACCCTGGAGTAGACTAAATCTGCTTTGAGCTATTATAAAAAGAAAATAATAGAACTATAGGGTCAAAGTAGACTTGAGGAGTCTACACAAAATATTTGTGCTCATTGTCTTAAAATTGGGGTTGGGACATTGATGTAGATATATCGGAAATAACGATACATCAGACCAAGAAATATCGATATTTTATATCGATGTTGATATTTTTATACATCGAAACATCAATATTGTCCTGAACATTGAAAAGAACATAATCCTTCTTTTTTTTTGTCATTATATATCGAAAATATCGATATTTTCTTTCGATATCCTAACCCTACTTAAAATTCAGTTTTATTCTGCTGGTTATAGATTTATTTATGGTAAGCTATTATTCAATTAATAATAATTTTAAAAATACACATACTGGATAAGAGTCTTAAATTATCCTTGCATGTGTAAAACTAAAAATCCAGTCTTTTATAAAGACTTTAACAGGTGACATTTATATAAATGCATTATGAAGTAAACAAGTACTCTCCCTGATGGGTAAAAATGGAATACATTAATCAAGTAGTTCTTCTTGGATGGGCTAATAAAAAACAATAATGTCTAGGAAAATGAATTACTTGGGGAATAAAAAAATAATCTAACAATTAGTGAGGGGCATAGCTTCTTTTTTTCATATTACTGTTTCGATAATTTTTTGGCCACATTTCAAAATTAGATGGTTGAAATTAATACGGAACCATCTGTGGGCTAATTTTGACAAACACTCCAAATTTGTTAAAAACTGAGAGCATGTGGAACATGCTCATAATGGGCGTGGAAAGTAGATATTAATAATGGAACAACAGTGGCCTAACCATCCAAATTTTATTAAAATCGGATAAGTAGTTTTTAAGATAAGCTGGTTAACAAAAATTATGACAAAGGGACAGGCTCAAGACCATAAATGTTCCCTGGTATCTGAAATTGATTTGCAATGCTTCCTTTCGTTATGGTAAGCTTGGAAGCACAAATAAATGGACAGGGTGAGATAATTCAAATATAAAAATAGAGTAAAATTCCAGGAAGTTTAAAAACACACAAAAAACAGGGTAAAAACCACTATAATTTTTAAATGAACAACTCTATAACTATATATTTTAGAGTGTCATATATAATTGAATGGTGCTTATTAAAAATATAAAATAAATAAAAATAGAGGTAATTATTCCTTATTAATTAATAGTCCAGGAGATAGCGTGCAAAAAAGTGTCAGACTAACATCAAGCTAGAATTTTGTATACAAGTTAACCCTTTAGCAAATTTTAAGAATATGTGGTCGGCTAGATTCGTCTGCGAGACATACCTTTGCAATAGGTATTTGAAAAAACAAAATGGTGGAGAGGGGCCATGCCCCACCAATTATGGTGGACAGAATGATTTTCATGATCCTGAGTACAGAATTAGTTAGTAGACCAAAAATCAAGTCGATGTTATTTTCACACTTGATAGGTTAGTTATTCAAATATTACTAAAAATCCACGTGGTTACCCGTCAAGGGACAAAGTAACATCAACTTGATTTTCGGTCTACTAACTAATTCTGTACTCAGGATCATGAAAATCACATTGTCCACCATAATTGGTGTGACATGGCCGCTCTCCACCGGTTTTTTTTTTTTTTTCAAACGCCTATTACCAAGCTATGTCCCGCAGATGAACTTAGTCGACCAAATATTCTTAAAAGTCGCTAAAAGATTAACTTGTATACAAAATTCTAGCTTGATGTTAGTCAGACACTTTTTTGCGCGCTATATCCTGGACTATAAACTCAACATCAATAAAAACACAAAAAATAAAATAAAATAACACTGGAGAGTTGAAGAGGCAAAGAAGAAGAAATAAAATATTTTACATATTCAGTAAAAAAAATGTAAGTACACAGTCATATGAGTATGTAAGTGAATAGTAATGCTTAGTAGCGTTTTCCATGCTTTAATTGTGTAAAATTATGAAATTATACAAAAATTCAATAAGTTAAAAATAAAGTCCTAATATTATTTTCGTTTATATGCTTTGTAACCTCAATAGATGCATAGTTTTATATGAAATAATCCCAATTATTTATATTTTTTTAATAATAAAATGGTTTATCTATAAAACAAAACATATTATATAAAAGAGTAATTTGAAAATCTTCTACAAAAGTTTTCTAAATAAAAAAAATAATAAAAAATTACTTTAGGATGAAATTTAAAAAAAACAAGCTTTTACTAAATGCATTAATATTTAACATTTGACTATAGTTGAAACAGCTATGAAATGCACATAACAGAGGCATAACAAGGCAAAGGATTGCTTTCTTCACACCGTTACTGACCTGCTGTTTCCGTTGCTGCATTTCATGTTTTTGTTTTTCCAATTCCTCTTGCCTTTTCTTTCGGGCCTTTACATGCAGAACACAAAACATAAAAAATAGTAAAAAAACTTAAAAAGAAATTTAAAAAAATTAAATGATAGATTCTAAATCATATCAAAAGCCACATATCCAGTTATTTTTATTTTTATTATTATTATTATTTTTTTTATTTTTTTATTTTTTATTTTTTTTTAATTTTTTAAATAGCTTATTTGTAATATATAATTTTTGTTTACTCATTTATTAAAAATGATGTAATAATAAAAATTCTACTTTAATATTTTTTTAAAAAAGCACATTATTAAAAAAAAGTTAGCAAAAAACTAATGTTAGCCTACAATTTTATTAATATTATAAAATAAACCATCTTATTACTTTTTCAAATTAAACACATGCATCCATGCACTATTTATTATTTTAAAAAATAATAATAGCCATAAAATTAACACTACTTTGAAAAAAAAAATCCTGAACTTGCTCAAAAGATTACATAGAACAGAAAGACACAAAACAACTACAAAGAAAATAACTACTAAAAAAGAAACAAAAACTACCCAAAACAAAACTTATAAGTTCAAAAAAAGAAGATAAAACAAGCCACAAAATAAATAAATAAGTAAATGTATTATTTTGTCAAAATTTTTGGTTATTTTTCCTTCCAAGTTTTGAATACTAAATAAAAGGTGATGCCAAGGCAATTAAAAAAAAAGAGGGGTTTGGGGTAAAAGGGAAATGAGGGGGGGGGGATAACCCCTGGCCAGATTGTAACACACGGAGGGTTGCCATAGTAACAGAAAATAATATGCATAAAGCAACGAGACGCTAAGGGGCAATGCATGATGCGAGGTTAGTTTCTCAGAAAATATCTGCCTTTTTTATGTTTTCTCCTTCATGCTTTTAGATATAAGCACTCTACGGTTATTTTCTCGTTACTTCAAAGAAAAAAATTATCTTATATGTTAATTTTAAAAAAAGAAAAAACTATATTATTTTAATTAATAAAGCTATTAACACTGTTAATTGAAAAACAAAAACAGTTTGTTTGAAAAAATAAAAATCTTATGAACTAAGTAATTCTCATTGAAGCAACGAGCTTTATAAAGGTAGTGCAGCAGAGTTGCTTAAGTTCATTCATTCAGAAGTGTTAAATAAAAATAAGTAATTGAAAATGTAATTATATATATATATATATATATATATATATATATATATATTATTATTTTCTTTTTTTTTTTTCTTTTTCTTTTTCTTATACAGTAGAGGTTATTACTTTAGTATGCACAAGACCTGAATGTTTAAAAAAGTAGAATAATCATAGAAAAAGCTATTGTGAAAACTAATGGTTTTTTCGAACTTGAAATATATGGTAACCACAACCTTTTTTTAAAAGGTTTATTGGACAAAATATCAGAGATAGAAAAAAGTTTCAAGAGAAATATTCTTATTTTTTACTGTAGAATCCAAATCTGCTATCAAAAATATAAACTCCAATTTGAAATTTTGAAGTTGGGTGGCCTGGGGGCTAAGTGGGTGGTTGCTCCTGGTGCCCGATTGCATGAAAAAAAACTTCCCTTTACATGGAACAGATCCCCCAAGTTTTATTAATTTATCTCAAACTGTTCAAAAGTTAAGAGGGGGGGGGGGGGGGAGATTTTGGACCACCCTGTATCTATAAGGTGTACAGTGATTTTTGCACTAATATAGCACAGAAATCTTTCTTTATTTTCTTAAAAAATGAAAAAGGTATTAATACTAACGGTTGTTACTAATAATGCTTAATACACATTGATGAGAGAGAATGACAACATTCTTTCTAAAAAATAAGTAAGTACATTGTACTTACATGTGATCAAATTATAATTCTTGAAAACAAAAATATGTAAATTAAAGTTAAACTTTATTTTTAAACTGTTAATGAAATAAGATTTTGATTTTAATTAAATAAATACTTAAGAGTAACCTAAATTATATTCATCACAGATTTAAAGAAAAAAATAGTCAACAAATAGAAGTATTTGTTTTAGAAACACTTATATTTAGAACGATACACTCTAAATATTTGGGAATTCTTTAAGACTGAAGTCTTTTTGTATAAAGAAAAGAAAAATACTTTTTTGGTTAAAACATATAAAATTCGTATTTTCAAAAATAAATGAAAAGCTTTGATGCTATTAAAAAGAACTAAAATTATTATACTTGCACACAACATTGAAGGAAAAATTCCTTTTTTAGCTGTATACTATAAAAATGTATCTTCGTTTTTTATGTGGGTTGATCAAGGGTAAATAATTACAAATTCAAATAAGGTAAATCATTAATTTTAATTTGGCTATATTTCACCCCTCTCTGGGGCATATTCATGCCTAAAAACATCGAAAATCAAATTTCAATTTGTTCTTTAAATATCTAGTCACATAAACTCACTAAACAATAAAAATATTACATAAATAAAGGCTAAGACTCATTTCTTACCATATCTTAAGAAGTTAGGATCGTTTTATATACTTAAAGAATTTTAAAAAGAAGAAAATTCCCGCCGAATTAGTTATGCTCTTATCATTCCTCAGTATAAATTTATATCAAAGTTATAATAAACTGTAAACCCTTATAATAATTATAAAATATTTTAAGTAATAATATTTAACCAAAGAACCTCAAATTTAAAATTTAAAAAAAAATATTATACATTATTTTCATTTTTTTTTGTTAATTGATAAAACGGAAGGTTACCTCTAGTCAAAATCTTTACCGTTTATTTATTAATTTTTATTTTTATATATTTTTGTCCTATTATTAAGTTTTATATTTGTTAATAATGATGATGATGACGAAACCACTATGTGGTCTAAAAATTTTCTTCTTTTTAAAATTGTTTAGTACAGTAGAACCCCCCATATCCGACCTCGGGATATTCGACTCCTCGAAATATCCGACCATGACACCCCTTGGTTTAAAAAAGAAAAAATAATCCGTCACGACCGAACTTCGTCCTTATCAGAATGTAAGTAAGTAAGTTTGTTATTGTACTGATACTGATCGCTAGACTTGGTTTCTTATTATCGTGCGTGTCATTCTATAGTTACAATCCAGTATTACACTATATTTTTAGTGAATATGGCAGCTCAACTGAAACAATAACGGGTTTCATGTGCATTACTTTAGAAGTTAGATGTTCGGCTTGGCAAAGGTGATCCGTTCTAAAACTAGCTTCAGAGTTAGCAGTTGGTGTAACAATTGTAACAACAATTATTAAAGATTGGAAATCGGGTCTGAAAGACTTTGAAGCGTATTCCTTAACAGGATTAGAATGAATATTCTTATAATATTGTAATAACAAATATTTAATTTTTACTCTGAAATATTAGCTTTTCTTTGTTCCTCGTATTATCCGACATTTCTTGTGTTCCGACCATGCTCCGGTCCCGTAGGTGACGGATATGGGGGGTTCTACTGTATATAAAATAAGGTAAGAAAGATTCCTTGCCTTTATTTATGTGATATTTTTATTTTTTGTGAGTTTATGTAACTAGATATTTAAAGAACAAATTGTAATTAGATTTTTCGATGTTTTTAGGCAAGAATATGCCCAGAGAGGGGTGAAATATAGCCAAATTAAAAATTAATGATTCACCTTAGTTGAATTATTAATCATTTACCCTTCATCGACCCACATACAAAACGAAGATTAAAAGAAGGGACAAACCAAACTACTATATAAAAATGTATTATTTTGGCTACAAAATGATCCAAAACCATCTTATAAAAAACAATGATAAGGATAATAATTAATTAATAAAACATAGAATGAATGAACCTGAGCTAGCTCTACCTTTCACTCTAAGGTTATGGAATCAATATGCTCTAATTATTTTGTCAAGGGACATGGGGAGAGTCAGATCTGTACAAACATAAAATTGATTATATTACAAACATTTTTTTTTTGTTCATGAAATAAAGAATAATAATTCAATTAAAATCATGTATTTTTTATAACAACTTTTTTTAAAAATATTATTAATTCACTATTGCATAGAAAGAAAAAACAAAATACAATTGAGAAAAGATATATGTTAAGAAAAAAAAAAAATCAAAGAAGTAAGAGGCATATAAAAGTGAATAATTAATGATTATAAAAACAAGGGAAGAATTATAAAAACTGATTAACAATAATAACTATTCAAACTTTAATTACTGTATTTAGTTTCAAAAATAAATTAAAGTGTGCTTCATAAATAATTACTACCTATTGGGATCACTACTAAAATATTATCATCTCATTACAATAAGTAGGAGATTATGGTTTAATATATAAAGTACAACCTATGGCAAAGGGTATATAATCCTTATTCCAGTCTTCAAAATTTAAAAAATGTTTTAAGTAGGATGGTGGTCAAATTTTATCACATAAAAAAATAAATAGAAACTATTTTGTTTTTTTTCTTTGAATGTTCAAAGTGTCTGCTACATTCCTACTTAAAACTAATGTCCTTCATAGTTTTCACTTGGTATAAAAAATAAACAAGATATTAGTGTGCTAACTCCCCCTCATGTCCCTTATTTTGGGTATTATGTTTTGGTACGGTTGCGTACCGAACTAGCGCCAGGCGTAGGCATCACATTGCCCCTCTGCTTCCAAATGGTGGCCACAGTCGAGTTTGCCAGTCCCAACTCACGGCTAACGTCTGACTTGCTTTTCCCCGATTCTATCTCTCTAATTATTCGCCACTTTTCTTCGCTTGTGAAAGCGAGCCTTTTCCTACCCTATGGGATAAAATAAAAATAGAACACAAAAAGAAGGAAAAAAGAGAAAGAACAACAAATAGCTTTAAAAAAAATTGTGGACACCAAAATATTAGATCAGAAGCGGACTTCAATTCATTGGAATAATAAATAAAAAATCACAAACTAAAATTACCAAAGGAATTATAATAAATACATTTTAATAACCACAATTGAATTAAAAAATAATATGTTATTATATTTGTAATGAATTAAACAATAAAATGTTATACATTTATTTTTATTTTACAAAATGTTACCCTAAAAAATATTAATACAATCATCTTTCCAAACCTAACTTTAACATAAAATATCGTGATTTTACTTTTGACACCAAATGAAAAAAAATAAAAACAATAATTTTTAAAAAGATTTAAAATACATGTATTTCCCATTTTAAAAATAAAAATAAAATGTGGAGATTTATTATTATGGTGTTCACTTTACTAAATATTGTACTTCAAGTAACCAAACACAACAGTTAAGTAATTTTATTTTAGATCTAGCATTACATTAAATTATTTTTAAATAATTTAAATGTTGAGAATATTAAAAATGTCCCAGTTTGACGTAATTTATAGATGCACAGATGGATTATTATATGATATACTGTGCTAAAAACTTCAAAGAAGCAGCTATTTAAAAAATAAGAGGGATTTAATTTAAATGTTATAGCCACGTTTAAGATAATGATTGTTTACCTGCATTTAAGATATTTTTCACTTTGATAACTGTACAACTTTTATAAATTTTTATTTTACATTTTCCTATTAAACTATAAGACAATTACAAAAGGCTTATCAAAAAATCTTTAGCAATAAAATAAATACAAGTAGATACATAAGAAAAATCACTAACCTTAAATGTGGCCCCTCAAATCTGTGTCCATTTCAGTTCCATGCCCTTTTTATAATTTTATTGTTTTATTGTAAAACTTAAAATATCAAGCATAAATAATATATTTTTTAATTATTCCTTAATTAATTTTAATTTTTGTTTCAATACAAAATTATTTGAAATTGCATGGTCGGATGAATGATTATAATGATAAAGGACTGAATCAAAAACAAAATAAATAATACATTTTGCAAAGAAAAGGAAAGCCAAATTAATTTGAAGTTTGAAGCACAGTGTGCTGTTAGCTTAAAAGTTAATAAAAATACAATAGATAGATTATAATTATTAAATCAAAATGAACTCTTCATTTAAACAAAAAAAAATATAGGAATAATCTAAAAAGACTTTTTAGATTAGCCTTAAAAATGTAGAGAATTTAGTTTATGTGATAGTAATTAATACAAACAGAGTTTGGTTAAAAGTATTTAATTATGCAATAACTATTACGTACTTAAAAAAATATTTCTTCTTTAAAAATCCCCAAAAATTATAACAAAAAATATAATGAGAGAGAAAGAGAGAAAAAAGAATACATCAAAATTTGTCAAATGCATAATCTTCAAGTAACTACAAAAAGACAAAAAATTACTTATTGGAAAAAAGATGTAAAAAAAGAGAATTAAAAAAAAAAATCAAAGAAAAGAAAAAATGCAAATATAGAGAACAGGTAAAAAAAATATGAAATGGAAAAAAATTGTGAGTGCATGCTAATGTGGATGGTTATAAATATTTACCTCAAGCAGTTGTTGGTTTCTTTGTTCACGTTCTTTCCTTGCAGCTTCTTGTCTTTCACACCTTTCCTGTTCTTTGAGAAGTCTATGAACAAAAATGTAAATTCTACAATAAATTTGGCATTCATATTACACAAAAAAACATGGTTGGATCTGGAGACCAACCAAGTTATTGGTAAAAATGGCTTAGGTATAATATACAATTTCTATAACTGATGGGTTGTCCCCTTTAATTTACTAATACTTTTATGTTAGGGACTCTACAGGGATTCTTAAATTAATAAAAACTACTTCATTGGTAGTGACATTTAGTCCCTCGTTTGAACCATTTCAAACCGGGTATTTTGTTTATTATCATTTGTAATACATAAATAAATAATTTAAAAAGTACTTCTTTAAAAATATGAAACTCTACCGAAAAACTCATCCACGAGTCACAAAACCAAGCGTCACAAAATCTACCCATGACGATAACTTGAGTAAAAGATGACCGAGTTAGTGTTCATTTTACCATTGCCCAGGCTGAGTTTGTTGGACAACGTTATCCGCCCAAGCATCACGTTAACGTAAGCTTCAAATTTAAAATTGGAATTTTAGGACAGGAAAAAATTCTAACTTCATCTATTTAATGAGACACACAACTTTTTTAAATTCATTTATTTTTAGTAAAACGAACACCGACACTGCGATGAAGTGATAAAGATCGCTAAATTTATTAAAGCGGACCTAAAAGTTTAAAATAAAGCAAAACAACATTTTTACTGTTATCTTACATTCTAACGTAACGATTTTAATAAAACTTCTTACAAAACGTCTAAAGTACAATTGAAACAGTCATGTAAAATTTCAACCTGATACAAGCAGACGTTTTTGAGTAGGGAAGAGATGTATTTTATAATATTTTAAATTAGTAGGCTGGGTAGGTAGAAAACAGTCCTATTTCCTACCAACTACAAACATACTCTTTAACTATAAACTCATCATGATTAACTTTTTTCTTAATATTCAATACATATTTATTGTAAGATGCTTGCTTTAATGATTCAAATAATGCTTTTCTTTTAATTTTGCCTTAACTCCGCTAGGTACAAACAGTTAGTTACTTTTAATTTTGTCTCTTTTCTAACTCCGCCATGTATAAGTAGTAAGCAACGTATACGTACTTAGCAGTGTGATTTTATAATTTATATTTAATGAAAAATGTAAGGAACTTCGTTCTTACCGGGTGTCTCCCAACCACGTATTGTTTTTTATCATTGAAGTGAGCATCTTGCAATAAATATGTATTGAATATGAGTCCCTAACCCATTTACATCCCGGCCTACTCAATTTAAATTATTATTGTAAAATATATCACTTCCCTACACAAAAACTTCTGCTTGTATCAGATTGAAATTTTACATTTATGATGTGTATTACATCATGATGTGTATGAAGTTTTATTAAAATCGTTACACTAGAATGTAAGATATCGGTATGTCTTTTTTTCGGATTCACTCCCGGGCTCCAGAACGTGCCATAAGGAACTTTGTAAAAAAAAAAATCCCATCCTGTCTTAGGCTTGAATCAGTAAGTCTTTATGAAGAAAATTTGGATTGATAATGCTTTGTGGAAGAGTAGGTATGATATCTTCGATATAAAGCCGACTATGCTCTGCTTTTGGACCCCCCATCTACTGCAACTTACTCTCCCTCCTCAATTATCCCTGATTGTTTTTTTTTTTTTATATAAAATAAATAACAAAAATAGCCTCAGAGGAAATTAGTTTCCTCTGAACAAGGAAATTAGAGAATTTAACTTTAGAGTGAGTAACAATTAATTGTATCTTGACATTACATATCTCATATTATGTTATTTTTAAGAAGATAATATCAAATAGAGCTATATTGAAGATAATAATTGCTTCCTAGATCATTTATTACGTATGTTTTAAATTTATGTTGCATAAAAATTTAAACCCCATATTTATGTGATTTTAAAATGAAATAAGTAAGTGTGCATTAAAGGTATACTATTTATTTATACACCAAAATACACAGGGAATATTAACTTTTTTACATTACTTTCTGCTGAACAGTCCCCACAATTATCTTGGAAGGACTGATCAGACACCTGCTAGTGAAATGGTGGCCAGTGACTTCAAGGACAATGCAGTAGCAAATTCAAAACTCCTACAGTAATTATACAGTCTCTCGTAGATCTCGTATCGATCGCTTGCTTTTAGCTAGTGCAATTGACAACTAAAACCATGAACAACTTTTGTGATGATCCTGTATATAAAAAAATTTAATAATAAATTTTACCTAAGTTGTTCCTTTTGTCTAGCAGCCTCCTCTCGTGCCAACCTCTTCTTCTCTTTGGCAGCCATAGCCATTCGCTCCTTCTCCAGCCTGTTATGGTCCAATGACGCCCTTTTTATAATTACAATAAATCAAGTTGTAACTAACTACCAAAAACACTCATGCGCACAATGGTCTATGAAAAAACATCTTTAAAGACAAGACAAAATTATAAATAACCCCTAAAATAAAAAAATTAAAATAAAAAACTGGATCTCCATTTGTTAAAATAATTTTTTTACAAACAATCATAGCTTATAACCATGTACAAAATGCATTTATTTGAAAAAAAAAGAGGGCTCCCAATCAATCAAATTGAATTCAATTTTTTATAATTTCAAAAAGTTTAATTGAAATTTAACAATAAAAAAAATGTTGGTGTTGTAGGGAGATGCAATAAGGACAATAAATATGTATGTAAATTGGTTTAATTAGCTCTTGGAATACTATTAACATAGGTGGATCTGACTCTAAAATAATAGTGTCAAGCTTCTTTTTAGAATATCTTCAACAAATTTGAAGGTACTATTCTCATTTTGAAATCATTCTATAACTAATTTTCTTGATGCAGATATAAACTGTGTTAACAGCTTTCTTTAATTTAAGAACAACAAAGTCCCAAATAGTTGCACTCAATATAACATTAAAAAAGAAGTAGTTGAAGATCCTCCTTCACCTCATAATGCTGCAATTATTGAAATGTACACTGTAAATTATTTTATCGCCCTCCACTTGTAAACATTCCTATCCTGAGCAGCCGGTAAAGTTCCATTTTACAGCCCTGGGGCCTGTAAAAATGCATGCTTTATCTTGACAGGGCCGCTAGTAGTTCGAGAAGCGGCCGCGGCGTGCAGAAAGTGCTAGTAGTTCTCAGCGTCAGCTGTTCAATTAGTAACAATCAATATTTTTATAACTGCGGTTTGTTTTGGTACTGATGTAACCGTGATGTAACCTTAATATGCATTTATTGTTTTGAAGATTACAGCAAAATAGTTTTCATGTTTAGTAATTAGTTTACATGTAGTGGGGGATAAAATAGTATACGCACTACACGAGCAGTACAGGCCTCGGGCGTTAAATGCACTCGTGCTACACGCTCGTGCTTTCAAACTTCGCCCTCGGCCTGTAATAACGCCCTTACTGCTCTAGGTACGTAAATAGCTATTAGAAGATCTAAATTAATTAGTGCATGTTGTTTTAGAATATTCAATATTTTAACAATGTCCAGGTTTGAAAAAATAACATTACTTAAAAACAAATCCACACAAAATATTTGAATAAAACAACATAATTTAGTGAAATAATATAAATTCTCATGCAGAGCAAAGGCATCCACAGGGGGGAAAAATTAAATAAGAAAAGGGTAAAACAAAGCAACAAACACATATATTATTTATTGTTTTTACCTTAAAATGAAAATTATAAATAAAACTGTGGAAGTTGACCATTTAAAGAAGGAGATGTCAATTCTGATTATAGTTCAGGAGATAGGATAGCGTGCAAAAAAGTGTCTGACTAACATCAAGCTAGAATTTTGTGTATAAGTAAATGTTTTGGTGCCTTTTAAGAATATATGGTCGGCTCAGTTCGTCTGAGGGACTTAGCTTGGCAATAGGCATTTGAAAAAAACAAACAGGTGGAGAGCAGCCCTTTTTGGTGGACAATGTGGTTTTCATGATCCTGAGTATGAAATTAGTAAGTAGACCAAAAATCAAGTTGATGGCAGTTTGTCCCTAGATAGGGGAATACTTTGATCTGGAGTAATATTTGACTAACTAACCTATTAAGTGACAAACTACCATCAAATTGATTATTGGACTATAAACTAAGTTTGTACTTAGGATCATGAAAATTACATTGTCCACCTCTCTCGACCGGTTTTTTTTTCTCAAATGCCAATTGCCAGGCTATGTCCCGCAGATGAACTTAGCCGACCATTTTTCTTAAAAGGCACCAAAACATTTACTTATACACAAAATTCTAGCTTGATGTTAGTCAGACACTTTTTTGCACGCTATCTCCTGGACTATTAGACTAATAAACAATTTATTAATTGGATCATGGTAACAACTTACTTGCTGCTTTCACTAGTAATGTGCTTAGTTATTTTTTAATAAAGGGGCTGCCATACGTTGTTTTCAAATATTGAATTTTGATGTCTAGTATACTTAACCCTTATTCATTTAATTCTTAATTTTGTTAAAACGAAGTGCACAGTGCAACATTTTGGGCTTTAAAAAATATGTATTCAAATTTTGAGGTAATTTTATTAGAGGCCCAAGACTTTTTCACAAAAAATAGTCCAAAGATATTTTCTTCTTTAACCCCATAGAATTTATACATGGATATCAGAACTCCGCTGACAAGCTGGGTGTATTAAAAACATTAACAAATTTTCTAGAAATAACTTATTATATAGGTTGTCACCAGTTCAGCAAATACTAGAATGGGTTTTAATAACAACTATTAACTAAAAAAAATAAAATAATAATAATAATTAATTAAGATTGTACAAAAATAAATTAAAAATGTATAAGTAGTTAGGTCTATTAAGGAATTAAAAGGCTCACTTTTGCAAAATATTGACCCCTCCGTGGGCCATTCTCATGCTACGAGGAACATTTTCTAATTCATCTAAATTAAGAATGAATTTATGGATATTACAACATACTTGGAAAAACATATTTGGATGCCTGTGCAAATTTAATTTGATGCAAACATTCAACTTTTAGGGGTTTAATTTAATACTCCTAATATTTGATAAACATTGACGGTGACAATTAATCCTTCCAAAATAATAATAAATTAATATATATACCAGCTTCGGCCCGCGGCTCCGCTCATGTGGACTAAGCTAACTCCCTTAGCCGATACTCTTTCACAACTATTTTAAAACAAATATCACTTAGATGTAAAAAAACAACTATTTTTTTATTGAAGCTTATATTTTAAATTATTTGTTCAATATTAATCTAGAAAATATGTATTTACATTGATACATTAAAACTTAAAATATTGTTAATAACTTAGAATTTACATTTTAAAAGGTTTTAAAATTTATTTTTCCCATCATAGAAGAGTTAGTATTGATTAAATTGAAAAAAGTAAGTTTTTAAATGATCAATTAAATTACTTTTAAGAAGTTATAAGTTTAAAATAATTTAATATATGCAAAAGTAGTTTCATAGATTTTTGTATAATTTTAAGACTACAAACAAATCTCAAAGAATAAACTTCATTAGTTTTAAGGTCAAACCACAATAAAAAATATTGAATGCAGACTAGTTTTAACAACTAGAGATCAACTCTAGGGAGTTGATAATTTACAAAATAAAACTAACAATTTACTTAAATATGAGAGGTGGCGTTGAAGAAGGAATGACTTCCAACAAGTTTTGCATATGCTTACAAAGTTAATCTTAATATCTTAAATAACCAGTTAAATGACATCAAACAATAGAATAAATATACTTCAGTGTGGTTTTGGCAATATTATTAAGTTTAATCTTTTGGATTATTCATTAAAATTGAAAAAGAATGAAACAAAACTTCTTCCTTCTGTAACTTTGATTTAAAACATCAAATGCAAAGAAAGTTTTTACAGTCTAATTATCTCAAATAATATATATTATATAATAATATATATATTATATATATATATATATATATATATATATATATATATATATATATATATATATATATATATATATATATATATATATATATATATATATATATATATATATATATATATATATATATATATATATTATATATATATATATATATATATATATATATATATATATATATATATATAAAATCATAAATTTCACATAATATTTCAAGATAAATTATTCATAATCAACAAACTATATCAAGCAGTTAACTAAAGTATACTTTTAAAAAAACACACAAATAGTGAAAAAATAAATGCAATAATCATAAGGAAGGAAATTGGTTACATGCGATCCAAAATTAAGTTGTTGTTTTTTTTTTTTTTTAATTTTTAATAATAAAATTATTTAAATTAAAACTATGAAGGACCATTCTTATAAGTGCAATTGACAAAAACTAAGGAAAAGGCTTTTAGAGTTGTAACTGATCGACACTAGAGTAGCGTGGCAAATACTCTGGAGCAGCAGTCCTCTAATTTCTTAGGTTTCTGTCCCTTTAAAAATTGTTCAATTGCTCGAGGAAACTTATGTTAAAAATCAATATAAATCTATAAAATCGGGGGTTACAAATACTTTGCACACTGCATATAGGTTGCCGAGAATAAAACATTTTTTGACAAACCATAGTTTATTCAAAAATAATATTAGGCACATCTTAGTCATTAAATTAAAGATGGAATGGATACATCTGTTTTGCCTAAACGAGTTCTTCTATGTTCGACCTAGTTTTGGTCAGACATGTCATTTGTCCCTTTCAATCTATTTTGAGAGTATGTAGTGTGGAAAAAAAGGCTCACACTCATAGGTGGTTGCAAACTCAGACCTACTGAAACCACTTTACCTGTAGGTAGGGTTACCATAATTTATGAAGGCCAGATCACAGAGGGAACTCCAGGGGGGGGGGGGGGGTCAGAGGAAAAAATGATTTTTTTTTTTTGTGAAATTGGGAAAATAAATAAGTTACAAATATATAATTACGTTATATATTAATTGATTAATACTTATTTATTAATATCATATTCAACTTTAGCTAGTATCTGCTGGGTCCATCATACTTTTCAGATGAACTAATTTTCCTAAGAAAAGGCTTGTCATTTTTGATTTTGTCGTGGAATTCTGAGCATGTGATAATAGAATTTGCTTTAATATTAAGAAGCTCTTTTACAACTGACAGAGATAAGCTTTCTCTTTCAGGTGCCCAAATAGGCCCCATCATTGAAAAATAGGCAGACCATGGCGAATTCTACTATTTTAAATGTATATTAAAAAAAGAGACGTTTCTTCTTGAAAATGCTTCAAATATTTATTTCCATTTCTCAAGAGTTGTTGAGGTTCCTTCTTTTGGTAGGGAAGCCTATTTAGCTTTCTGATTTTTCTTAAAATCCGGACATTTCTCAAAACCGGACAGATGTTTCAGTCCGGACGTATGGTAACCCTACCTCAAGGGGATCTCATTGACCCCATTTTGAGAACCACTGCTTAAGAGGGAGCTATTTGGTCAGAAGGTCCATAGTCCTTCATTCCTACCGCTTTACCAAACTAAAGGTGGGGGGGGGGGGACTTTTTTGCCAGTCTAAATTATAAGTACTACATTGCTGTGAGTTAAAGAAATTGTTGTCCACTGGATTTAGGGAAAGCAATTTGTATTTCCAAATAACTAAACTCAATCCAACTCGTTTTCATTTATTAAATAATTTCTTTATAAGTAATGAATAGTACTCATGACACATTAAAAATGGTCCTATAAATATATCTTTTCATCTTTATTATTCTAAAATAAAATATTATACCATTGCAATCCATTACAAGGAGTATTCAGGGATTTTTATAAAACCCCTTCTAAGGATATTTACAATATTTAAAAAAGAGGAAATAGGGGAGGAATCATATTACATTCATTAGACTATTTTGTGCAAACATAAAAAAACATTCAAACATAATTTAAGGAAACTTCAACTGTTAAATTCTTTGGCAGTTGCAAAGACTATATAATTAGGTACAAATCTGGTATCCTTTGTAGAAATAAAATTTAATCATTTCTTTACATAATGTACATTAAAAGTTTAATGCTATAGAAGGTGGAGAATGAAGAATAAAATAGGGCACCATTTTAACAAAAGAAGTCGGTTTTAACAAAATGACAACCAGTTAATTTTAAATTTCATTAATGTCCATTCTAGTAAAATAAATGGGTTATGAAGTCTAAAACTATAACATTACTTCTTAATATTTTAATCAACAACTTGAAAAAATTGTTCATTAAAAAAACATTTCCAGACCTAAGTTGATTCTTCTCTGACAATCTTCTATCTTCTATATACAGGGTGGTCCAAAAGTCCCCCCCCCCCCCCTCTTAACTTTTGAACGGGTTGAGATAAATTAATGAAACTTGGGGGATCTCTACCATGCAAAGGGATGTTTGTTTTCATGCAATCGTCCACTAGGGGCAACCGCCCACTTTGCCCCCAGGCCACCCAACTTCTAAATTTCAAATTAGAATGTATATTTTTGATAGCATATTTGGATTCTACGGTGAAAAATATTGAAATTTTACTTGTAACTTTTTTTTCTATTTCCAATATTTTGCCCTCTACAGGGGGGCAAAGATGGCAAAATAACCCTTCCGAAATAGTAAGAAAATAACACTTAGATCGTAATAAAATCTAAACGGTTAGAAATAAAGTAATGAAACTTGGGGGGATCTGTACCATGTAAAGGGAAGTGTGTATTCATCCACTCGCGTACTAGGGGCAACCACCATTTTGCCCCTAGGCGATGAAATTTACCATTTTTATACCTTTCCCCCCTATAGGGGGCAAAATATTGGAGATGGAAAAAAAAGTTTGAAGTAAAATATTTTTATTTTTTGCTGTAGAATCTAAATCTGCTATCAAAAATATACACTTTAGGTTAAAATTTTTAAGTTAGGAGGCCTGGGGGCAAAATGGGTGGTTGCCCCTACTGCGCGATTGCATGAAAACAAACTTCCCTTTACATGGTACGGATCCCCTAAGTTTCATTAATTTATCTCTAACCGTTTAGATTTTACAACGTATTATCGAAAGGGTTATTTTGCTATCTTTGCCCCCCTATAGAGGGCAAAATATTGGAAATAGAAAAAAAAGTTTCAAGTAAAAGTTTATTATTTTTAACCGTAGAATCCAAATATGCTATCAAAAATATACACTCCAATTTGAAATTTTGAAGTTGTGCGACCTGGGGGCAAAGTAGGCGGTTGCCCCTAGTGGGTGATTGCATGAAAACAAACTTCCCTTTGCATGGTAGAGATCCCCCAAGTTTCATTAATTTATCTCAAACCGTTCAAAAGTTAAGAGGGGGGGGGGAGACTTTTGGACAACCCTGTATATAAAAGTCAACGTATGTGTGTGTGCGTGTGTTTGTTCTTTATACAAATCTACAGTTTAAGCCCGATTTTGATGAAAATTTGCACACTTGACCTTCAAAGCAAGGAGAAAATCAAGGTCTACATGAATTTTCGAAATTTAAATTTTGGTACACAGGGGTATGGGGTACAAGTAATGAATACGGGGTCAAAGTAATGAATTTCCTTCATGATGCATATCGTTGAAAAGCTCTTTAAGAGTACTAATTGTTGTTATGTGTAGTTTTGTCATATTTTCATGTTGGAGGGGGGTAAAACCGAAAATATAACTATATCTATACTATATTATAAAAAGAAGAGTATCTGTATGAGAGAATGTCTTTTATACAAATCTACAGTTTTATTCCAATTTGATGAATATTTACACTCTTTTTTTTCTAAACAAGGTGAAGGTCACTGCCTACATGATTTTCCGAAATTAAAATTTTGGAACACAGAGGTACGGGGTACAAATGTCAAAGTAATGGATACCCTTCATGATGCATATCGTTGGAAAGCTCTTTAAGAGTACATTAATTGTTGTTAAGTACGTTTTTTTCATATTTTCATTTAGGAGGGGGGTAAAATGGAAATGTATATCTATATCTATAAAAGTCAACGTATGTGTGAATGTGTTTATGTTCTTTATACAAATCAACAGTTTTAATTCGATCTCGATGAAAGTTTGCTCACTTGACCTTCAAAGCAAGGGGAAGATCTCTGTCTACATGAATGTTCGAAATGAAATTTTTGGTACACAGGGGTACGGGGTACAAATGTCAAAGTTAAAAACCCTTCATGATGCATACTGTTGAAAAGCTCTTTAAGAGTACAGAAATTGTTTTTACGTGCATTTAGGGGGGTAAATGGAAAAATATATCTAAAAGTCAATGTATGTGTGTATGTTCTCTATACAAATCCACAGTTTTAGTAAGATCTCAATCAAAAAATGCACACTTGACCTTCAAAGGAAGAAAAAATCAGTGTCTACATGAATTTTCGAAATTTAAATTTTGGTACACAAGGAACAGGGTACAATAATGAATACGGGGTCAAAGGACTGAATACCCTTTATGATGGATATCGTTGAAAAGCTCTTTAAGATTACATTAATTGTTGTTATTTACAGTTTTGTCATATGTATTTTCATTTAAGAGGGGGTAAAATGGAAAAATATAGCTATATCTTATAAAAAAAGAAGCGTGTCTGTATGAGGGTATGTCTTTTATACAAATCTACAGTTTTATCCCAATTTGATGAATATATACTCACTTTCTCTTCAAAGCAAGGGGGAAGTCACTGTCTGCATGAATTTTCGAAATTTAAATTTTGGTACAAAGGGGTACGGTGTAAAAATGTCAAAGTAATGGATTCCCTTCATATCATGCATATCATTGAAAAGCACTTTAAGAGAAAAGTAATTGTTATGTACAATTTTATTTAGGAGGGAGTAAAATGGAAATTTATAGCTATATATATATATAAAAATCAACATATGTGGGTGTATGTTCTTTATACAAATCTACAGTTTCATTTCGATGTCGATAAAAATTTGCCCACTTGAACTTCAAAGCAAGGGGAAAATGACAGCCTACATTAATTTTGGAAATTTAAATTTGGTACACAGGGGTATGATACAAGTAATGAATACGGGGTCAATGTAATGAATACCATTGATGATGCAAAAGCTCTTTAAGAGTAGAGTAATAGTTTTTATGTATTGTTTTGTCATATTTTACTTTGGGGGAGGGGGAATTTAGGATATTTTAAAATTAGCTTATCAAAGAGGAGGGGGTATAGAAATAGGTGGGAGAGATAGAATCTAGATATTCTTGCATAGTAAAATAATTTATATGTTTCATTATGGTTGTTTATAAACTAATCTAATTATAATAACACTCCGTAGCGAAGCACGGGTACCCAGCTAGTTATAGTATAAATCTCTAAACAGCTGAGCAATACTTTTTCTAAGTAAATTTAAAACATTTTATTTGCTCCAGGTTAAAAAAAAAAAAATGTTAAGATAACATTTTGATTTTTAAATGTGAAAATCTTATGAACTAAACAGTTGAATATTTCCTATAAATTATCTAAATCATAAGCCATAGGAAATATAAATTGGCATACCTGTATTGCTGCATAACTAAGTTGAGTTTAGCCGCTAATGTTTCTTGGCTCAATCTAATTGGTTCCTTTCCTTGGACAGATTCAATGTAGTCACCAAGAAGTATCCTACAGCTAAATGAAAAATGTTCCCTACCCAGTTCTGAATTGTGCTTTTCCAAATACTGCAAAGAAAAACATAAATTAAATATAACCTGAAGTTAGTGATACAAATTAGAAGGCAAGTGTACCAGAAGGTAACAGATTTGTTTATTTAACATTAATATTGTAATTTTTTAAATTAATTTACTTTAGAATAATAAATTAAATGTTTACTTACCCTTACAAGGTCTGAATAGTACTTAAAGGAGCGCCCACAAGGTGATGTATAAATTACCTCCCCTTTGATGCCACCTTTGGTAACACCAGTGATGTAAGTTTCACGTTTCCATCCCTTATCCAGAGCTTCTCTAAGCTTGTATTCATCTACTGCTACCTTTCTTCTTTTGCCACCAACACCATCTAATAAGAAAAGATCTAAATAAGATTTAACACTCAACATGGACTAATTTTTTTAAATAGAAAACGATGATTTTTATTTAACTTCCTATTATGGTCTCAAGGCTATATTAGAGAACCCTTAAACTGTTGTACCGCCATAGATTACATTTCCATAGTTTAGGCCAGGGGTGCCCAACCTACGGCCGCGGGCCGGATCCGGCCCGCGAGCCGATTTTATGTGGCCCGCCGTGTTGCCATAAAAACGAAGAATTTACAAGCATTCAGAGAATCTGTAATATATTTATTCCCTAATGCCGAACAGCCCAGCTGAAATTGACAGTACTTATCCGGACGTTCCCTATCATTGCGAAGTCCGATGGCTCAGTAGGGGTAAAGTGTTATAAAGGTTTTTTGAACTTCTTGCAGAGCTAGATATTTTCATGACTGACTAAGGTCTCCAAGTGCCAGAACTTTCTGATACAGTGTGGTTGTGGAAATTAGCATTCTTGGTTAACATTACAGGGCATTTAAATTTTTTAAACTTAAAACTGCAGGGATCTAATTCACTTGTTCATGCCACCATCAGGTGAAATCTTTTAGGAAAAAACTTGTCTTCCCTCACAGATGAACACTTAAAATCGTTATTAATGATTGGTACAACCAAGTTCGAGCTTAAGTGGAAAGACATTTCAAGTACAAGTGCAAAGCAGTTTCAACCATCTCACTGAAGCTAAGTTACATACAAACTTGAAATTTTGATTAATAACTTTGTAAAATGAAAGACTACCTTTTTTTGTAATTCATACTGTTATTGTTGTATTTTTATACTTGTGTGGTTAATTACAATAATTTTAATATATGAGCCGGTCAGAGGAAAAGTGGTCCAACTGCATTTTTAACAACTTTTAGAAAATAAGGGTTTTGCGTTATAGTAAATTAAAAAATCAGGGTAATACCTTTTAAGTAGGTTTTTATGTATTCCTAATCCAAAGATGTTGAAGTTTCATATGATACTAGAATCATAGTTATTGGGCTAAATTATAACAGTTAAATTAGATCCGAAATCCAGAATACCACTTATCCGCTTAAATTTTTTGCAATATTCATAGAAAAAATGGTTTAACTCAATGCGTTATACCATTTTTCCATTTAACAAGTGATAAAAAGCAAATTATTTTTGTGAATGACACTGACTTGATGGCAGCCTTTTGGTTTTATTAAGCTTTTATCTTATTAATAAGATTAAAGCCCCTTAAATTTTATTTCTGGTAATACACATTACGTAAGTACGATGAGTACAAAAGTATCTTCCCTTCTATAAAATATAATTATAAAAAAAAAACTTTGTTTTATAATAATTAGGCCAAGCGCCAAAGACTTAGAACGAGAAAAAATTCGGGGAAAGCTGAATTTTGGTTTATGGCTTTATTTTGGTCCCCTGATGAACATACTAAGTTTTCCCCCTCGAGGGAGGTCGGCGTTGGCCGCCATTGCGAAAAAAAGGGACCAAAATTCGGTTTTTGGCCAATAACTTCGTTCTCATCGATGATACGACAAAAATAGATATTATCAAATTTGTAGGGCTTTAAATTGTCTTCAAAAAAGGATCAATGTCATTATACACTAAAGTCAATAGTTTCGAAGCTATAGCGCTATATATTGTCCCTCAGAAACAATAAATAATATGACAAGCAAAACAGGTAGGGGTAAAAATACGTAAATATATGCTAAAAGTGTCGCACTTCGCGGCGCTATAGCTTCGAAACTATTGACTTTAGCGTATAATGACATTGAACCTTTTTTGTAGACAATTTAAAGCTCTACAAATTTTATACTAACTATTTTGTCGTATCATCGATGAGAACGAAGATATTTGCCAAAATCCGAATTTTGGTCCCTTTTTTTCAAAATGGTGGCCAACGCCGACCTCCCTCGAGGGGGAAAACTTAGTATGTTTTCATCAGGGGATCAAAATAAAGTCATAAACCAAAATTCAGCTTTCCCCGATTTTTTTCCCGTTAAGGGCCTTTTTTGAGCTAACGCTCTTGGCCTATAATAGTTAATCAAAATTTATTTACTTTTGACTCATAGTAATACTGAACAACGAACAATGCTAATAAAACACACAATACCTTACATATTATACTTGAAATATTTTTATGGTATTAAAAATTGAGTTTTAACAAAACAATTAAAAGTTACAAACAAATTAAAAGCATAGTTTTATTTCACTCATTAAAATGTAAAATTATAATAAACATAACAGTAATGTGCATTTACTTATATTAAAAGAATGGGAACAAAAATAAAGATCTCTCTAAGCAAAAATGCCAACTAATTTAACCTTCTTCTTCATAATCAGAAATGGGTCCCATGTCAATGGTATCGTTATTGGCTATAAAATTATTGAAAAACTCATGATGAATAGGAGGAATCCACTGTAGAAGTTCTATCATATCCTTCTTCTTTGCTACCGTGATTGACCTAGGAGAATCATACAGTCGATATAAGTTCTCAGGTATGGAAGTACGAGGTCTCCCTTTGGCTGGTTTCATTTTCATATCTAAAGTACTGAACTTGATGATATGGTTTAATGTCTCTTTGTATAAAAATACACTAGGTGTGCAGTCAAATCGCAGCCACTGAACTTGTAGCCACTTAAAAGGTTCTTGTTTGGTGTTCAATTTTTTTATTCTCACTATCAGTGGCGTAGCTAGACCATTGGGGGCCCCCCCGCAAGAACTTTTTGGGGGCCCCCCACAAAAAAAAATGCATGAGCAAAAAACAACAAAAAAAAAAAAAAACCTCTTGCGTTCAGGATTGGGGGCCCCCTCGACGTTGGTACAAGGATAGTAATTCCAGTTATTTCTGGATTTGGGGCCCCTTGTCACTGGGGGCCCCCCCGCAATGCGGGCCCGCGCGGGCCCATAGTTACGCCACTGCTCACTATTGTGTCGCATACGTTTCTTTCCTTTCTGAACATTATTTTCTTCACTAACTAAAGGGTTATCACTCAAATTGTTCATTTTAAAGCAAAATAACAACACAGCACATCGGTAAAGAATAACACACAACTGAGGGAACCACGCAATGGGAATCACAGACTGAAGGCTTGACTAGCGGCATCCTGAGTTATACCACTATTCCGCCTGGCGCGCGACAATCTGCTAAGAGGAATAACATTAGGGAGCCATTATCTCGGTAACCAAAACAAATTGACTTATATCATTTCTACACTAAATAGACAATACCCCTAGGAACAAGAAAACCGGTATAACTCAAAATTTCAAAATTTTTCAGTTGGACCACTTTTCCTCTGACCGGCTCATATATTTGAGTGTTTTATTTTCTGCAAAGTAAAACTAGGCCAGTAACAGAAAAAAACTTTATTAACATGGTGTTTCTGCTAAAACCAAAACGGAAAATTGACCTTCTAGGAAGCATAAAAACGTGTTTTATGAGGGTAAAAATTTAAAAATTTTCTAGGGGAGGACCCCCCCCCCCGGTACACCTTCGGCCCCCGGCCCGCCCGCCTTCCCTTTGAATATTGACAATGTGGCCCTTGATTAAAAAAGGTTGGGCACCCCTGGTTTAGGCAATGTGTGATTGCTGTAATGATCTCTTGCAAAACTAATTTTATTGGACCTCAAACATGGGCCCCAAATCACTATCAGGGAATTAATAATATTTTGTACACATTTTGCACTAAAGATTTGGAATAATTTAATTTTATCTTGGAGTATGTTTTTTATGAATATGAACACCTAATCCCATTATGTTATTTTGACCTAAAAGTCTGCACGGGTGCAAGGCTGCTATTTTATAAAATAAATACACTGCATGAAATACACTGTAAAATATTGCTGTGCAATTATTAGCAAGGGTCTAAAAAAAAATATGTTTATCTATGATTGATACGAAATGTAAACATTATATCTCTGTTTAGATGCGTGGAAAGTGATTCTTTTCGTAGCTGTATTCATTGCGTATGTGTGTTTCATAACCGTGCGATGTGAGGAATTTTTCACCTTAACACATGATTAGCGAGTTTGTTTACATTTAACAAAACTAATTTGCTGTTTGTTTGAGAAAAACAATAAGCGATTATGATACGAACTTACATAAAGGAAGTTTATCACATTTTTGTCTGTATTTATTATTAAAATCCACAATCGTAGATAAAGTACGGTACGCAACTCGGGCGAAAACTGCATTTTGCTTTGCTCGTGTGGTTTTACTACCATCGCTGTCGCTCGGGTGCAAACTCCACACTCGCATACAAAATGCTACTTTCTGCACTAGACGCGTAATGTACTATTACAAAATTTGAAAGAATAGTGATAAACAAATATTTTTAATCTTAAGAAGGGAGGAATATGGACATATCCACACACAGGAGGTCCCAGGTTCGATTCCTGACTCAAGGAAGAGTCACCATGCCCAGTGTTCCCCTAGTATCACGCATAAAAGGATAGCTGCTTATGTGAAGTGGTGTCTATTTGGTTACAAATGCCAATTATACGGTTTATACAGCTCATGGAGCTCACCAACCCAGTGTCATCCAGCTGTTGCGCCTCGGAGTATTATTATTTAGGAAAGTATACACACTTTTCAACCAATCATAGTTAAGCCCTATGTAAGGTTTTGCATCATTTTGAACCCAAGGTAAAGATTTTGATTTTTCCCCCTCAAAGGCATTAAATTTTAATTTATCCCATATTTGATAATAAACAACTAAATAGATTAAATAGATTCAATTTCAAGTCTACTGTTCACAGAATTAATAGTACGATTGTTAACTGTGATGGTTATCCTGTTTTAATCTGACCATTAGGCGTGTTGTCTATCTGTAAATTTGTTTGTTACTCAATCACAACCAAACGCATTGTTCGTTTTTATTGAAATTTGGATGGAGGTTCCAGAAAGTCATTAAAAACTATGTTTTTTTGGGGGGGGGGGGGGTCTACTGTTCACAGAACTACTAGATATCAATTAATTCAATTACCTGCGGAAGAAGGGTCAATCATTGATTTTCTATCCATATCACTGTCACTATCAGTGAGGTCAGAGTGACTGTGCATTGATCTATCATCACTTACACTGTCACCACAGATAGACTTCATCTCTTCACTCTTATAAGGAGATAAGTAATGATGAAGATCTAGAATAGGGGCAGGACTCAATGACTTATTAGTCACATCTTTGTGATTATCTGAAAAATTAAATAGAAATATTTATAAATAATGCAAAACATTAACATCAAAAAACAAAATTAAAAAAAAAAAAAATCCCTTGTTCACCTTTTATTATATTTTCACCAGTGGAGTTCTATTTATAGTAAACAAAATTATAAATGTTGGAATAAAATCACTCTAGCTAATTTAAAGTTGAAATAATCGATTTCTAAAGGAGAGACAAATTATTCTAACATTTTCAAATTTGAAATTTATAAAATGCACTTAAATGAGATTTTAATTGTAATTTTAAAGCAGGCTTCTAAATAGGTAGAACTGACTGTTAAGAGTATAAACAATACATCAGTGATCAATTACTATTGCAGCTAGTGGAAGAGTATTGGTAATATGACATAACAAAGAGAAATAGGTTTAGGACAAGTACTTGTTTTGCAACTCACCAATTAAGGTTAAACTAAAAAAAAAAAATCTAAAACAAAGGAGTAAGTAAATTGATAAATTCTATACACTTAGATAGAACTATTAGGAAAATTTAATTGCATAATATAAGGCACAAATTAAAACTATAGTATTAAGAAAAAATGAAAATAAAGTTACCTAGAGATGCACGGGTAAGAGCGGCAAGTTGAGATATTTCTAATGCTGGCTTAATACCCAATGCTCTGCTTTGAGCTAGAAGAGAGGCTACAGTATTCTTTTTTGGCTTAGACACTCCCCTACCAAGATTACGAGGTCTTCCATCCTAAATTAAAAAATTAACATTAATCATACAAAAGCAACTACTAATCTAGATGTTATTGATATTTTATCATTTTAATACACGAACGGTAATTACTCATATTAAGTAAAACTCAGAGACTCTATGACTAGATACTGATTGTCACATGTTAGTCAATTAAATAAAACAATATTTATTTAAGACGATTAAAAACTCTCTAGATAATAATAATACATTTTCTTTAAGATTGACATTTATATAAATGTCCACTAGTTATCAAATAATGATCAGCTTTTTATATTTTATAAAACTTATAAAGAAGTTCTTTTAATCAAAATTGATAGTGATGACGATGACTTATTAATGATGTCCTTGGACAGTAAGACTATATGAGTAAGAAAAAGCAGTACTATTTAAAAGAAGAGAATTTAAGAAACAATATATTTTCACTTTTAAAGTTACTATCTAACTATTCCTTAAACGTCCCTCCCTTTAGTAATTTTAGCATACATTTCCTGATTATTTAATATAATACATAAAAAGAATGAAATATGAATTTTATAAACAATAGTTCACCTTGTGAGAAAGAAGTGGTTCATTTTCTTCACTGCCACTAGAAGGAAGAGGAGATTCCGAAAGAGGAAATGGAGGGATTCTTCTTGGTTTGGGACCTGGCTTTCTCCGACCTGATAAAAATAATCAATAAAATATAATTATTGCAATAAACAAATTATTAAATAAAATAATCATTGGAAAAAACAAACCTGATTAATCTTGTATGCTATTTGGATTTTGTTTTAATAGAAAAAAAAATATCAGCCCCCCCCCCCCCCCCCCCCCATTATTTTTAATTCTTACTTATTATTTTTCAAAAATTGAAAAATAATGAGTAAGCTTTAGAGTGATGAGTGACCCCGAAGATCACTGATTAGCCTATAATTATCAAAAAAGCAAATTACGAACACCTATGGATATGTTTTCTACTAGCTTTTACTATTTGGAGGTCTTTTAATTCTCCAAAATACATAATGTTTATGTATTCACAAACAATAAATCTTTGTACATTGGAGCACGGTTACAAGAACTAGGAGAATCTGGGATACATATTAAACAGCTTAAAAACATCATCAATGGCTAGAGCCCCATCTAGAGGGGGTGACAGGAAAGGCAATATTTATTATTAAAAAACATTATTTGTAACAATATTAATAATAATTCAAAATAATATTAGTTAATATTAAAGTCATGGCCAGATTATTTAGAGTATATGGTCCCTTAGGCGGATGAAGTGGTGCGGGCCCCCCTACCCCTGCTTATAGCTTTGACTAAATATTGGGGTTCAATCTAGCGATAAAGAGGGGGGGGGTAAGAAAAAGGGGTGTTCCTTTGTGGTAATTTTAAGAAATAAGGACTTCAATATTTTATATATAAAAAAATATCCATAAAATATTTTTCCCTCTCCTGGCTGCCTGAGACTTATCAAAACAAACAGATATTAAGCCACATTATAAAACAGTCCAGTTTACGAAGCTATGATTTAGCCATATTGTAGAACTAAATTGAAAAGTTTGGATATTTTGCATAGTTGTTGAATGACGTTTGTAAATGAATATATCAATCAATGGTCGTGGCATTCTGAGAGGAGATTATGAACACCATTTTAGTAAATAGGTCCAATTTTTCTGTTTATCCCAAATATTTGATTGGGATAAACAGATTGTTGGGCTAAGAGAAAGTAAAAATTTGCGTTGAATATGGAAGATTTACCTTAGAAAGTTAAACTATTAGAATTCCTGAAAATTTTACTATAAAACTATGTTTATTATTTTAGTTTTTTATTTTTTATTTTTAAGTACAAATTAAAATACATTGCTTATATTGTATGAAAACAAACTTCCCTTTACAACTTTTCTTAGTATTATAAAAAAAAAAAAAAATACAAAAAGTTGTTTTGTCTATTATTGATTTTATTATTGTGTGATTTTTATTACACAATATTACAGCGTTTCATAATAACAATAAGTAATAATTTTGATTTTTAAAAGTTTTGATCTGTTGGCCGATGTAAATATTCTAATGCATAGAAAATTTAGGTATTTTAGTAAAAAAAAAAAAAACTCGTTAGTACTGGCAAGAAATATTTTTCAACATTGTTATAAAAAGCCCACCAGAAAGCCTCAAATGGCAGATTTGCAATCTAGTTTTTCAAAATTAAGTTTTTCAGAGGTATGATGTGTGAAGTGGCTGGAACTCTACCACGGGGCTAGTAAAATGGGCCTAAAAGATGGCCTAATTGCTAGGTTTGAACAAGTGGTTAGTCCTACCCGTCTACTACTGCTGCTACAACACATTGAGAAGATGACTAAAGAGACTAATCCTTCATTAGGAGGATTAGTTGTGTTAATTAGGATGCAAAAGAAATAGAAAAAAGGAGATATTTACTGCTTTTAGGAGAAAAAAAGAAGTGAAAAAGTTGTCTAAAATGTTCCTTTATTTAAAGTTATTTGTCTAAAGGTTTTTCAGGCAAAAAGGACATTTCTCAGGTAATAGGTTGTTAAGTGGCCATTGTTAAAAGAAGTAGAAAAAAATAACATCACCAAATCAATTCAGGAGGAAAATAATTGTGTAATAATGAACCCAAAAAGGGCCTATGTTCATTCTAAGATGTAAAGTATATAATACAAAGCTATATCAAATAATTCTAGTAATTTAACCAGGTATATCCTCATTTCTATATTTAAACTAGATTAATACATTGATCCATTCAGTAATCAAAAGTATTTATTAATTTTATAAACTTACTCCTATCATTGGGAGTATCAAGAGATATTGATTGGGAGAGAGTTGAGAGAGAGTGGAGGGCACTATTCGCTGATGGAGTTGAATCTGGTTTCATGCTTAAATTCAGTGGACCATCAGCATCTACAGGGGACGACCTCCCGTTTGACTCGCTTTCCACATCTCCCTGAAAAATACATCCAAATCATCAGTATTAAATTCATGTCGCGTATTATATTATCAATATCTGTGCATTGCATTTCTTTCTTTTAACATTAACCAACATAATAATGTATAATCAATCAGCTATGATTTAAAGTTAGGAGTAAACATTAATAAAAACATATATTATATTGATTTATTTTTATAATAAGCTAAAACATAGATTTGCCATTAGGACCAATTTAGTCGGATGAAATAAATGTATTATCAAATCACAATAACCATAGTTAATTAACTATGGAGTCTTAATCAACCATAATTGACCATAGTTGATAAAGACATGGAGGACAGAGGACCAGCTTTATGAAATTACTAAATTTGTTTAATTAACAACCATGAAAACTTATACTCTTTTAAAGTTATATTTGTTAAATGGAGCATTTTTACAAAAGGGAACAACATAATGTATAAACCATTTTAATTATTCAATAAAAGCAAAATTATTCTGATTCCAATTTCTCCCCCCCCCCCCCCTTATTTTTCTTCTTTTTTTCCCAGACTAAACATTTATGAGGAATATGTGTAATGTTAGATTCAATATTAATTAATAACATTCACTCTCCTTTTAACATTTTATTATCCCAATGTTTCGATCAAATTATCAAGGTAGGGAACCAGAAAGATATTAAGATTAGAAGAACTTACGTATCGGTAAAATGAGTCAACCACAGAGGCTGCTTCTTTACTTTTAGCACTGAGATCGAGACCAATAGGAGGTGTAGTTCGCTATGTAAAGAAAAAATTAATAACAATATAAAACACATGTATATAATTGTACAAGAAAGAATAGAGTTAAGGTAATATGTACATCATCAATTTTTAAAGAAAAGTTAATTAACTTTTCTACATAAAAAAAAAGTCACAGTCAATGTATACCTTATGGGACTTATCGTTAATGTGGTTTCCATGATTATCGAGGGAGATGGTTTTCTTTCTTCCCCGATTTGTCGTTCCAGGAATTTTAGGACCTAACATGGAAGATGTATACTTGATGATCTCAGTATCAGGTGGTAACCTTACCCCTCCAAGCAAACCATCACTGAAACAAATAATATAAAGGATCGATTACAAAAGGAAGATATTATTGAAGTGAATTATAAGTTTAATAATTTAACCTTATAAAGCCTTTGATTCTAAAGAATTACATTGTGCTTCTAGGTATGTCATGATTATAATATTAAGGTTAAGAAAACTTAGTAGCTAACGTTTTAGTAAAAATTTATTTTTCTTAGGGCAGTGAATTGTAAATGAATTAAGTTAAAATATACTAGAAGAGAAGCTCAGTGGCGTAGGAACGGGGGGGGGGGGGGCTATCGGGCTTGACAAATTCTTGTCTCATATTTGAAAGACCAAATTTAATATCCTTATTTATTCATTATATAGATTCGTATGTTTCACCCTTCCTTGTATCCCTTTAAACCTTGATAATATAAATAACTCACTCAAATATTGTATTCAATTTAAGAGTAAATTACAAATAACAGAATTATACCTTAATTGAGGAGTGGAAGAGGGTGGAGGTTGTGGGGTAACAGTTGAAGCAGGTGTTGAGCTGCCTGAAGATGAAGTTGTGGATGGAGATTTGCTGGACGTTAGTATAGGAGTTGATGGTACTGAGCTTGCCTTTGAACTTGCTAGGTGGGATGAAGAAGTCTTGGTACCGCCCAGGTGAGGGGTGGACCCGGGCGATGAACCAACAGAAGGTAGCAGCGAGAACGCTGGTGGCATTAGATTCGGTGGCAGTCCAGCAAATTGTAACGACGCTAGGTAATCCTGCGCCGCAAGCTGCTGTGCCATGCTCCACCATGCTGCGCCTGCGGAAAAATATATTTATAGCTTAAATTTGAAATTAATTGACAGTTGAAAATTTTAAATAAATAGATATCACTATATACCTTGCTTAGGATAAGCATACCACTTTAAAGTTAAAATAAATGTAACTGACTTGCTGGGTTGAGGCCCAGGGTGGAGGCTTGTGAAGCAGCTACACTAAGTGTTCCGAATGGATGATTGGTCGGTGGGAAGCCTGGTGCTCCCGTCCGACCAAGAAGGGACCCATAGGCACTTGGGTAGGCACCAAACAAAGCTGAAACAACATCCCCTAACCACACTATATTAATCTAGACCTCGAATTAAAAACTTACATGCACATTGAAAGTAGAGACATAAATTGACTAACAATCTTAATTTATTAAGAATTTTAAATTTAGATATAAATTGACTAAAATAATAATCTAAAATAATTAATAACTTTAAATTTTAATAAGTTGCAAATCAGGGCTTTAGAAGATCTCCCTAATATAAGTAAATATAAACGAAATAATAATCATCAAATTAATCATCTACCCAAAATTATTATGGTACTCGCTGGACTACTTCCTTTTCACATGCTGATCAAGCCAAGATAAAACTTAAAACAACTGTAACACTTATAACATGTTTTTATTGTAGTTGTGTTAATCAATAAAGTTAAAAAAAAAAAAAAAAAAAAAAAAAAAAACGTAAGTTAAAAATCTGCTTTTAATAGATTGGGTTTTCAAGAGAGAGTAAATAATACTTATCACAGGCCGACAATACCATTAAATAGACCAATTCTTTAATCTTGTTCATTTTAATTTTAATATTTTAAATTAAAAACAGAAGTGGATTAAGTAGGGGACAAAATAAAAGGAAATTGAATGAGTGATAAAGCTGGCAATATTCGTTAAACATTATTTTTGTTTTATCCATTTCTTTTTCTAATAATGAAGTTTTTTTATAACAAAGATGTTTCTTCTAAACAAGCAATGTAAAACTTGTAAAAGGAGTAATTTTCAAACGATTCAGGTTTTAGGTAAAGAAGCATAGACCGTCATGAAAACATCCATAATCATAAAGAACATGTGATAATATACTTACGGTTGGCATTGGCTGCACTACCATCTGCTCTCCAGTAAGCTAAACAGAAAAAAGTAGTTTTGTTACATCATTTGTTTTACTAAAAGGAAGAATATGTTACACAACTTAAATATAAAATTCATCATGGAAGAAAACTAAGAAAAATTGCTTACTGATAAACTTAAGGAGTTTTATTTTAAATCAAGTTATAATTATTATTAACTACGGGAAACAGACAGAGAAAAATACACTCCAGCGCCGGGATTTGAACCACGGGCCTCTATATTTCCAGTATAGCGCTCTACCAACTAAGCTACGCAGGAGAATGAGTTTCTCTGACGTTAATGATGCCTTGTCCCGAATATAAGCTTTCAATTTTCCACATAAGTCTTAGAAGTCAACATTAATGACATAGAACTAGACCGAGAAATAACGCTTATAATTATAAAGTACCCAATTAGGTAATTATTATTATTAAATAGGTAATAATTATTACTAATTGGGTACTTTATAATTATAAGCGTTATTTCTCGGTCTAGTTCTATGTCATTAATGTTGACTTCTAAGACTTATGTGGAAAATTGAAAGCTTATATTCGGGACAAGGCATCATTAACGTCAGAGAAACTCATTCTCCTGCGTAGCTTAGTTGGTAGAGCGCTATACTGGAATTATAGAGGCCCGTGGTTCAAATCCCGGCGCTGGAGTGTATTTTTCTCTGTCTGTTTCCCGTAGTTAATAATAATTATAACTTGATTTAAATTAAAATTTAATCTTTCTGTAGTATGAATACTACCAAAATGGTAAAATATGAATTAAGGAGTTTTAGTTATATTTCTTATGGATATGCGTCATTAGCGATAAGAACAAAGTGGAAAATAGTTCTTAAGAGGAACATTGATAGTAAATTAAGCAACAGTAGTGCACCAATAGTAATTTTTTTCAAGGGGCACCCCCCCCCCCCCCCTTTCTCAAAGTAGAAACCGTAACCGGGAATTTCACTAAAAAATGTGTATTATATTTTATTACAAAAAAATGTGAGAAATAATGTAAAATGTATTAGTAATGTATCAGATGTGTGTATGTATAAGAAACAAGGCGGGGGGAGAGTCGAAAAATGTGTTAATCTTAGAATCAACTTGGAAGTATTTTCAAATTAAAGAAAATAATAAAATAACTTAAGACGATAAACTAAAAACTAAACAATGTTGCTTACTTGAGCTTTAGCTCAGGAAGGAAATACTACTCCCGAAAAAAGAATTAGAGCTGTTATCCTGATTATTTTAACTGTAACGGTAACGTGAAAGAGAAAGAGGGACAGGGCAATTTTGTCTTGAAAAATTAGTTCCATGTCAACATTTCTTCTCTCTACCGCGCCCAATTATTTTGCATTAACTCAAAGTAAAAAAAAAAAACACAAACATATACCTATTACCTACAAAACATACTGTACAAGGAATCCAATCTGTCAAGCCTTATTATAAGGAAAACGTAAAGCAAATAAAAAAAGAAAGACAGAGTAAGCTTATTTAAGTTCAGAATATAATTCCCTATTTGAAAGAAAAATCCATTTTTATTTTTCTTTTTTAAGCATATCAACAATATTAATTTTTCTGATATAAAATATTAAAATATTTTGTATTTTCTTTATTAGATATTTATTAGAAGAGTTTCACTAAGGAGTCTCAAAACGATCAATAAAGTGATTAATTTGTTTTTTTTTAACATTACAGACAGCCTTCCGTGACTTCATAGCTAGTTCACTTGTTGAGTCTGTTTCATTCAATTAGGAAGTTTTTTGTAGTAAAATCACACCAAGTTTAACTATTCTTATTTCATTCACTTGCTTCATAGATCCATACATATTTCTATTAATATTAGGTAGTAGCAATTCTTATTCTGTAAAAAGCCTTTTTTATATCACTGAATAACACCTTACCTTACATTCTATAATTGATTTAGAATAATATTACGATGGTTATTTTGAAATTTTGATTGATCTGTTTTAGCTTATAGCTAAGCTATCAAGTAATGAGGATCATAAATTAGCAATAATCAATGATATCAGTGTAACAAAGAGCAGCATATAAATATAATAGCCCATAAAACTGTATCTCCAATTGTAAATCCGGAAACTAATATAGAATAGAATAATAAAAAAAAATACGTGTGGTGTTTCGGGACACCCGGTAGGAACGAAGTTCCTTACATTTTTCATTAAATATAAATTATAAAATCACACTGCTAAGTAAGTATACATTGCTAACTACTTATACATGGCGGAGTTAGAAGAGAGACAAAATTAAAAGTAACGAACTGTTTGTACCTAGCAGAGTTATGACAAAATTAAAAGAAAATCATTATTTGTATCATTAAAGCAAGCGTCTTACTATAAATATATATGATTTTGTGACGGTGATTTTGTTAGTTTTTTCCGGATTCACTCCAGGGCTCCAGAACGTGCCATAAAATAAGTTTTTAATGAGATTTTAGAAACTGATTTATATTTAACTTGTACATTATATTATGAATTATTATTGTATGCTATTGAAATATCAACTTTTTTATGAACGTTGATTACTGCTAGGTTACTGTAAACAGAGAAAGTTTGAAATCAATACTTTTGGCAGAAAAGGGGTTAATTTTGGAACTTCAGAAGTTGATAAATTCGCTAAACCACCAAGTTAACCAACCAATACAAAAAGTTTCTAAAATATTAAAATAATTCGCTTTTGAGTACTTATAATCTCATTTGCATTTGTATTTTTTCTTTCTCTCTCTATAAATATTTTATGCCCTGATCAACACATCATTATGTTATTATTGGACGGGTGATCCCGGCCACTTTACTCAGCAACTCGATGTGATCATTAGTGTGAAACATGTCACACCTCTCTGGGATTCGCAATTTTATTGAATGAGCTAAACTTATAACACAATTATTTTACTTACGGAAGTTTAGCAACAAAAAGGAATTTACGCATATTTATCCCTTCAGTGCTCGCGCGGGGTACACCAACCTTAACCTTAGCAAAAATGAGCATGCGTGGAACTGAAATAAGTTAAGAGTTTTGGTGGTCTAGGTAATCTTAGACTATATAGTCTAAGCCAGGGGTACTCACTACACTACGCGGTCCGCGGGCCGCATGCGGCCCTCAGTACAATATTGTGTGGCCTCGACCGTACGTAAAACTCGCGATATTTTTCCCATTATCTTACGCCGCTAGAAAATAAATTAAGTGCCAGAAATAAAAAATAAATTTCATTCAATTGTTCAAACTAATCCTGAGTATATTCGCTTCAACCTACACACGTGAATCAACTTTTAGTAGAATGAATTTAATTAAGAACAAAAATAGGTCCCGCCTAACAAATGAAAACCTTCAGCACCTGCTAAGACTAGCAGTGTCCAAAGAACCAACGGACATTGATCACATTTTAGAGAACTGTGAAAGATTCAGACCTTCGACACCTAAGTAAATTTAGTATTAAGCTTTTATCAGAATTTTCAGACAACTTTTCTAATGTAGATTTAATCTGACCAAAAACCACTTGTGTGGTAAAAAAAAAAAAAAAAAAAAAAAAAAAAAAAAAAAAAAAAAAAAAAAAAAAAAAAAAATCCCCGCCAAGACTGTGGTCCAAAAAAGTTGTGAAATCAACTTTCTGTCCCGCCAAGTGATGTTGGCACTTTCTCCTGACCCAACACAGTCAACTTAGATACTTATCAGCTTCTTCTCCTTGGCGGTGTGCCTTGCCATTTCCTGAAACTGGAATTTAATATCCTTCAAACACCAATACAATTTCTTGTTTCACCTTCACGTTTGCCACATGAGGTTTGTGTGGAAAGATAGTTGTTCACCTCATAGTCTTAGTTCTAGACAACTAGTACTAATATATGCAGGCGCACATTGTAAAGGAAAGCCTTTTAACAGTGTTGTTGAAGGCTCTTCTCGATGCCACAATGATCATTGCTGTAAATCTTTCCCATTATCAAAAAGCAAATATAATAGAAGTAAGTAATATACAAATTAAACTTTCAAGGAATGGCCCCGTACTACTACTTTCTTTGCAGAGGATACGTGAAGTCGTGAAGTACAACCAGTTAACTTTGGGTAGTACTGCAGGCACACCGCCAAGGAGAAAAAGCTGATAAGTATCTAAGTTGACAGTGTTGGGTCAAGAGAAAGTGCCAACATCACTAGGCGGGACTGAAAGTTGATTTCACAACTTTTTTTGACCACAGACTTGGCGGGGTGTTTTTTTTTACCACACAAGTGATTTTTGGTCAGATTTCACTTTATGTACGGTTCCTAATTTCCTAATGAAGGATTCTCTAAACTGTTTATTCCCACACATTAGAATCAAATAAAAGTGAAGTTAAGAGCTTGACAAGGTCTATGGAGATTGGAGAACTACGAGACCTATGACATTGAAAGAACTTAAAATTCTGATGGTAGGAGCATATAAAGATTTTTAGCAGTATTTGGCCACCTAGATACACTAACATTGCTATCATTTGCGCATATCCAGCTGGATCCTGACCTTATATAAGTAACAAAGTGACCCCTTAATATTGTCTCACCATGATGGAAATTTGCGGCGTTAGCTTCGTATGCCTTATTGCAGATAGTTATATTGTATACACACTATGGTTCATGTGTTGCAACATTAGTACCTCTATACAATTGTCAAGCTCATTACTTCGTATGACGCTTACATGGTTTCTACCCATTTTAGACTGTTGTTCGCTAGCTTGGTTTCTCGCTCCACATTCAGCGTAGGAATGAGTTGGAGGGTTGTAGGGGGGAGGGGGGTGATTTGAGGGGGGATGCACTAGAGCCCTAGACGATCCAAAAACTCATTCATTAAAATCGGTTTAGTAGTTTAGGCTGTAGGTGCGTCAACGTTAAAGTGTCTGTTCGCTAGCTTCGTTTCTAGCTCCGCGTTTAGCGTAGGAATGAGTTATCTAAGTTTTACTTTTGCTCACTACCTATAGTAGGAAATGTATTGTTTTCACCAAAAAATTTGTTTCCGAGATTTCAACGGAATTATCCGTTTTGGGTGTTTTTAAGACCTCTTGAGTGGTTTTCAGCATAACGTCTGTATGTATGTGTGAGTGTTATCATCGTAACACCCAAGGTATTTAACCTAGAGAGTTGAAACTTGGCAGAAAAATCAGTCCTTACCTGTAGTGGTACCTGCAGTTTGCTGAGTTAGCAAAAATTAAAAAAAATCGTAATAAATCGAAAATAGTCCTGATCGAGTTGAAATTTGGCACGAATGTACCTCTCTGTATGACAAACAAGCCCACCAAATTTCATTTTGATATTAGCCGCCATTTTGAAGTTATCAATTTTTGAATTTTTAAACTTTGACGGTTAATAATACCGAAAGTATAAATAGGTTTTTGACGTATAGCATATCGTTTGAACCGGAAAAAAGTAAGGAACAAATATAAAAACCCCGATGAAATTCCATTAATTAGTTTAAAAGTTATAAGCGAATATAATTATTTATTAGGGCGATAATTTTGATGACGTCAAAACTTGTTTACATCTGTCAAAATACCGCCAAACTTCAAATAATTAAATAAAATATAAGTTTGTTTTCTTTAAGAGTGATAATAAATCAGTTAGTTCAGAACGGTCACCCATCAAAGAACTGACCACGTCCAATGCTGCTTTCTCCTGCTGCGAAGCAGCAGGAGAGGCCGCTTTAATGGCCTCTGAAGTGAGGAAAGTTCCGAGGTACCCCGTACCCGATTTTTTTTTTGATCTAGGAATGCACTAAAGCCCTAGACGAATCCAAAAAGCCCTCATTCATTAAAACCGGTGTAGTAGTTTAGGCTGTATAGGTGCGTCAACGTAAAATGAAGGAAGAATAAGAAGAAGACATCAAAACTACCATTTTCAAACCTATTTTTCTCTACTTCTACTTGACCGATTTCGACCTTTTTTTTTATTTTAATCTACAGGACACGGCCTTTAAGGATATTAAAAAAATATTTAGGTAGCTTGTGCGTATTTCACGCCGCAGACCCTCAAAAACCCTAGTTTGTCACCTACAGTATATATACACTGGCAGCTTTTGTGAAATTTTGACTTTTTGACTTGGCGGGGCGGAACGCTGCTGGCATTCCTAAATATAATTTTTTTTTTCATTTGTCAGATTTGATTGGTCTTCAGAGATGAATTACAAAAACATTACTATTTTACTACGTTTTTATTAGCTTGCTTTCTTGTTTGTTTGTTTGTCCAATACAACCAATCTTGCAATCGATTTTTAACTAACTTCCCGAGTAGCTAGACATTTGAAACTTTTAGAATAGCACAGAACACGATGACAATGCAATATTTTAATACTTTTAGCCATGTTTCAGAAGAATTCAATTCATTTTCAACAAATTTTGCTGTATGGAAAGTTAGTTCGGAAAAAATCCGCAAGTTATTTTATTTGTTTTGACATGTCTCATATTTACAATCTTCATTTTGACGGGTTTCAAATTACGGTTAGGTCTGGGGAGGGGGGCAGTGGCGTAGGAACGGGGGGGGGGGGGGGCTATCGGGCTTGAGCCCCCCCCCCCCCCCCCCGTCAGACTTGACGGGGCTATAAAATTACAAATTAAATAAAAATTAGTACATGGGTTTATGTCTAAAACTGCTTAAAATGCTGTTTTTGAACGTTTATTTTCCAAAATTTTCCTGGGGGAGGACCCCCGGACCCCCCTCCTATAGAGGGGGGAGGGGGGGGGGGGGGGGGGTAGACATATGGTAGGTTGTAGTCTGACACCTAAATTTGTAGAAATCGAGCACTGATAAAGAGTATGTACCCCCCCCCTTAGTCTAGGTGCCGAGCCCCCCCCGTCAAAAATGAATTCCTACACCACTGGAGGGGGGCACATTCTAAGTGAGTTTATATTGGGAGGAGGGGAGGGGTATACGTAGTGGAAACAAGAAAAGGGAACTACTTATTCATCAAAGCAGCAAATTTTGAAAATATGACCTCTCAAAACAGCGCTTTTATGCATTTCTGAGGTGATATTGAATATGAGGTCAATGTAAAAAATATGTAAAAAAAAAAATAAAATACGGCGGTGTTTTTTTTTTTTTTTTACTCTATTGGGTCCGGGGGGGGGAGGAACGTGCCCCCTGTGCTCACTAACATCATATCATAACAATGACAATTATATTATCAACATTACATATGATTCAACAGAAAATTTTAAAACGTAGTATATAAAAAGTTCTTTTTATCTTGTAATTATTTTTAAATCAATTTTATTTTGTTGGTTAATTTTCGCCCATACCTGGGCATCATCAGGCCTGAGTAAAATGGTTAATGCATTGATTCTTAGAGAATCTTGGTAAAATAATTGAATGGTGAGTAACCTTCTAACATAAACATTCTCCAGTTACTGAGAACTACTAAGTACAAGTTACTCAGATAAAGACCTTATGATGCTTAATTGAGTTTTTTTTTTTAAAAAAAAAAAGAGTCACATTCTTCGCGTACTGTAACGTACTTAAATGATGTTAAGATTTTACAAACCTTTATTGATTAATTTATTTAATTTTTTCCCTGTTTTTATTTTAAATCTGTCAAAATTATTTTGATTTTTTACATGAATAAAAAATAAGCAAAAAAAGTGTGCAGACAAGTGAAATTAATATGGGACCATCTGTGGGCTACGTTCGACATACATTATTTATATGATATATGTGTATATATATGATATATACACATATATTATTACATACATACCATCTAAATTTTATACAAATCAGATGAGTACTTTTAAAGATAGTGTAAATAAATGTATGATTGTGTGCATGTAGAAGAAAAACAAATTGGCGCATAAGGTTGAAACGTATATGAGAACAAATATGGGCTAATTATGACCACACAAATTTCGCTGTATCTTCAGCTTCATTCACTTTATCTTTATTGTTTGTTATCAGTTAATTTTCTACTGTTTTTGCTTGGGATACATTTTTTTTTGCGAACCCCCAAATTTTAAGTTAATTTATACTGTTGAAAGTAATTTAAGTATCATTATACGTTCTCAGGTAAGTAATGATAATTCAATAAAACATTTTGATTCCCCTCCTTGTCACTTTTCCCCTCCCATAAAATAAATTCACAATTTTAATCCTAAAATTTGAGTTTTAACATATATTTTGATTTAAAAAATAATAAAATGTATTTTGTTTTAAGTATTAGTTATTAATAAAACTGAAATTTCTAATATTCTTTACTTATTTTGTATCCCATACGACCTAACTCTATATATATATATTTCTTCAATAGTATGTATGTACGTATTTAGTTAAGACAAGTGGTCGATCTTATTTCGATCTTTTTTAGGGTTTTGTAGATACTTCTCAAAACCCTTATACCGAGGGTGATGTGTCCGTCCGTCCGACGCTCTTTGGTTCATAGGGCCCGAACCGTTTAAGCGAAAGTACTGAAATTTGAAACACTGGTGCAACTTTTTGACCCAACCACAGGAAAAATATACAGAAGTTCATAATTAGATTTGCGCATGCGCAATTCGAAAAAATGTGGTAAACTCAAAAATTTATATTTTTTTTAATTTTTTAGTAGGGTATCAAATGAAAGCTGCTGAAGAGTAGAACACAAATATATATATGATTTTTTAAATGTTGCATTCCTTATTGGTTAAATAAATCAAAATATACCCAACAAAATTCCCCCCCCCCCCACCACTATAGATCGGCTGGCGCTAAAATTTTGAAATAATTCATGCTAATATCTTATTGTGGGGCGATGAAAATTCCGGGAGTTCATTCCAAATTTTCAAAAATTGTTAATTTTGGGCGCGAAAAAGTGAAGTGCGCCCAAAATGTTAATTTTTTAAAAATTTTGAGTTGGGTATTAAATGAAAGCTGCTGAAGAGTAGGACACAAATATATATATGCTTTTTTTAAAATTTGCATTCCTTATAGGGGAAAAAATCAAAATATACCCCAAAAAATCCCCCCCCCCAAACACTATAGATCGGCTGGTGCTAAAATTTCGAAATAATTCATACTAATACCTTATAGTGGGGCGATGATATTTCCGGGAGTTCATACCCAGGTTTTAAAAATTACCAATTTTGTGACCGAAAATTTGGAGTGCGCCCAAAATTTTATTTTTTAAAAATTTTGAGTTGGGTATCAAATGAAAGCTGCTGAAGAGTAGGATACAAATATATATTTGCTTTTTTAAATTTTTAATTCTTTATTAGTTTTATAAGTCAAAATATACCCCAAAAAATCCCCCCCCCCAAATTTTATATAATGGCTGGTCTTAAAATTTTGAAATGATTCATGGTTACACCGTATGGTTGGGCGATGAAAATTTCCTAAAAAATGTAATTTATCTTGTCGTTATTACCTATAAAAACATTGTGCCCTCCCGGGGGATCGAACCCGGGACCCTTAGGATCGAGGAAAAAAAATCATAATTACATAACGGGTATGCTTAATCATCTACAAAACCCCTACTTGGACGCAAGTACTTCCCTGTGATTTTTTAAATTTTAATCTAACCTCTATATAGATAATTATTAATATATGTACTTCCAAGTCTTAAATTAATAATTTAGCAAAATTGTTAATTTATAAGTATGAATTAACTTTTTTTTCTTCAATTCAAAGACGTATGATGGATCAAGTATAAAAATAATAAATACAAGTGTAAAAGAGATCGATGATAATTTTCATAAATAATAAAAAAATAGAAATCAAATACATATTTAAAAATAAAAAATTAATTGTTGTCAAGAGATAAAGTTAGAAAAACTAAAACTTGAGTAAAATGAGAGTAATTCACTCATATCTTGGGGAAAACACACACACTTTGAAAATGATGATATTATTTCACTTTATTTTAAAGTTTGCGTCGTCATACGTTATTTTTTAATTAAGACAAATGCAAAGTATCTGGGTTAGTAGTTTCAAGGGTAAAGACGAGAAGTAAATAAAAAAGAAAAAGCAGGGTACAAGGGAACAAGTAGGAAAAGGAGATACTGTTTACATATAGGAAGGTAAGAAGCTCAGGCAAAGGGGAGTGGGAAGAAAGAAAGCAAGAAAAACAAACTTTACTAGGCCACCGAAGCATTACTTCACTTCCTCTCTTGAAGAATAAAAATAAATCAAATTTAAAAATTAAATAAATAAAGATTGAGACAATACAACTGCTTTAAAAAATATTTAATGATTATTGTTTCCTTCTAACTACTTTTTAATGTAGGAGCACAAGCTTAGTGGCCAATGAAATATTGGTGATCCAAAAATTTGTATAAATATCATAAGTTTATTATCATAAGGTATATCATAAGTTACTAGCCGCGCTCAAGCTAAAGCTTTTGCGGCTATTAAAAAAAAAAAATTTTATTTTTAAGTTAGAAATAAAAAAGAAAAACATATTGTAATTATTTAAAATATTGTGTAACTTAAATGAAAATGTAATATTCTTGTGATTGTTTAAATAAAAAAAAAAAATAAAAAAATAAAAAAAGTTATGTAAAGTTCGCCGACAAGTCGCTTAGTGCTCAGACTTCAAAAAGTAGTTAAGCAGAAGGAACCAAAATGATTACTTCATCATTTTTAGAATTGAACGGGCATATGTTAGGCTTTAACGAGATGAGCTCTAAAGATTCAGAAGAATCTTTTCTCATCATGGAGTACTGCTACGGAAAGTCTATAGTAACGGCAACGGCGTAATAATTTAAGCACAACCGAAGTTATATGATTTTAAATTGCCTCCAATTGTAATCGAAACGGCGCGTGACCCAGTGATGCAATTCCAAATTCCAACTGATAACACTTTTTGAAGTTAGCTAATCAACTTGGTACCTGTATTTTTGTTTTTGTTATACTTTAAGCAGAACAAGAAAGAAACGCCAGCCCGTTTACCATATACATTTCCATTTGAAAAGCATACTCTTAGTTATATATCGTACAGTACAAATAAATACACAGTTCAAACAAAGTATTTAATTTGTTAAGAATTAGCATTACCTATTTAATTAAAATAAATAATATATAACTATAAAAACAACTTAAATAGCTATTTAAGTAAAGACTAAACATGAAAATATAGTTTAGGATTTAATAAGCGTCAGGTCACTTTTAGGAACCGATTTTCCAATAAACTAAAAAATGATGTCGTTAAATGTTAAATAAATGGAAATAAAATAAGATAATTAGTCTGTTTTAATGAGAAAAAAAAATCATTAAACGGATTATGACAGAGAATTTAATTTTGAATGAATTAATTCATTTAAAAAAATCATTAATAAATGGTTAAAAATTAACATTTACATATTCATGAACCATTAAAATTATAAATCTTAGTAATAATGATCAGAAAGATAAAATATGGTTCGAGGTTAAGTATGCGGTCCAAGATATGATTTATTGTTAAGGATTTATTTACTTTTAGTTTTTACTTAGTTTTTTTTATTTACTTATTTATTTTTATATACTTTTAGTTTTTAATTATTTGTGTAATTTATTGTGTCCAACCAGAAAATATAACAAATAAAATCGCTTAAAGATATGTAAAAAAATCCGGACTTCTCGATAATGCAAAACAAGAACTAAAGTTATAAGTACGTATTGACAAAACAAAATACAAGAAGTACAAAAATACATACTACATTTACATTATATTATGTTTATCTCTCTTGTTTACCTAGAATATTACTATTGGGAAGATAGGTTAATAATTTAAAAGTAAATATAAAATCAGTGAAATAATAATAAATATAGAATCGTATAAAGATAACCGAGCAGTGAAGATATTCCCATTGAATGCAATAAATCATAAATTTTCAATAAACACAATCCACTTGTGCAACTGTTGGATAAAGCGGAGAATTTCACGGTTCGATGGAGCTGAACGTAACCTCGAGATAACATGACTATTTGCAATAATTTATCATCTAAGATAAATACCGAATTTATTCAACGGCACCAAGACTAGGGGAGAAAACAAACGACCAGAATAATCAATAAGAAATGTATCAGCCACAAAATTAAATTAACAAGTCGCGGGTATTTATAGTGAGACAAAGTTATACGGTAATGGGTAATGTCTTATTAGTTTTTCTTCTGTGTGTGTGTGTGAGTCAAAAAAGAAATTAATAAACAACAAAATAGTATTTGTAAGAACAAGTAAATTAATTTAGGAGGCTTTAGAAGCATAATTAATTTATAAACCGGAAGTACAGTATTTCTCTGTTCCTTAATTAACAATCAAGTGTATTTTCCGATTATTGTAATAGCACGATAATTATAATTTCTTCCTGTTAAAGGGTGAGAACAAAAAACAAACAAAAATTAAAAGAGAGAAAAAGAATAAATAAAATAAACCTGTTGGAGATAAAAGATAATTGTAATAAAATAAGGTAGAGCAGACAGTAGATGTAGACGAGACTGGGTTGGTTTCATCTCACTCTATTAGAGCAGGAGTGAGATACAGAGTGAGGTGAAAGAGTGCAGGTCGATGACTCAAGCAAGCTGAGAGTGACATAGTAAAGTGAGACCAGTAGAGTAGAAAGAGTTGAGCAGCGAGTAGCGTAGAGTGGGTTAGTAGAGAGAGAGAACAAAACTAAAGACTGAGATACTAAGACAGAGTGTAGTAAATAAGTGCATGTCGAAGTCACACACATCGAGAATGATATAGTAGAGTTAAAACAATTTAGTAGAGAGTTAAGAATATAGAAAGAACCTGCAATATATATACTGCACGTCAGAAATCATTTGAACAAGTTTTTTATAATTATTTAGTGAACAACAATACAACCATTAACATTTTTATAATGAATGAAGTACGATGTTCTACATATAGAGACAGCTAAAACTTAACTAATTCATACAACATAATATGATGATTGACATATTCATTTTTCATTTCATCTTAAAAAAGACATGTCAGCTTGCTAAGAGGATAGAGTAGTATAGAATGGGTTGTAAAACCGGGTTTGCTCCTTGGATCCACACATGAGATCTTATTGCTTCGGACTTTTTTTATACAAAAAGAAGTCCCCCGGAAAAAAAAAAAATCATAAATATGAAATACGGAAATTTAAATGATAAAATCAACTCTTAGTTTTCAACCCTGCTATTGATTGACTTCATGAAATGTAAAGTAATTTCAACAGCAATGTTTCGAGGTTAAGAATTAAGGCTCGGTCGAACAGAAAGCGGACTGGGGTCGTCAAACAGATGCGGACAAGTTACGAAAGTGGATTCAATCAGTTTTCTTTTTACTTTCTGATATATGTAGTATAATGTAGAAAGAAAGTATTGTGATGGCACGAAAATTCGATTTTGATGGATTTACAAGTTTTCAAGCGGCTTTCAAAAATAGGCTTAAAGAATTTCTGTTAGTTGTTTGTGCAGACTAGAGGCAGACATTTTAAAACGCGCTATCAAAATACTTTCTCTTCATTTATACTACGTTGGTGAAAAAGTAAAAATAAGTAGATAAAATATCCTTAATAATCGTTTATTTTGAACAAGTAAATTACATGACAACAAATAACAATAATTAACAAACAATAGCCTTAGTCAGACCGTCAGGCGATTGACTAAATTATATATAATTTTTTTTCTTTACTACAAATATTTATAATTATAATATAATAAACGGAAGCAAATACTGAAATTAAAAAAAATGTTTGCATCAACAGAGGAAAATATATTTAAATAAAATGTGTACTCATTTAAGTGAGATAAAATCGAATGTATACCTGAGGTAACCAGAAAAACATTGAATGAAACTACGAGAAGAGAAGTGATAGAAACGTTATTTAATGAAAAAGGTGAGAAAGATTTTTCTCTGCGAGGGAGAAAATTGAAAGATTGAAAAAAGCGAGAAAGTAGACGAAAAGGGATGCTAAAGAAAAGAGAGAGGGAGAGAGAGAGTGAGGGGATAAAACTAATCAATGGAATACCTCGCTATGCCCCCACCCTCCAACAAACCTCCCCCTCCCCACCTATATATAAACATGCAACAAGAACTAACTACAACAAACAAGCCCGAGCCTACACCAACACTATATTTTACACACTAACACAAGAGCTTCTCTTTATATACTCACCCAACCTTCTACTTCTAACCTTGTTTCTCCCCTTCACCATTTCTTCCTCCATTTGAATAAATCTTTTTTTTTTCTCTCATGACCTAATAATATATCATAATAAATCTTAAATGTTTTAAGTTTTAATTGATTTGTCTTTCATCTTCTTTTTGTATATATTAGGACTAAATTCCCAAGGCTGTATACAGTGTGTCCCACAATAAAGTACTAAAAATTTTTTTTTTTTTATTATTACCTATTAATGAGTAATCGAGAAAAGTAATTATTTATAAAAACTCCTGCTTTTTACTTTAATATAATTCTCTTGATTTGTTGAAGATAGTGTTCTGTACATTGAAAACTTTTAAAAAAATACCAAGAGTAAACTACCATTATTATTGACGGTATCGAAAAATATATATAAATATAGATATATATAAATATATATAAATATATAGATATATATATATATATATATATATATATATATATATATATATATATATAGATATATATAAATATATATTATTTAGAAATGAGGATCAGCGGAGCAAAAAAGCGTAAATATTAATCTTTTTTATACATATTATTTTTTCAAGTTTTCAATACAAAACGCTATTCAAAAAAATCAAGAAAATTATATTGTTTTAAGTGGTTTAAGATCAGCCATGAGTTATTAAAAATAATTATTTTTTCTCGATTACTCATTAATTAAAAAAATGTTACATCTTCACTACTTTATTGTGGGACACACTGTTGTATACAGTATATAGCCTTAGGAATAAAGTCCTTTATATAAAAATTCTGAATGAGGCATAAAACATCAGTATTATGTGTGGTCACATAGGAGTTACGAAGGTAATGGGAAGGAGAGAACTCAGAAGAAAAAAAAAAGGTCCAGACCCCCTCCCACAAAAGTCAGCCAATCAAAGTAATGCTATTTTACATTGTGGCCAAGTCTGTTTTATGCCTCATTCAGAAACTGGCCAAGTGTTAAGCAAAACAAAAATAATATAGAAGTATTGCTCATGAAAGTAGGAGTGAAGTGAGGTTATGGGCTAAAGAAAGAGCAGACTAGCCGACAATGTATATAGATATCGATATCACTACTTTTACTTTGTGAGGCTGACCTTTTTTGGGAGGGGGCTGGAACTTGACCCTTTTTTCACGGTTAGGTTTTTGTTGGGTATATATTATTCAAGATCAATAAGGTTACAAAACCGCGAAATATGTACTAAAGTAATTATTATAATAACTAAAGGGCTCTGACCCCTAGTCGCTTCGCTCGTCAACCCCCAAAAGACAAAGTGAATTTACTGATTGGGGTGCTATATGCGCCCTTTCCCATCTGTGTCACAGGACATACCTATGTGGAGGTCAAGGTATGGAGCATTGCATTGAGCTTATAAATTAAAACACAATATTATTTATGATGGAATGAATAGATTACTGTTTAAATTGATAATAAAAAATGTCCGACAACCCCTAGCAGCGCAGGGCAGTTTTTTCAACTGCAGAAATAGGCGAGACTGCGCAAATTGAGACGCCAAATACACAAGTGACTCGGGCAGGCCACGAGTGGAGCAGTACTCTGCCTTTCCCTGCTCTGCCTCAATTCGCACGGTCTAGTGTACATGTCTGCAGTTCAAAAAAATTCATCTGCCCAGCATCGCCTCCGTCTCATTGTGCGCCGGAATTAACTATCAAAAGCAATGTTTGGCATTACGATAAGACCACGTTTATTCTCCTTATAAAATAAATATCAACTTAATCTTTTGCAACTTTTTAGATTTCAAAATTATATATAAAACAAGTACAATGAAAAAAAAAATCGTGCACACAGAATCAAATTTCTAAAGTTATAACGTGTATTTTGGATAATATTACATAATAGTCACATTTATTTCGGACTTATGACCTTCAGGTCCGTAGCCAAGTGCTCTACCACAGCTAAGCAATTAGATTATTTGTAATAAATTACATTATTTTCACTGTCATTCGATTTACATCCAAATTTTTCTACTAGTTTCGTTGTTTTAATAGTTGTTCAAACATATATAAAAAAAATAACTGACCCCGCTGAAAATGTTTAACAATTAAAGAAAAATTTCGAAGTCAAATTAACTTTTGAATATGAGATTTGGAAGAAAAACGCGGTTAGTAATATCTTTTAGGTCCCATTTTTCTGTTTTCAAATATTTAATACGTCAGGAAAATTGGAAGTACATTCCTCAAAAAAGCAGTGAGAAGTAAACATGAAAAAGTTAAAAACACAGATGGGTAGCGTAGAGGGAAAGAGAAAGAAAGTGTGTATAATTATGTAGTTTGAGATACATCTTCTTGTCAGAACTACTGCTATAGTTTAAAGTTTAAATCTACCCTTCTCTTTCTTACTGGACAAGCCTTTGTTTACAATTTTTCTTTTTTTTAATTGTAGAGATATTATTTAATTATTCGTAGAAGTAACTACCCATGGATTAAGTCTGTTCTACGTTAAACGTCAAGTCTCATTTAGTATGTACTGGTCTTAGGTACATATTTATACTTCTATTACCGTAACGTTGTAAACAGGAATAGTCAAAGTGTTAGGAACCTCGAAAAAGAAAATAAATAAATAATATGTAGTGGAAAACAACTACCCCTTTTACCTCCTCTTATATCTTTTAATAATATAATACATGTTATTATAATGTGCAGTGCATTCCTAAGGGAAAAAACAAGTATGCAGTAGTATCACATAAAAATTCAGTTGACAGTTAACATGATAAAGAGAGAACAATTTACAACGACATACATGTATTCATTTTGTTAATTTATATATTCCTTTGTTCTAATTTATTAGGGTTAGAGCATTAAGAAAAGGAGGGAAATATAAAGAAGATATTTAGTAAGTTATGATGTAGTTACCTGAGAAGAGAGAAGCTGGATCGAGTAAGTTATGCGCTTGTTTTTCTTTATCCCTTTCTGCCGTTGTAGAGCAGCCATGCTCTTTCTCCATATCCCAGGACCCGCCACCTACACACAACATTACATTACATTAACAATAGCATATAACTTGCCAGCCCTCTGACTGACATCATTGTTTCTTATTAGACAGCATGTCAGACAACCAAGCACAGGATTAGACAATACCACCAGGTAGCAAACATGTGTAGGTGTTATTTTACGCCCAAGGGCTTTTTGAACGAGTTAACAACTTAAAACTATAATAAAGGAAAAAAATCTGAGATTATTGTGGCACATGGCTTCCTCGCATCCTATTATAACGACTTGATGTTATGCCTTTCAAAGCTAATATTCTGTAATTTATTTAATTTTTTCCCTCCTATTTTTAAAAATCTGTCAAAATTGTTTTGATTTTTTACACGAATAAAAGTAGAAATTTATCAAAATTTAATAAGCGCAGACGGTTGAAATTATTAGGAGACTATCTGTGGGCTACATTCGTCAAACCACCCAAATATCTTAATAATCAGGTGAGTACTTTTAAAGATGTATGTTTAAACATGTAGCTGTTAAAAAACAAACTTTGTGCACATGTGGAAGATTAATTGGCGCAGAAGATTGAAATTTATAAGATTCCAACAATTGACTAATTATGATCGGCCACAAAAATGACATTAAAATGGGACAAATAGTATTTAAGATTTGTTGTATCGCAAAAATGCTGACGGAGAGACCGTCAGACAGACACGAGAATTGTTCTTGAGAACGGTCACAGCTTCCGTCACTTTCAGTAAGCTCGGAAGTAATAATCAAAATGTACATATTAACTCCCTAGAATACCGTTGTTACATTCAATTTCAAAAACTAACATTAGTTAAAACCAGTACTATTGAACAGATGAATCATGAATCTTATAAAATTAAATCTTATTTCAATTTCTCTCACTCTAAAAGAAATAGCACTGTTGTCTAGCACAACTTTTTGTTCGCATACTTGTTTTTCCTGCTTTTGTACTAAAGTAAGAATTGCATCTGAAAAAGACTTAAAATTTGCATTAGTTTTAACAATCTTCTGGTTGACAATCTCGTTATTTTATTAAACAAATAAATAGTAATATAGAATATGGGTAATTATTATTACCTATATTATAATATAATACACAGGTAATTATTAAAAAACATATCTAAAATATTACATCAAAGGGAATACCAGTGGCGCACCCAGGATTTCTGAAACCCAGACCATTAGAAGTAGAAGTCGTGACTGTCCAAATATACCTATATAAAAAGTACCTTTTTTAATGTATTTTAAGAGCAGTAAGAAATAAATAATACACTTCCATTGTTTTCTTCGCGAGGGGCTTCACCCCCCTCCCATGGGTGCACCACTGAGGAAGTCTAAAATAGAACAGAGCAGCTGTGAGAAGAAGAACTAAACATCGGAAGCCAAGTAGGTAATAGAAAAAAGCCAAAAATCTCCCTCCTTGGTTAGAAGTGATAGATAACTACCACCACAGTTCATAATTAACAAAAAAAAAAAAAAAAAAAACATTCGAAGATTGGAGTGTCTGAAATATGAACCGGGCAATGCAATGCGACGCAGTATGATGATTTAGTGATGCAATTTATTTGTGATTTATTTTACATTCTATCTACTATAATTTCTCCATGTGTTAAATCAAAAATCGGACAACAAGACGTTTATGTCCCAATTCAACAACTATATCACCAATTCAAACAAAAAACAACCATTATTTCTTTTTCATTAAATGAAAAAAATATGGCATGGGTAAAATTACGGATAAGACAAATTTACATTAAGATAGTAGAGCATACGTGACAAGGAAACAGGATGAGGTAAAAACAACTCGAAAACCAAAAGATAATGGAACCAACCAAATCAATTAAAAAATAAATAATAAGTAAACCTATGTAGAGTAACTGACGTGATACAAATAAACAAACATGTCGGAATAAATTTGATGAGATACATATTATATTATCCGTAGTTAGATAAATGGAACTGGAGAATCAAATTTTCATAAAATTAATCATTACAAAAGTTATTGATACTAATTAGATATACAAATACCCTCATTTATTTATTTATTTTATTTTTTATGTTACAATATTTACTGGTGCATGACGCCAAGGGAGATACTTCTTGGTCAATTACTACACCTACATAAAATATTAATAGTTAATAACTAGCAGAAATATTAACTATAAGTATATCTCACTTTTTGACAATTTTTATACCCTAAGATAAAGAACTTTAATAATGTCAATAAATGAACGAATTCGAGTTTTTATTAAAATGAACAAAGGGACTTAAATAATTGATTATTTGAAGCGCTTATTCTATGGCTGAAAAGATGAAAACGGTCTACAACATGAAATCGGTATAGTAAAGCAACAGGCAACTATGATGTTCTTTATACAATCAATCCTTCTAATCAAGAGGATAACAAGAGTATAGAACAACACAAATCCATTAAGTGTATATAGAGATATATACACAGATATTTTTGTTTGTCCTTGTATTTATACTTCATTCTTGACAAATAGAAATAGCACAAGAATAAGCGAAATACACATAATCTAAATGCAAGACAAGGCACACTTCAAACGTTAGTGATATAAAATGCCAAATGAACCAACCATTTTCAACTTAACTATTATCATAATTTGAAAGTTTGTAAATTAATGTTAATTTCTCAAAATAGCACTCGACCATGAGATTTTTTTTGTTGGCATTAGTATTTGATATTTTATATTCCATGTTATTAGGAGGTTGCTTTTTAGAATCAGACATTTCTTCAATTGCTGGATTAAGATTTGAAAATTTATATTCACCTACAAGAACACGTATTCGTATTTTTTTATTATACATAGTTAGTTTGTATTTTTCATAAAGTAACAAAACTTGTTAATTCGACAAAGAAATAATTATTTATAGGAGAGAAGGGATAAAACTTATGCCATATTAGGGAAGGAGATGAAAACAAAGATTAAGTAAAGTTCTCATTAGACTATTACTAGAGGTGTGAGTCAAATGATATAGGTTTTGGCTTGAGTGACGTAATGGACAAGGAGACTGCATGAAAGAGACTTTAAGAGGGGGAGAAACACTCCAGATGTGCTGCGAGAGCCTACAATCATTTTCACACAGCTCACTCGAGTAGTATTATTACCACCTTCCTTTGCATTCTCGGATATGGCCGCTCCTTGCAGCCATCTTGGAGATTCAAGGGGAACCGCACTCCTTCATAATTCAGAAATAAAATAGAAACAAATAGAACTGAGCTCGTTACCATAGATGTAGATATAATATGCTTATTATAACGAAGGGGATTGTAAATGAAGAGTAAACTGCGCAAAGCTTTATAACCGTACTCAGTAAAAAACAAAGCCTCAATTAAAGGTGCCTTAAATTAATAATTGTTAGTTCTTTCCACAACTACAAATAATAATTACAGCAAAAAACTTGTTACTTGTTTTGATTGAGACAGTGAATAACTAACTAATTTATTAAAATACACATCCAGTAAAAATCACAAGTAGTTTATTATTAGGCTACGCTCATATTTTAATAGAGATCGGTTTTAACCTCTTTAATTGTACATATTCAATTCAGAAATGAAAATTACATTAAAAATGCAGTAATGATAAACAGTACTAATAAAATTACAGCAATGACAATTACAGAAATGTTTTCAACGTATTGACGATTTTAAAATTAATAGCATAACAATAACTATTTCAAAACGGTAAAACTTTGTGTAATAAATAACCTTAACACAGGAAAAATATAGGGGAGCTCCAAAAATCATTCCTCAAAAACACTGGGTTGATATTTTATAATAACTGAAATGCGTTATGTGTTAAATGAAAGAGGACTCCTTAGTACAAATATATTTGGTCTCGTTTTATACCAATTCATCTTTCCGACTGAAGACAATAAATTAGTATTCAATTGCCTACGGACCATTAGTGTTTATTATCAATACAAAATAAACAAGACATCAAAAAACAATGATAGGTTAAATGCGTTTAACAATACATGAAATAAATATTGTGCCTATTTACGTTCACTTTATTTATCACGATTTTGTTTTGTAAATCGTGAGTAATGATAAGAGTGTAGTTAAGAGAAAGTAGATAAAGCAGGTCAAGGTCAAACCCTTTGCTCGGTAACAGGGAGGCATCCCTTCTTGTATCTCTTCCCTTAAAATATGCCAACTCAATTATTGGGTTATTAGAACAAAATCTGCATAGTTAGGAATTCAATTTTAAATTATGAAGCAATCCAATAGTTAAATCCAAATTTCAGTTAAGCAATTTATATTTAATCATCGAAAATGTTCTACTATACTCAGTGGCGGAACAACAAATGTTCGGGCCCCTGCATAGGTTAAATCTCTATGTACCCCTTTCCTTTTCCTTCTATGTACTAAAAATTCTGATTACACATATTAATATGATTTTAAGCCGAATATAACTCCTGAAACATGGCACCGCAATCTTTACATCGATAAAGGTCCACGTTTCACAAAAACTAAATACATAATATTAAAAAAGAACTTTAGAACAGCAAAAACCGCAGCAAGAGACACAACACAAATATTTAAAAATTACAATTGAAATTCCGCCATAAAAGGCAATATTATGGTTAACTAACCGTATTCTGGATTCGGTCGAAGCGATCGCAACCGCTCCAGTCGAGCGCTAAATCAACTGAAGGTCGGTCGTTTAGGCTAGTCTTTCACGACACACCTGTTACTCCTCGCTTAACATGGTTTTTGATTACGAACACGAACGCACCAAAAAATGAAAATATGAGCCTTTAAAGTTTTCAAGTTTGCATTTTTGTTACTGACTGACTGACTGGTTTATATAAGTTAATATATATATAGGTAACACACTTGTAGCTGTAACAGTATAACTGACAGGAAAGTTAAAAAAAGTTGATTCCCCCCCCCCCCCCCCCCCTTTTAAAAAAAAGGAAAAGTGTTTTATGAATTAACCGTAAAACTGATGAACTATCGAAAAACTGATTGCATACAAACAGGTATTGATTTTGAAAGATCTACAAGTTTGATTGATTCTATGACTTTTAGATTCTTTTGTAATTTTAAAAGATTTTTGTTTTGTCTCTTGCTGCGGTTTTAGCTGTTCTAAGATTTAATTTTGGAGCTAGATTTTATTATTATTATTTACTTTGAGATCTCATAGCGTCCGCAACTATTGACAGATTATATTTCTGATTAGAGGGATTAAATCTCACACCAATGCTCTTCAAATCGAGTTTTAATATTATTTTATAAATTTATCCTATTTGCTGAGAACATGAGAGTAAACTTTTTGCCGAGTGCCGTGACTTTTTTAATTGTTATTTATCAACTTGTACTTAAGGGCTGTGATTTAAGTAATTTTTAAATGTCTAATTTATCTATTGTCTAATGTTTAAAATGTATTACTGAGTATTACACACATACGAAGTAAACTTACTAATGGATTCTATTCAGTGAATCCAATCATTTTGGGCCTCTTCCGACTTCAAACAAAATATGGTTTTTAAAAAAGTCTCTCTTTAGTCTGTCGTCTGTAGCTTGTAATCTGTCCAGACACGTTGAGTCTCAACTACTGAGCCGATTTAGATGAAATTTGGCATAAATATTCAGAGAAATAAATACTCCGAGGCGATTGTTGAAACTATTATTTGGGTGCTATACCTCCCAAAAAAAAACACGATTTTGATTATAACATTTCCAAGATTTAGTCCGTTTAAATACAGATTGGAATAAAAAAAAAGTAGTTTTTCCAGGAAAAATCTAGATTTAGAGATATTGTTGTCTGATTTTGTTGAACATTTTAAAAAAATTAAATAATCACCAGTTTCATATTTTGTAGTTTGTCTTCTTCCTCTGTCCCTAATTTATTTTAATACTTGTTTGTGTGGGTTCGGTCTTTTAGGGTAGATAATAATTGAACATTTACATTTCAAAAACGGCTATATTTCGACCATTAACGGTCATCTTCAGGCCTAAAAACATCGAAATAAATCTGTAATATTTATCTTTAATAACATATATAATTAATAAGTTAAAAACAATCTACATTAGCATTTATAATTGAGGTTTTTATAATAAAAACAAAACAAATATAAGAATACTCCACCAAAATAGACAGATTAGAGAATATCAAATATTACAAATCTCTTACTTACATAAAAGGACTAACTGAAAATATTCAAAAAACTTTTAAAACTTTCGATTGTAATGACATCAAATTTGGTTTAAAACCCGTTAATAAATTAAAACATAAATATCATAGCAAACTGAAAGATAAAACAGATAAATTAAAAAAAACAGACGTAATATATAAAATTAAATGCAAGGATTGTGATAATGTCTATATTGGTGAAACTAAACAAAATTTAGAAAATAGACTTAAACAACACTGTTATGATATACAATCAAAAAACGGTAAAACAGCCATTGCTATCCACTGTACAAAAGAAAACCACCAGATAGACAAAGATAGTATTGAAATTCTAGACTCAGAAAGAAATACTACCAAACGAAAATATCTTGAGGCCGCTTATATATCTATATCTGATAATTCCGTTAATTTTAAAACAGACTCAAAAGAAATAAACAAATTCTATTCCGCAATCCTAATAAATAAATAATAAATATAAATAAAAAAAAAATAAATAAATAAATAAATAAATAAAAATAAAATAAAATAAAAGATCCTAGATATTTAAAAATAAATAACCAACATTTTCAATTCAAATCTTCCGCCAAATTAAATATAAAAAACTTAATAAATTCCAACCATAATATTTCATATTAACCAAAACTAGTTTTTAATAAATAAAGGAAGATATAATAATAAATATAATTTTTTAAATTTAAATAAATTTCTTAACTAAAAGTGAATTAATATAAATCAAGTAGAAAAGGTTACACCCAGGTTACCACAAATTACCATGTCGTTAATTTATTTTTATTTCTGTTAATTTTATTGTTATATTATTGTATAAGATACATTTTTATGTGATATATTGTTTGACAAATAGTGACGAACCTAAATAGGTGATATTAATCCAGTTTTTTAAATTATGTTAATAATTTTACAGTTTCAATCCAAGGTAAGATTTCTTATATTTGTTTTGTTTTTATTATAAAAACCTCAATTATAAATGCTAATGTAGATTGTTTTTAACTTATTAATTATATATGTTATTAAAGATAAATATTACAGATTTATTTCGATGTTTTTAGGCCTGAAGATGACCGTTAATGGTCGAAATATAGCCGTTTTTGAAATGTAAATGTTCAATTATTATCTACCCTAAAAGACCGAACCCACACAAAAAAGTACCAGTTTCATAGTTTAAAAAAAATAATCAATTAATGACATACTCGTATTATGGATTTTTTTCTTATTTTTTAATTTCTTAAATACAACTATAACCTACTTAAATCAATTGATAAAAAAAAAATCATTATTGCACATTTTCGGTTCTCACAGGTTCCGAAAATGAGGTCATTGTGTTTTTAGATAACACCAGATGGGGGAAGATGTGGGCCTCTACCTCGAGAAACAAAATTGTCAAGAACGTATAATTTATCATTTAATAGTTCTATAGAACACCCTGAATAAATTCAAATTAATAATTATAATTTAAATTTAAAAAATGTAACTTTAATTTTGCTTATTCATAACATCCTTTGAGTTAGATTATTTCCAAATGGTAAGATAAAAAAAAATAAACAGGTCAAGTGTGTGTCAGCACACAACGAGGGTCCGTAGGCCACACTATATAGTGTTTAACTGTAAAGTGTAAAAAGCTTACTTTGAACAATTCTAAGGGTCTGATATTCTCAAAACACACTCTGATAAAGTATTTTCTTGCTACTGAACCGGACCACAACCATATAAATACATCGAAAAGATCATAATCATAAAAACATGTATTTTGTCAATAAAAAATAAAATAATATTTTTTTCGAAATTTCCAAAAAGTGGTATCTTTACTTTTGGTCGAAGAATGTTCAGGAATTTTTTCAGATTTTTTGCACTTCACATAAGCGAGATAGAGGGGGGGGGGGGCACGTTTCACACCCACTTCAAACTTGCCTACGCTCGCCCTATCAAAGTTATAACCAAAGAATTATATATTTTTGTAATCAGCTCGACGTACCCTTTCATATGATACCCCTCACGGTGTCGAAAAAAAATAAAAAATTTAACCCTTAAGTTTTTTTACCCTAATTTTTTTGAAATTTTTTTTTTTTAAGTCGCTATATTTTTAAAATATGTGGGTAGGTACAAGACACATACATGCCAAATTTCAAAGTGATCGGACGAAAGGTGTAGCCGTGAGAGCACGCGAGAGGACGGACGGACAGACACACGCAGGAAAATATAAGGATCCTTGGTTTTGCCTACGGACCCTAAAAACATTAGGCATTGTTTAACGCATAAGTATTTTCCTTTATGGAAATCGCTGGATCAATAAAAAAGGTTTACATAGTAATTAATGAATAAAGTATTCAGTTAACATTCGACGGATTGCAGCAGTTGAAGTATTCCTTTCATACTCTACAGCTCTTACCCGTGTATAATGAAGGATCGATAAAAAAAGTGGAGTTGGAAGAGAAATAGAGAACACATAGAAGCAAGCGAGGGAGGGATAATATTGAGAGGTGGAAAAGGCCGTTACGTTTCAACCGTATAGACTATCTGTTGTGAAGGTGGAAGGCACGGTGAAGCTAAACCATCGATCTCAGCCATGAATAAATGATAAGCTATGGATATTCCATTCCAACAGGGGATCTGACCCACGGGCTGGGCCTCTGGTCCGTAGCTAACCCTTAATACAAGACTAGACAAAAAAAAATACTTCACTCTTACACCTATCACAGACACAGAACCATATAAAAAACTAAAAGGCCTCAAAATACGTTGCTTCTTAAGTAAAAGTATTAATTTAAAAACTTTATGGATATTTCAAATGGGTTAAAAGTACTTACACTAATAACGTAGAACCTGTTGTAATATGACACTATGGGCGATATGAAATATTACACTTTTCAGCTAATAATTATACAAGTTGAGTGGTGATGGGTATTTTAAAAGTGTGAGAAAAAATAATATTTTAAGCCATATTAATTCTGAAAAAAAGTTTCGACCCTTCCTAAGGTCATCAGTCTGTTGACTAATGGAACAACTAATTCTTAAATCAATTATAAAATTTTACAATCATATAAGAATAAACATAAAAGTTATCTCTTCTCTTATTATATAATCATTTTAATTTGTTTTTTATAAAACAATAGTGAACCGTAATTACGTTAATAATAATATTAGCAAAAAATTTACAAGTAATAATATTATTGTTTAATCAAAAAACAAATAGTATTATTATTATACAATGCGAGAAGACAACTCATCATAATTATAACAAGGTGTTCTTAAACACTGCGGTTAATTTTCGATGTAATAATTACAATACATTTCAATTCCATTAATCATATTAGAAAGAATAAACTATTTTACTAGCTGACAGAATAATAATATCAAATGGCAAATTTTAATTTATATTTAAATGATAAATTAAAACCAACAGTCGATAGTTTTATCCTTCACTCATCAATCAAGAAAACGAATAGTAAGCACTAAGAAAAAATAAAAACTAGACAGAATCAATAAAGGAAAAAAAAAAAAACACTAAGCTTTAGGATCTGGTGTGACTAAAAGGGAGGACAAACATAATAATAGATATAGACTGACGACTGGCACGCTACGAAGGCTTGCATCACAGATAACAGATGTCAGTAGAAAAAAAATTGAACCGTAAATATGAGAGACTAAGAGATAAGCTTTACACGCTCATAACCGGAGGGTGAAGTTTGCAGCTGCTTTCTGTCATAAAGTATAGCGTAATGACTGATTCGACTAGGACTAGAAGTTAAACTCTAAAATAATCGTCAACTAGAAATTTAGATTAATAATTATAAAAAAATAAATAAATAAATAAAAGTATAAAATAATAATAATAAAGAGATATATAGACTAGACTACTTATACTTTGAAAATGAGTATTGGTAGAGGTAAAAGCTAGCAGTTTTAATGGTCACTATATATAGTAGTTTTATAAGATTTATGATAATTCATTCATGTGATTATCACACCACAATCTATGAAACCATTAAGACGTTATATAATGACCTACTAACTCCCAACAGCATAATTATTATTTATGGCAATACATAAAAATTAAATACAATTAATTTACTATTGAGTGGTCAACTCAAAATTAATATAATACGATAATTTTGTATAGAAATATGTTAAGTTACAAACTAACAAGCACTTTATGGTTAGCCATTCACTAATTAGGGTTTTTTTTTATAAATTTCATTTATTTTAGAGGTATATGAATTATTTATTGTTGACATGTTTAAAAAAATTTACTTTTAAAGTTAAGCACTGCATTAAGCTGGCAGATATTTTTGGTGAATATTGAAACTCCATTGTTAGTAAATAAAGAGTTAATCAATGTAAAAATGTACATTTTAATGAAATACTACTCAATTTGCCGTTTTTAGCGACTAGAAAATGGATTTCCTCCAATTTTATAAATTTGCCAATAATGTTTCTCTGAGGTCCATATATACTTATGCAAGATTACTAAAAAAAAATGTATACTACTTATATTTTACACATATGTATATCTCTAGAAGGAGCTATCATATTGAGTTTAATTTACCAGATTAAAAAAAAAAAAAAAAAAAAATCCCGCGCTGTAGCAATAAGCAATTAAAGACAAGTTAAAAGCAACTTTAAAAAAATTCCAACATGTGAAAAGAAAAAAAAGATAAGAGAGGGAGAGAATACAAAATGTTAAAAAGCCCGATAAGAGAAGGATGTAACCGGTTGACAATAAGATGTTTTAAGACTCAGTTCAAAAGAATGTAGGAACCCGGGGGTTCGCTTGACATTTATAAGACATAAAAATATATCAAGTTTCGAAATTTCCTGTCCCCATGGACATGAGAAAAGTATAGATAAACACCTTATCTGGAGAATTACTCTTATTAATTGTTTTAATTTATGAAGCATGTTTAACTAATGGTTGCATAAGGATCTAAATATATATAAATATGTGAGTGCGCTAGCGTTGTTGTTTTTGTGTCATGTATAGTCAGTTTTTAATAAAATGGACTACTGTGTTGAAATATGAATAAGAAGTAAAAAAGTTTTGCCGGGAGCAGGCAAGGAGTCAGCAGGTTATAAAACCTAACTCTTGCTCTCTGAATGTAAACAATTCTTCCAAGTTCCGAGTATGTCGACCTAAACATCTACTTACATAATTTTTGTAATTTAAAGACTTAAAAATTTATTTTTGACAACTTCTATATTTTGGGTTTCTTTTATTTTCATGGAGAGCTGTCATTTATAAAATATCAAATATTAGCACTAGACTGTACTGACTTCAGCAATACTCAGGACTTCCGATTTTAAATGAAGCTAAGTTTAGTTTTGCCATCACTTCTTGGTCGACCTTTAACAACTGCATAAAAGTTATTATATCTTTGTTCAGTTATCTTCGACTCAGGGCAGAGCCTAACTCGATACGTCAAACTGAAAAAATATTATTACGTTCACACATCGTTCTGGAAACGATTTTGAAAACGATCTGCTAGTTCAAAACGCTGTGTGAATGAAGAGGGACGGATCGTATCGGTTCGAATCCAATCCACCAAAAATAGGTGATCGAAACGGGAGATCGTTTTCATAACGCCCGTATAAACAGGTCGAGAAGGGGATCGAGATATCAGGTTATTTCACTCTTTTCCACTTTTTTACTTTCTCACATAAAGAGAAAGTATTGTGATGACGCGAAAATTCGATTTTGAGATTTTGATGGATTTACACGTTTTGAGGACCTCTGAGTCCAAAAAAGTGGTTTTTAAAAATGTCTGTCGTCTGTGCAGACGCCTGGAGCCTAAACTACTGGACCGATTTTGACGAAATTTGGCATAAATGTTTAGAAAACTCATACCCCAAGGTGAAATCAAGAAATGAATTTTAGCTCCAAATTTGGGGGCGCTACCCCCCAAAAAACTCTGAAAAAAAATTATTTCTCGAAAACGGTTCCGACGATTTGATTAAAAAATTCAAAAATTTATTCCATTTAAATACGAATCTAACGATATAAGCCTTTTTTCCGGGAAAAATCTGGTTCCTGAGAAAATAGCTTATAACGCGGACGGAGAGATCCCGGGTTCGATTCCCTGCCGAGGTGAAGTTTTTTTATGATATATATTGTGATGAAATGTTTAATAATAATTAAATGTACTTACGAAAAATAATAAAAGAAAAATAATGGGCTAAAATGAACTATGTAATTATGAACTTGTATATGAGAAAGTTTGTCTGAGTTGTCTCGGACCGATTTTTATTTGTTTGTTTTCGTGAGCTTCCGTTTCATATATATATAAAAAAAAAAAGTATTTAAACAAAAGGTAATACTATAAAGACCCTGTAAAAAATTTTAATAACATGTAAATAAGAAAAAAATCGCGGGCATATTAGGTAACATTAAAGAAGGTTTTACACGTGACGTCACCTTTATGAGATTTCGAGAGAAAAATTTCGATCACCTGTATTTTTCTGTTGTGTGAACATGTATCGTTTTAAAAACGATACATTTATCCAAAACTCTTTCATAACGCTGTGTGATGTGTGAACACAGTATATTTTAAGTTCTTTCAATATTCAACACCAGGGCCAGGAGGTAAGTTAGAGGTGGTCAAAACTATCGATATAATCCTGTCGAAATGTATTGTTTCCTTCAACATTCACAGATTTTTTTTTTAATTTACATGAATAAATCGATATTTAGGTTATATGGACAATATAATATGCAAAATCACCCCAACAATTAAGATCAATAAAGGTTACATCACGTCGGGTTTTTTCCAGAAAGTCGTTGGACAAATTTAAATACCTAAGAAGAAATAAATAATTAAGTTATCAAAATGAGGAGCCAAATATACTATTAATTCTAAATTAAAAAGGCTACTTCAAAGCCAAAGCCAACTATAATGTATAACCAATGCTGCTACATTCTAGTAAGTTTTTTATGTTATATATTGTTGATGTTATTTTAAAAACTAGAGATATCAAAAAATTAAAATAATATAAACATACCTCGTAAATTAAATTGATTCAGGTAATTTAATCTCCAATAGTTATACAACCACCTGAAATTATTGTCCGGGTAATCCATTGAAAAAGATGACGGTGGTATTTTAATGATAAATAGCTTCTTTTTTTACTCTATTTTAATAACAATAAATAAAATGAAATAAATATCTGTAATATAATTTCAGATATTACTTAATAAATTATCTTTGATGATAGATTAAACAGTAGTAACACGTTTAAGGTTATAATATAGGGAGAATAAATGAGGGGTAGAAGTGAACGTGACTCAGGACTACAAACAACTGAAGCTCACCAACTAACAAAATAAACCCCTTAATTTTATTTCACTTTTTTCTATTGATACAACTGCTTAGAATATCTAAAAGGCATATCATCACAAGACAAGAAAAAAAAAAAAAAAAAATCAGTGTTGTTTAAGGTCTAAAAGAATTGGAATCAGGTTAGCAAATTAAATGGTTTTCGTAGAAAAAGCCTATTCTCTTCTTCCGGTCCACACTGATTCAATTTCCGGGTTTCATAGCCCATAAATGTTGTAAAAATTAAAATTATACTATCATTTTTAAACATTATAGCACATTAATTTAAATGCAAACCATTTGATTTCTTAGTTCTAATCCTGGTTAGAAATTAATCAAAATATTAACATTGATACATAATTAAATATTAAAAAAAAAACTACAAAAATAAAAATATAAAATAAATGGTCGTCAAATTATTTAGTTCAAAAGGCTATTTTAATGATTCCTAGACTTTCCAATACAAATTCATTAATGAAACAGGCAGTAATAAAATATCATTCAATATAGGTATTGCCATTATAAAAATAAATTATCTTCAATTAAAAAAATCACAATTATTGTCATAAAAACTAAACTGTAAACATATTTCACATTTTAAACAAAAGCTGTTCTGCAGAATTTATTATTTAGAGAATTTGCAGAAGAGGGAAAATAAAATTATTTAAATCTATAAAAGAGGTAAACTGTTGGAACAATATTGAAGTTGGTCTAGGGAAGGGGGGGGAGAGAGGGGAGGAGGAAACTTAGTTAGGAAGCAATGTTAGGGGTCATGACCTCCCCCTTCCCTGTCTCAAGGTCATGACCCAGATTTGACACACGTAGTCTAACCCCCTTCCCCTTTGAAAAATCAATCTTTAACCTAGTGTATAAATTTGGTACAAAACATAATTACATAGTAAAAGTGGTCAATTAATTATTATTATAAAAGACAAATGAAAGTGAGCCTATACAAAAGTCAAATAAATATGTATTATACATTGCTGGTATAATCGATTAACTTATGTACTCCTATTTAATTTCATATTGATGAATTATCATAAGTTAAAAGAATTACTAAAATGGTGATACCATAGTCGTAAGTGACCAATAACAATTGGCATAACTCCGAGAGTTACTGTAATTTATCAACAGAAAAATTACTTGAAAGGAGTCGCCGCACAAATTGTAGATGACCAAAAACAATAAGTTTTTCTAAGATTGATGAACCACATATAGTAAATAACGAAAAAAGACACCATATTTGAATGGTGACCAATTGTAGATGGTCTTGCACTGAGTAGTAAACTGTTATTAGTTAACGAGATTAAAGGTTAATAACTTAAATTTAACAATGTACTTGATACCCTTATTAAAATGATTATACCAGTAACATCTAACAATGAAAAGTCCTAGACCAAATAAAGTATGGTGGCTAAGAAAGAAGCCATATTGTATGGCTGCATATTGAATGGCAATCTGTAATTTTAAACTAAAATATTGTCAACATTTCAACATAATGAGGACAATAACTTATTACTTTAGGTACAATAGTGATTCAGTTAAAAATAAAATAACACTGAAACCACTTTAACTGAAAAAAGCGCTTTTGTCAAATTGTTATAGAATAATATACATATATATACATCACATTTATATTGGCTATCATTATAATAATTATTACAATATAATTACTTATCCTTTTTTCTTTGATGAATGTACAAGCTTAATTGAAACTCTAAAACAATGCTACTTAAAAAAAATAATCAGAAAGTAGTTTAAGGTTCGAATGCGTAAGGTAAATGTTGTTTAAAAATTTAAGTGGAAGTGGAAGGACCAATGAAAAGAAAATATTCTTGTTCTATCATAAGACCTTACATATGCAAGAAATTCTAATGTTACTCAGAACAGGATGAAGGTACATCGTCTTTTGAAAGAGGCAAAGAAAGCCGCAGAAGATAGCCACATCCACAACAAAAACAGAACAGGATCTATGTACAAGAAATTGTAACCTGACACTGATTATAGATTACCCAGGACAGGATAAAGATAGAGCAGGCTTACAGACTCTCCAACAAACCCCGATCTTTTGTTCAGTCCTAACATCTGTCCTTAATATCTTTATGGAAAAAACCGGAGTTTCAAACAAGAAGGAGAGGGACAACACTATTAACTTTAATCGATGGGGCGCCAAAATTATACAGAGACTTTACACAAAGAATCTCTAAAACCTATTTACAGTAAGAAAAAAAACCGACCGTAACGTAAACTAAGCCATCGACAAGGAAACACATTTTTTAGAGGAACCTTCCAAAATAATGTTTAAAGTCAAACATGAAAATGACATTTTTCCGTGGTAGGCTGTCAATTAGTAACTTTAGAGCCAAAAAACATAGCTAAAATCTATTTTTTCATTACGTGGACTTAAATAGTACATTACGCGTCGAGTGCGGAAAGTCGCATTTTGCATGCGAGTGTGGAGTTTGCAGCTGAGCGGCAGCGAGGGTAGTAAAACCACACGAGCAATGCAATATGCCGTTTTCACACGAGTTGGGTATCGTACTTTATCTAAGTACTATTGCTAGATTTTAATTATAAAAAGGAAAAAAATAATAAACTTTCTGTATGTAAGTTCGTATTTCACTTTTGATAAAGATGATTTAATTCATTAGTTGTACTTTGTGTAGAATTAATTATTTCGGGAGGCGTAATTATTCTCCTCATATTCGTCATAATCATTTAAATCACTCATTGATTTTCACAAAAAACTCGATATAAAAGTTAATTTTATTAAACAAACAGCAAATTAGTCTTGTTAAATGTAAACAAACTCGTTAATCGTGCGTAAAGCTGAAGAATTCCTCTTCTTTACCGCGCTGGCGTGGTAAAGAAGAGGAATTCTTCAGAACTATGAGACGTGCATGCGCAATGAATACAAGTTCGTAAAAAATCACTTTCTACGCATCTAAACAGAGATTATAATGTTTATATTTCGTATCAATCGTAGATAAAAATCTTTAAAAGTAACTGTTTATATCGAGTTTTTTTGTGAAAATCAATGTGCGATTTAAGTGATTATGACGAATATGAGGAGAATAATACGCCTCCCGAAATAATTAATTCGGCACAAAATACAACTAATGTATTAATGTCGTCTTTATCAAAAGAGAAATACGAACTTACATACAGGAAGTTTATTATTTTTTTCTGTATTTATTAATAAAATCTAACAATCGTAGATAAAGTACGGTACGCAACTCGTGCGAAAACGGCATTTTGCATTGCTCGTGTGGTTTTACTACCCTCGCATCCAAAATGCTACTTTCCGCACTCGATGCGAAATGTACTACTTCATTACTCCTAGATGTAAAGAAAACATTTTTTATCTCCTAGGAGGTGTTTTTTTTTGTACAACGGGTTATCAAAACTTCCGTTTTTAGAACAAGATTCTTTGTAGAAATGCTTCTTAGTACGATTAAAATCCACTAGATGTCAATGCGTTTTATTTATCTTTTTTTCATAGAGTAACCTCTTTAAGGTTTCTTTTTCTCAAAATCTTAAGTATGTCCTAATATTTGTTATAATTTTATTGAATAATATTTAATGATTTTTCATTGTCTACCTTGGAAAAAATAGAATATGCTACACGACTGTGAAGTGTTTTTTCTTTACCTTGGCAATATAATTTACTGTCTCGCTTCGCTCGACAGTAAATATAATTGCCACGGTAAAGAAAAAACTCACCTCACAGCCTAGTAACATAACATATACTATTAGTAACATATACTATTACTTCATTTTGTAAAATACAGTAAAACTTTTTTTTGGGGTGCATGTTTCAGCGATTTGTATCGATAAAGTTAATAAGCTAGAGCTAGATCTTTCTGCAGTGACCTTGGACACCACTAGGAGACATAAAACTTAACCATCGTAAATTCTTTTATTCTTTTATTTATTGAAAAATAGTTAATATTTTATCATAGATATACAGAAAGTCACGTAAATGGAAGATTCCTGCTGAACATGTAAAAGTGTAGATTAATCAAAAGTGAAATTAAATAATCCGATTTTAGCTCAGTTAGGTCATGAAATTCGGACTTCAAATACATAGTTAGAAATATACAATTTTTTTGCACAATATTTCTTAATTTTGATTGAATAATTAACATTCGTTAAATATTAATATTTATAATAGTAAATAATAGTGACTAAATAACATTTAATACGTGCGGGAATAGGTTGAAACAGAAACGCTGCGTCAACATTTTTTATGATTTATTTTTAATATAGTAATTGAAAGAACTCACAGATTAGATAACAGTGTGGGAGGATAGAATTTTCAAACTTTTCTTGTCAGAGTATACACCCAGAAAATGTTGCAAGCAGGACAAAACCAAGACCGCTAAACTAAAGCATCCGAACTGGTTAAGTTTACAGAACTATCGAGCATAAACCACCGGATTTGAGTTGTGGAGTAGAACTGTCAGCCCCTTTATCGTGACTAGTAAACCCCCTTCATAACTGTACTGATAGATAACAGAAGTAATATTACATACAGACCAGTTTGAGTGTGGGGATAATAGTACAAGCCACAAATACAGCCAGATAGTGACCAAACCAACTCAAATCCTACAAACTCTTGACAAGACAACTTAACACAATCGAGAATCAAACAAACAGAAACATCCCAAATGCAACACAGATATACTATAATAACACAATTCACACAACCTTAATGTCGACATCCCAACTTGTACCATTTTATACTTTATTATTTATTATACGTTATTTATTTATTTTATTATTTATCACTTATTTGTTTATTTTATCAACTGATCAATATAAGTTAAATGTACCAAAATTGATGCTATTAAATAGAGCAAATTAAAACAAAACAATATTTATTTCAAAGAAGATAAACGATTGGTCACAAATAGGAATCCTAAAAAAAAAAAAAATTGCATTAACTTGGTGGGCTTTCTTCGAATGGTAACTAACAACTTACACTAACAAAATATTATCCTTGTATATATGTATATGAAATCAAGAAATTTACTGAAATAATATCAATAAATAAAGAAAGTAATAATACCTTTCCAAAATTGAATAGACTGCTAATCCAATATCCAATCGATTGAGCTCACCTACAACAAAACAAAAAAGTTTATAATAAAATTAATAATTATAATAAGAAGAATATTTTCAAACTAAAAGTAGAGTAGGCAAGAATTTTAGTTTTCAATAAGTAATAATGATATTTACTTAATTTGACTGATAATATTATAATGCATTTTACTCTAGTTGAGGATTAACTTAGTTTTAGTTAACTTAACTTAGTTTTTTAGTAACTTGACTTTAGTTTTAAAACGATTTAATGCAAATGTAAATATAAGAAAAACACAATTACATAGGTATTAAACTTGGTGGTTCACTCTATCAAATAATAAAATAAGATTAGTTATTAATTATTCTGGGATATTAAAAGGGTAATGGGAAGGCTGGAAACTCAAGGCTAACTTGGTCTTAAGATATTTTCTTTCTCTTCCTCTTTTCCGACACACTTCAGATGGTTCACACACAATTTTAACTGTTGTAAAAAAAAAAAAAAAACCGGGTGTGGAGCAGTAATTGGTCAGGGTAATTAGAGGGGTTAGCAGAGGAGATAACCTATTCTATGAGATACAGGAAAATACACAGCAGGTATGATGAAGAATGAAGAATGCATGCTAACGTGACGTAAGTACTTAGGCCCCGAAGCAAAATAACCCTCGAATTGTTTCTATAAACTGTATAAGGTAGAGGTTTATTCATTTCGATTGCAACTAAACACTTAACCAACACCAACTGACACCAAATAAAAAGGAATTTTTTAGGCAACTCTGTTAAAATAAAATAAGCATGTTGTTGGTCAACATAACTCAGTGATACATTAGAAGGTAAAGAACAAGTTGAGGTACAAGGTTTAAAATAATGGTACGGTGTAAAATAATTCTAATAACTAGAGACACAAAACTATTTTTCGTTTGTGTAATTATACAAAGACATGCTTATTTTATGTATAAAGCCAATCAATTTAAAAAAAAAAATTTTTTTCTTAACTAGTTTCTGGATTTATTAGGAACAGTTTTCCCGTTTTATTATCATTAAAGTGGACATTTTATTACAGTTTTAAGATCTCGTCAAACTCTTGAAGAATTATAATTGATTATTTTAACTACTTTCGCTTGTCCTTAAGATAAGTAAGAAGTAAGCCTACATATATATATGTAGTTCTAGTTAAAATCTGTATCGGATAGAGAGTGCCTGGAGTATTCATTCCTGAGCCCCTTTAGTATCCCAGGTGTCATCGACCGGACCAAGCTGAGCCCCTGGCGCTGTCAGATAGTACCCAGCTTACAGGCTGACGAGAAAGAGGGGATGTCACACACACGCGCCATGTGCTCTGAAAGACCATCTCAAATCTCACTTCTACCTGAACCTTCTACCTTGCCTTATGAACACTACTTCCACATACCAAGTAGTACTTATACTGCGCTCCCTACAGCCTGCAATCTCCTACCATACTCCTTAAAATATTAAGTCCCCCACCTTTGAAAGTAGAACAAATCACGAGCGTCTTAAGAGATGCGAGTAATTATGTAAAAAAAAAAGGCACTTTAATTAGTTAATATATATATTATATCAACTAATAAACAGATCTGGTTAGATGAAAATGAATATTCTTAACTATTAATAAGATCCCATTATTATGGGGAGAGGATAATTCTATCCCATTATTACCATTAATTGCATATTTATTTATATGAAGTCATTTTTAACAACGGCGTTGATAAGTATAGACATCCAGATTTTAGTAATGAAGAATGATTTTAGTAAGAAATTCCTTTTTTGTCTTCTGAGGTGATTTATGAACGGAGAAGAGGAAATAAATCAAGCGGGTGTGTTCGCTTTGAATACGAGAATGAAATGCCATATTTCAGTTTTGGAAAAGGTGAATTCGACGAGTTTACATATCTAAAGTTTCTCTTTCTCTCCCTCAAAATCCCCATTTTCGATTTATTTATTTCCTTTTAATTTTACAAGAGAAGTTAAATTCGAATGTTATAATAAAGAATATGACAAAGAAGAAAGAGAGAAACGGTAAAAGAAAAAAGGTATAGAACGTTCTGGAAGCTATAAGACGAGAGGTAAAACCAGAACAATAATGAAGAGTTATTGATTGGGATATAAGAGAAGAAAAAGGGATCCCTGGGCAAGGATTATTTGTGGAAGAAAGGTGGAAAGAAAAAAGAAAGATGGATAAGGGATAAATCCTCTGAGGGAAGATCTCTAACACGAAGAAACTGTAATGGCTGCAGGGGATATAAGGGGAAATGTGAGGGACAGAGGGTACCTTATCTGGCATCTAAAAGGACAGATAGATAGGGATAGGACAGGTCGCTAGGGGATAAAGACTGAAAACTGGACTGGAGGGATGAAGGAGTCACGTGAAGAGAGCACTGCCAATGATCAAATACAGAAGATTCTCTAGGACAATATTACATAGAAAGGAACAAAAGCCACTTGAAAATCGATTTAAAATCCAGAAGAATGAAATAAAAGTTTTAGCATAAACAGAAGACAAATAAAACAATATTTAATGTCAACGATATACATCACATCAAAAGAAAAAAATAATTAAGGGAGATGCAGCCTACTTGATATTCTTTATAACGAGTAGATACATATAAACTTAACTGTATTTTATAAGACAAGAACAAAAAAAATCACATTATGGTTTCCAATCCTTCGATAATTAAAAAATCGGTCCGAGACAACTCAGAAAAACTTTCTTAATACGAGTTCATAATTACTTAGCCCAGTGTTTTCCATTTATTAGTTTTCGTATGTACATTTAATTATAACTGAACATTTCATCAAAATTTACCATAAAAATAACTTCTCCCGGGCGGGGAATCAAACCCGGGCTCTCTCTGTCCACGTTTTAAGTTATTTTCTCAGGAACTAGATTTTTCCCGGGAAAACGGCATATATCGTTAGATTCGTATTTGAATGGTCTATATTTTAGATTTTTTTAATTAAACACGTCGGAACCGTTTTCAAGAAATAATTTTTTTCACGTTTTTTCAGTTTTGGGGGGTGCTTCCCCAAATTTGAATCTAAAATTCATTTCTCCATTTCGCCTCGGCTCCAAAATCGGCCCAGTAGTTTAGGCTCCAGGCGTCTGCACAGACGACAGACAGACATTTTTAAAAAACAACTTTTTTGGACTCAGGGGACCTCAAAACGTCTAAACCCATCTAAATCTCAAATTCGAATTTTCGCGGCATCACAATACTTTCTCTTTATATGAGAAAGTAAATAAAAGTCAAGACAGAGAGGGTTGATACTCAAAGAATGAAAAATGAAATATTAAAGAATGAGATCGTTCTAGTCAGCGAGAGATAATGGTAATGATAATGAAAAAACAAAACTAAAACAACATACATTTAGATCGAATGAGGATCTTTAATAACTTATTTTGTGCTGGAACCTATAATTAAAATAAAAAATTGTGATTATTTGCGGAAACTAAAAGATTGAACTTCTTTGAAAAAATATTCATAATTCATACAATGGACTTATATTCGGTTGAGAATGCTTCATTATAAATTAAATTATAGAGATATTTTACTAAATTCCTCCTCAGAGGTGTTGAATATTGCAGCTCAAACATAAAGTATATTGAGTTCAAACATCAGGTTTTTTTTTCTTTCCAGGCTACTTTACGACTGGTTCGCCTTCTCTCCAGTATTCTTTGGAAAAATTCCAAACTTTCATGGCGGAATCAAGGATGACAAGACGTAGAAAGGAGAGCTAAGCTCTTTGTGAGGTGCAAGTCCGTGTGTCATGAATCGTGACACTCCAAGTATTAAGAAATGCTTCTGCTATAAAACTGTCGAATTATTTCTGCAAACCTTTTATGTTTATGACATTTGCAACACACTCCTTAAATTATGAGTTTTTCTTCGTATCTCTTTACCTGTCCGAAGCACCTCGTTATGCTTGAAATTACTGAATAGAGTAACATGTCACTTACTAATCTATTTTTTTTTCTTACATCAACCCTTAATATAACATTTATTTTTTCTGTCTCAAATATAATAAAATAATTACCAATAATAAATTTAATTGTGGTCATTTTGCTTCCATCCATCAAAGAAAAAAACAAAAAAACACTTGAATCCAACTAAAAACTAAAGGATTAAATTACACAAAATTCCATAATACAGAGACTCTTGATGAGAATTTTTATAGATGCAAAGTGCCTTTAACCTGCATCAGTGGCGTAGCTAGCTCTGATAGCGCCCGCCCGCAAGATAAAAAAAATGCGCCCCTTACTTAATGAAGCGCCCTTTACTTAGTAATGTAAATAGATATTACTGTCGAGTAATAGTGAGTTGCAACAATAAGAATAAAATAAGTAGCTTAGGCAATCTTAAGGAAATACTTAAAAAAAGACTGCCAATTAGTGTGGCACATAGCTTCCTCGCATCCTATCATGTACTTTATTGTTATATTAACATTCAAATTATTGTTATATTGTTTTATTGTGTAAAAAGTATTAATAGTTCTAGCGATCTTCAACACTTAATAACGGTGTCGCTGTTGGTTTTACTAAAAAAATTGAATTTGAAAAAAATATTTGTCTCATTGAATAGATGAAGTTAGATTTCTTTCCGACCTAAAATTCCTATTTTAAATTTGAAGTTCACGTTTACGTGAAAGTTGCTTGTGAATGCTTGGACGGATAACGTTGTCCAACGAACTCGTCCTGGGCATTGGTAAAATGAACATGTCTACCAAATTTCATCAAAATCGGTCGACATTTACTCAAGTTATCGTCGCACGTTTCATAATTCGCTGACACACAGACCGACAGACAGACAGACACGAGACCAAAAATGTTCCCTGATGTCTGAAACGGATTTCTGTCTTGGAATTTTTAAAATCGGAGGCATAAAAGTTTTTTGTTCTCAGAAGTGAACACAATGCTTCCGTTACCTTCGGTAAGCTCGGAAGCAAAATTATTTATATACTTTAAAAATATAAATATAATAAGAATAAGAATAAGAATACTATAAAAATAGACTGCCAATTAGTGTGGCACATAGCTTCCTCACATCCTGCATACATACTTTATTGATTTTATGCTTTTATTGTCTAATTTGTTTAATTGTTTCCCCCGTTTTTATAATCTGTCAAAATTGTTTTAATTTTTTACACGAATTAAAGTATCAATTTAGCAAAAGTTAAAGACCGCAGATGGTTCCAATTAATCTGGAGCTATCTGCGGCTTCTTTCGATGAACTATAAAAGTGTTATACAAATCAGATAAGTACTTTTGAAGCTATAGGTGTAAATAAATGTATATTTGTGCGCATGTAACGAATGTAAGGAATAGAAACGAATTGGCGCAGAAGGTTGAAACTTATATGGGACCAACAATGGGCAAATTATGACCTACCATCCAAATTTCATTAAAATCGGACCTTTAGTTTTTGTGATATGTTGGTTCGCAAAAATTGATCGACCGGCAGATAGACACGTCAACAATAATGTTACCTGATGTCTGAAACGGATTTCTGTCTTGGAAATTTTGAAATCTGAGACCTAAAAGTTTTTCGTTCTTCGGAACGATCACATAGCTTCTGTTACCTTCGGTAAGCTCTGAAGCAATAACAATATGCATTAACAAAGATATTAGAAAACTAACTTTTATTAAAGGAACGAGTAATGAAATTAAAATAATATACGTCAAAATAGAGCATATTGAAATAAAGCATAAGTTTAGTTTAAGATTATACTTAATAACTTAAAAATCGGTATAGATAACAAACTTCAAAAAAAAAACAACCTAAAATATGCATAAAAAATCGGACAGAGACAACTCGGACAAACTCCTATACGAGTTCATAATTAATCAGCCAGGTTTTTTCCATTTATTAGTTTTCTAGATACATTTAATTATTACTGAAATATCATCGAAATTTATCATAAAAATAACTTTTCCTCGACGGGGAATCGAACCCGGACTCACTCTGTCCGTGTTTAAAGCTATTTTCTCAGAAACTAGATTTTTCTCGGGAAAACGGCTTATATCGTTAGATTTAAATAGTTAGATCGTTAGATTTAAAAAATATATATTTAAATATTTTATTAAAATCGTCGGAACCGTTTTCGAGAAATAATTTTATTTTACGATTTTTTCACAGTTTTTGAGCGGTAGCGCCCCAAAATTTGAAGCTAAAATGAATTTCTCGATTTCTCCTAGGGGTATAATTTTTCTGAACATTTATGCCAAATTTCGTCCAAATCTGCCCTGTAGTTTAGGCTCCACGAGCCTGCACAGACAGACGACAGACATTTTTTAAAAACTTCTTTTTTGGACTCAGGGGACCTAAAAACGTGTAAATCCAAATCGAATTTTCGCGCTATCAAAATACTTTCTCTTTATATGAAAAGTAAAAAATTATAAATTTGTAAAAAATAAACGGCCTTTAAAGAATAAGAAAAGTTTTTTTACGCGCTTTAACATGTGCAAAATTATCAATTTTATCGGTAAAATACAATGTCCGCCGTTTCAACCTCCATACTTAAGATTGCAAGTCCAGTCAAACGTTCTTGCGACATTGAGCTTCGTAGCCAAGTTTTTAATAATTGAAGCTATGAAAAGGATCGTTCAGCTGATGCTACAGTAACGGGTAAAGTAAGGAATAAAATAAATATTGCACATAATTCAGGAAAATTGGAAGAGACAATTCAGAGTTGAATTGTCACAAATCACTATTTTAGCCAAATCTCTAATATTTCAATTTTATAAACACATAAAATTTGATAGTTCATTATTGATCTAAAACTTATTATTTCTTGAGGGAATGTGTCCGTCAAATACATTCTTGTATTGATCAATTAACTCTTTTGATTTACTAAACAGGTCGTCTATTTATTTTATAATTACTACTTTATTATTAGATATTATTTATTAATTTTTTTTTTTTTTTTCACTTTCTCTCTTTTTCAAATACTACCTATTTTTTCTTCTCCAATTTTGCGCCCCCCTCAAGCCTGCGCCTGCCCGCGGCCGCGGGCGCTGCGGCCCGATAGCTACGCCCCTGACCTGCATCCAAGATATCACTTGAAATTGTCGTCACACATAACTTTAACACTGATACTGATTAATAAAGCAATTATAAGGTAAAAAGTAAACTGAGGAAAATAAATATTTTTATATTCATTTTTTATTCAATTTTAAGTCATTTTGGTTCAAAAACGATCATACTTTGAAAGTTAAGCTTTGCAAAATGCTCTGTCAATTAGTGTGGCACATAGCTTCCTCGCAATCTATTGCGAATTTAATTGATCTTATGCTTTTCCAATTCAATACATTTTTTATTTATTAACCTGTTTTCCCCGTTTATTAAATCTGTCAAAATTGTTTTGATTTTTTACAAGAGTTCAAGTATCAATTTAGCAAAAGTTAAAGAGCGCGAAATTAATCTGGTTTTATCTGCTACTTCCGACAAATCATCCAAACTCCATAAAAATCAAATGAGTACTTTTAATTAATAAGTATAAATAAATGTGTGTTCGTGCGCATGTTGTAAAAGGAAATGAGCGCAGAGGGCTGAAACTTATAAGGGACCCAACAATGGACTAATTATTAATTATGACCTACCATCCAAAATTCATTAAAATCGGACGAGTAGTTTTAGGAGAATAAGTTGGTTCGCAAAAATTGAGCGATAAACACGGAACCAAAAATGCTCCCTGATGTCTGAAACGGACTTCTGTCTCGGAATTTTTGAAATCGGAGACATCTTTAGAAGGATCACATAGTTTCCGTTAGCCTCAGTAAGCTCGGAGGTAAACAAAAAAATGTCTGGGTAAATAAAATAATATAAACTTTTTTTCTATAGAGTTAATTTTGGAAGCAGTGAATGTACTCGAGACGCTCCCAAATAACAGAGAAATCATGGATTTCTAATTTCTATATAGAAAAGGATTATTATAAACTTATATAATCCTATAAAAAGATAACAAAAAAATTACAATATAAACAAATCATTGGATAAAAAAGTACAACATATTATATTCAATTCGAAAGAATGGCTTTAACTAGGTAAAAATATAGAAAAGCAGTCGTTGCGTTCACATACACGTATATTTTTATTTAAAATCCATTATTATCCAATTATTTATAATATTATTATTATAAGGAACTTGCATTTTAGCTGGTGACCTCTTTTCAAGAATATTCCTTAATTAGGGGGTTAGAATGGAAATGCTACTCGGTGAGTCGTATTTATTCATAATTTCATTTAAATGTTTTCTTGAAATTAAATTTAATAACAGTTTGAAAAATGCTGATGATTTCAACTTAGAGCTTATAAGATTAGTTTTTATTTGTGTGTATGAGTGTTTCAATAGTCAAAACGTATTGATTCTCCAGCTTTTTACTAAAACCTGAAACAAAAAACTAGTCCAAGTACACAAGGAAGATGAATGTTGACTAGAGGAGATAATCTTTATTTATTCAGGTATATATATAGTACTCAGTTATAGATTAGATACAGGTTATTAGCCTTTCTCCAGAAAATGAGCAATGAACTAGCTCACAGTCAAAGCTATAATAACTAATGTATTAGATTCTCTCAAGGTTTAAGCGGTTCAACTACTATATTAGATATATTAACGGTAAACATTAATTTATTTAGAAAGGAAACACGATTTCATGCATATTAATCTCAAATATAATTTTACTAGTAAATTAGAGATTGTTCCTTGAAGCATTCAATTCTGCAGTAGTTGGGTCTATTAAGGAAATAAAAAAGCTCACTTTTGCAATATTTCGACCCATCCTTGGGTCATTCTCAAGCTGATAGACTAGAAGTTATCTTACATTATACTAGTTTTATTCTTGAAATATTGTATTTGAATCTTTTTTATTCTCGTCATTTCTTCTAAGTCAAGTCGTAGTCATTTCACTTGTGATATATATGCACTATTTAATATATGAATTTAACTTCCCAAAATATATTTTAAACATTTATAATTTCCTCCCTTCTGTTATCATTACCTAATGTGAAATGGCTATTACTTGACTTCAGAAGAAATGACGAGAATTAAAAAGATTCAAATAAAATATTTCAAGAATAAAACTAGTATAATGTAAGATAACTTCTAGTCTATCAGCTTGAGAATATATATTTCGACCCCAAGGAGGGGTCGAAATATTGCAAAAGTGAGCTTTTTTATTTCCTTAATAGACCCAACTACTGCAGAAGAGTATAATTTTACGTCTATGTATGTATATTTAAAATCGTAAATGGTTTTAAGAAACACATAAATAATCATATACAAAAAAAGGAGTTGGCTATCTCTCGAGGATATTAAAAATATTATTAGTCCGCTAATACTGTTCACATGTAGCGAACCTGTCTCCTGTCTTCTTGTAAGGACGAACATAGCCTCTAGGGTGTATTTGATTACCTTTAGCTAGATTCTGTGTAATCAGAGAAGTGGATTCTGTTAAACTTAGTTCTATGGTTTTAATATCATGCCACAAATGATTTTCAATTTTTATACATAGTATATTAAACATTGAATTAAATTTAAGCAATAACCCAAGTATAGTGAGTAACCAAAGTGGTAGCTCTCTTCAACATCCAATCATATTAACTTACCTCGTTAATGCGCTTGTTCAATGTTAACACTAAATTATTATTTATTTTTTTTTTTATAAATATTTTCTGGAGTTCAAAGTAACCAATTTAGTATTTATATACTAAGCAAATACTACATTAACCAGTTACGTTAAAATTATTGAATACTATAGTGGGATTGGAATCTGATTAAGAAAACTATACCTATATGCTAAGATCCTTATTAAACACACAAGTAATTAGGTCAAATCTATAGTTAAATAAATAAATGTAGTTAGCTTTAGCTTTCAACAAAATCGTTATAAAAGTTATTAGATAATATGTTTATACTTTTAATTTAATAGAAATCGAAAGTAAAACCCATTTAAAAAAAAAATAAAAGATAAACGATTTATAACTTACTCGATTTATAATTAACAGATTATAACAGATTTTTTTTTTTTTTTTTTTTTTTTTTTTTTTTTTTTTTTAAATCAAAGAGCCCAATACTCTTCATTGCAAGTTATTATCGAATGAGATTTTGGTAATATCACAAAACCCTATAATTTTCTTCGTAAAAGAATTATAAAAAACTTAAATTGTTGTTTATATCCTTCAGAATTCATTATTACATGATTTACTATAAAAAAGTTGAAAGTGGCGCAATAAATAGGTTTGGATGCTAAACAAGGTCGTTCTTACCGTACTCTAGATTTGATTCATTAGCGATTTAAGTAATATACATAAAAAATAAAAAAATTAAGAATGATAATAAATCTGATTTTGCAATCCTGTACAATCAGCGCAAGATTAATTATTGCAACTACTATATTTAACGAGCCCTCGTGGAAACAGGCTTAATTTTATGTTTAGAAAAAAAGTAAACTGAAGTAAATAAATTTGGATATCTATTTAGAATTTAGAGATCTAATTATAATCTATTATAAGACCAACAAATAAAGAACAAACATTTATTTTTATTGGATTAAATGTGGTTGCCTTAGCTTAGTAATAACAAATCATTTCAAGGTGAGTCGTCGTAGGGACACTTCTCCATTATATAAATAATAAAACCTTTAAATGATTGATGATCAAATAATATATTCAAATATCCCAACTAAATTAGTCACATATTCCATCTAAAGAAGTTAAATAGTCTAACTAAATTACGTAGTTCAATATGCATTCAAACTAAAGTAGATTAATTTATATTTTTCTATAACTAAATAAAGACTTCCATATGGTATTATCAAATGTCCAATTAATTGCATGAAACTTTAAATAGTTAAAGGTCGATTTAAATACAGCCACCTTCGTATACATTATATAACCAGACCCTTTCATTACATTAAAATCATAATAAAAAACAAATTATTGAATTGTAGTATTTAAGTTTTTAACTCAAATTCCATTAGATATATTTATATTAAATTAAATTAATAAAAAAAGCAGTGTATAAAATTTACTGAAATAACGATCACGCATAAAAGATGAAGGTAATAAAGGGAAATAATCAATGTAGCAAGAGGGAGAGAGAGAGAGAAAATATATATTATATAAAAATAGAGGCAGCGTATAGTAGACGTTTATTTTTATACCCAGACAGTCTATAAATATTTTTTTTCCATTCTTAATCATTCTATTTTTATAAACCATTTATAATAATAGTAATAGTCGTTTATTTTAAATAAGTTTAATCAATGTGAAATATGATTTTTTTTTTTAATTATTTCTAATTTATAAGATTAATATTTGAAGATGAGAGAGGGTTAAAATGTCAACATTGTTGACCCCGCAGGTCATTCACAGTGACCTAGTGAATTTGGCCTTGGTCTTTATAAGGGAGAGGGGGTGAAGGGAGGGTATATACAAGCTTGCACTGTTGCCATATCTTCTTTAGTCTAGTATCGGCTCCGGTGTTGCCGTACTGAATAAGTATTGCAGAAAAACACCTTGCATTTCAAACCGACTTATCTGGTGATTTTAGCTTGAAGTTTCTTACACTCTATTTTAATGATTATGTAACCAGCAATTAACATTATATACATTGTTTAATAGATAAGGTAATTAATAGAATTAAACATTTATTTTAATAACTCCAAAAAATCTATTCCGTGCTTCTAGCATTTTTATACTAGTTTTCCGCTTCTAGACTGAATGACAGCCATCAAATTTGATATACCTTAAATCAAAGTTTCCGTCCATATTTAATATACACAGCAATCTCGGACAAATTAGGCACTTAGGACATTCGTCTAAAAGCCAGAATTAGTTTTTAATTCGTGAATCCTTTCGTAATGAAGGTAATATTTGTGCTAAAGTCAACAATGTCTGATTTAGACCTGATATTGAGGGTAGGGGTAAATTACTTTAGCGAACTGTTTTTACAACGAAATAAAACTTGAGAGTACATTCATGAGAACACTTTTAACAACAAAAACTACTTATCATAAGTGTAATATTCTTAATTTGTGCATTATTAAATGTTTACAGCCAAACATGCCCTTATATCAGGAAAAATAAGTTTAAGTCTTATATTCCAACTGTTATGTAGGTACTTATTATACAGTTTCTGAGCACTGAGCTTACCCTATTTGACTTCCCGGATGAGGCCAACATTAGACCTTTTAAAATTCATGCTTAATTATTACCATTATTGAAAGGGTGGTAAGCCCTTACTACAGAGTATTACTTATTACAGATGCTTATTCTCTAGAAAACTATACAGTTGGGGTATTAGCCTAAATTTTTTTTATAATTACCTAATTCGAATTTGTTATAATAAAGTGAAATAGAGGTATCATTTAGACGTGCAACATAGATAGAAATTATATTATTCAAATTTTCTTAGGTTATTGTCCCTTTTGATTTAACTCTATAAGAGATTTCTGGTAATAGATTCCTCACATTATTCTTAAGTTTTAAGTCCTGTGTGATTTTCTCATCCCTGCATTAATACTAGAGATAATTGAATATTACCTAAGTTAAAAAATAGGAAAAGTTATTAAAAAAAAAAATATGCATCAAAATGAAATAGACAAATAAGGTTTTTAAAGAAAGAAAATGTCATAGTAGGGGACTATGTGTGTAAAAATATCTGACTGACGATATTTTTCTCTAATGGGTGTTTAAAGATGCTGGCTACTTTGAGGAAAGGAGGGGGGATCCTAGTTCTGTTTTTCTCTCTTCTTGTTTGTACAGAACCAAGAAAATATCGGACCAAGACGACAACATGACTGTCCACAGACACAAACCGGTCCAAGTGTGTCTATAAATACGCGGGAGACAGTCACGGGGACTGAGAGAGGCAAAATAGTGCAAGATATAATAAGGGTGAAAGCAACGGAAACCAGCCCACATCCCTCTCATCTTCATATGGATACGAGACGTGAAACCTTCTAAACAGCTGTCCTCTTTTAACAACGGGCACTAAACAAACAACGGCGGCTCCCTCTCGTATACAACGACCAAACAGAGAAACCTATTCGATAAAATCTACTTCGATTCTAGCTAAGACATTGGAATAGGAAATCAATAACTCGCAGATGCATATTCCAAAAGAATAAATCAGAGGATAAAAATCTAAACTGATGAAAAAGTAAAAGTAATATTTAAGTAAAGAAATATTTATTAATGAAATTACATGTTTTACCATTATTAAGATCACCGCATAAAAGGTGTTTGCAAAAGAAAAAAGAAGTTAACGATAATTTTATAAACGGTAGTTCCTTTGAAATAAATATATACATAGTTCCTTTAGGAGAGCCTGTATTGAAGTTACAAATAAGTACATGGATAATAAGTTATTATACAGTTCCGATCCTCCAATCGTGTATTAAACAATGTACGTTTATTAAAAAAGGGAAAAAACTGTTTGTACTAGGTGAAAATTATTTTTATTTTACTCTACACTCAACTCTATAATATGTTAGGTAATATAATTACATTAAATTTTGTTTTACCGTCCACAACCAATGCGTTTCTTAAGATAGTGAAAGCAGTTCCCCATTAGTCGGTTAAATTTAGGTTATTCAGTAATCGCATATAGTATATATATATATATATATATATATATATATATATATATATATATATATATATATATATATATATATATATATATATATATATATATACATATATAAACATATTGTTTAAAAATAGTTCGAACACATTTGTTATATCTTAGCGCAGTTGTGTTAGGTCCAAGTGGTATTTAGATGTTAATGCAGTCGATGCACGAATTTTACAAAATAAACTTATTTCACCGTTTCTTAAAAGTAGAAGTATAATAGATTTGATGTTCTATAATCACCTGTAATATAAAGCAGCACCTAAATATTATGAATATATATTTTGGATATAGTATAGAAGAATTTTAAACACTATTTTCATAACGGATTGATTTATTCTTCTCGTCAAATTTGTCAAAAGTTAAAGAGTTCGATTATTATATGCATCATGTAAACAAGGCCAGTGTCGGGACAGCTCTGTGGGAGCTGGATTGAAAAAGGTCAGATGAAGTAATTTTAGCGAAGCGGAGTGTTGCGCAAAATGAAAAAACCATTCGGCTTGGTTAATACAATGGCGTCACAGCCCTGGACAGGACACGACGTACTGAGCCAGATACACAAGGAATCCTTCACGGCATGAGCTTTAAGATAGGCTCGGAAAGCTTCTAACTAGGTCACTGTGAACACCACAAGCGTGAGGCCTCCATCAAGCGCTAGCTTCAACTATTCCAAATAAACACCAAATAAAGTCATGAACTAAAGTAAGTACTAATTATAACCGGAAAATAAAGGTTTCGACATGTTGATGCATAAATTGAATTGAATTGAACCATAGATTAGAGAGAATGAACTTAATAAGGAGAAAAATAATTAACATTTTTCAGTTTAATTGAATAATTAAGCTAACAATAACTATAAGTAAAATAACCTGTCAATCAAAAGAAACGTGGAAAGTCTATTTTATACCCAAGTATGTCGATAGAGTTAAAAAGCTGATATCTCCAACAAACAATATAATTTCGCATTGTTTATTTGCTTTGAAGTAAACTACACTCTTTGCTTAGAGAAAATTACTGATCTAATACTTCTCCAACACGTTATTGCCAATTGATTGTTTACTTAATAATTTAATTGGCTGTTCAAAATTGATACATTTTCGGTGAAGTGTAGAAAATTTAGTTAAATTATTGTCTCTTTGTATTAAATATGGATATTGATTTTAGCATGAAATTATTTCCTCCTATTTCGGTTAATAATCTATACTGAAATGGCAACGATAAACAGAAAGGAAAGACAGACAAAGCAATGGGGGAGGGGGAAAGTAAACAGTTGGAAACTTGTGCGACCAAAACCATGAGGGGGGGGGGGGAGTTAAACGTCAACTCACTGGGAGGGTTGACACCGCGGTAGGAGGGCTTACATGCGTACAAAACGGACACAATATGAATCAATACCATACAGACAGGAGGGCCCATATCTCATCGATAGAATAGAGTGGGGGAGGGTTTGCGGGATTGTGGAACCGACACGACCAAGGCTTGAGCAACGGCACAATTATCTGATACATAGGTAAGAGAGATGGGTAGGGCATACCGCAGGATGCCTAAATTGAACTGTATCCATAGCGAATCCCTTTAACTATTCAAAAACATGCAAATTTCAAACACTGCACCTTTTGCAATAAACTTTAAATAAAATCTTCAAATACTAGATACTTTTCACATATACTACTAAAATTCCCTTTTTTAATCTTCGAGCTTTTCAAGTAATATTATCAATACAATGCCAATGTTTTAACAAAAGGTTGCTTTGCAAACCAGACAAATAAAAATGTACACCAAAATAAAAAAAAAACAAATAACTATACACAATGTACATTACATTTAAACTAATAAGTATCTAATTTAAATATTTCTTTATGAGCACAACAGTTCCCACAGTTAAACTTATGTACATGTAATCACTAAAGTAATGTGACAAGTGCTTATAACTTACATAAAACAGGGTGTGAAAAATCTCCATTCCTACATCCTATAACCAAAACATTTGTAAAAAAAAATAGCGCTCGTTTTAAATGAGATATTTATTCTTCCTAATTATAAAATTTTAGTTTAATCCAGCTTGAGGTAAATAAATTTAAAAAATCAAAAATACAATTAGACTAGCGTTTCATTAAGAGCTCGTGTTGAAAAAATAGCATTTTGCTCTTATATCGGCCATATTTGTTTTCAATATGGCTACCAAGAATTTTTCGGGGGAAAGCTTATATATTCTTTATATTTTTTTTCCAAACCCGCATTTTAGTCTTATTTTTTCAAAAAGTCGGCAAAGAATGGAAATTTTGTAGTAATAGTTAAATATTCTTTCCTACAACATGTCATGCTTACTAAAACATTTTGTTTAGTCATCCGCCATTATCTTGAAAATATTTAGTGAGAAATTTACATATTCATTTTCTACACTTGAGTGTAAATTTCCAAAAACCATACAGATGTCACAATTGCTGTGCGCCTGTGTGCCGAATTTAGATCAAATCGATAAATTTTTACGCCAGTTAGACAAACCAACTTTTACGCTCGTTCAATAATCCATTTAACAACCACTATTAATGAAAAAATATATTACTAACAAAAAATACTTACTTTAAAATAACTCATCATATGTAATACATCACTTGAAGGATTTTAGAATAATTAATATATACCTTAAATGGACGCAACTAATTTTATTGTTTGATCTATATTATATTTTATACAGGTGAAAATCAGGGGATAAAAAAACTCGAGATATGGTTGTCATTTTTTTATTGGACTCCTCTTTGGTTAATTAACCAAAGAAAAAAAAATAATAAAATGTTCTGTCGGAGTCAGAAACAATCCAATCATGAAGAAGACTAAAATAAGAAGTGAGTCATTCTATTAACTATAGTAGTCACGATTCAAGGGATCAAGATAATAAATAATGAGACAATGATATAATAACTTAAGAGAAGTATCCTACGCAACAAAAACAAAAACTGTCTTTAAAAAACAAAAACTTTTTGTCTGCAGTCGTGAATGATTAGGATTTCAGTATGAAAGACAAAACAAAATAAAATAAAAATCAACACATACATGCTACAATATATTGTCAATTGTAATAAAATAAAAAACATAAGATTTCTCCAAAAAGAAAGGATTACGTTACAACTTGACACTCATACATAACAGTATTTGTTTCTAATAGCCTATAACCGTTTACTTCGCTCTCATTGTAAAGTATTAGGGTTCCTAATTAAAGCTAAATCATAATTATTCATATTACACAATAACAAACTATTCTGATTTTGTTCATCTGATCTTGTCCATCACCCCTGAAGATACATCCAGCAGAGGAAGCGAAAACATCCGGCAGGATATGCTTAAAAATGTACACGTATCAGTTTAAATGATCTTCTATAACCTAAAATATTAAATTAATTGTTTGATATTTTAAAAATTATTTTTTCAATACATTTTCATAAATTACAGTCCGAAAAACCTAGATAGAAACCCTTAAGTAGTAGAATTAATAATACATAAATAAGTAATAGGTAAAAAAAAAAATGTTTTTATTATGAATCTATAAATGTAATATAGAAGTTTTGTCTGTCCATTGCCATGATTGCAAATTCTATTGATTCTTTTTCATTCCATACAAAACAAAAACCAAATCCGGCCTTCACTTTTTACTTTCTCATATAAAGAGAAAGTATTGTGATGGCGCGAAAATTCGATTTTGAGATTTTGATGGATTTACACGTTTTGAGGTCCCCTGAGTCCAAAAAAGTGGTTTTTAAAAAATGTCTGTCTGTCGTCTGTCGTCTGTCTGTCGTCTGTGCAGACGCCTGGAGCCCAAACTACTGGGCCGATTTTGACGAAATTTGGCATACATGTTCAGAAAAATCATACCCCGAAGCGAAATCGAGAAATGAATTTTAGCTCTAAATTTGGGGGCGCTACCCCCCAAAAACTCTGAAAAAAAATTATTTCTCGAAAACGGTACCCACGATTTTGATTAAAAAATTCTAAAATGTAGTCTATTTGAATACGAATCCAACGATATAAGCCGTTTTCCCGGGAAAAATCTAGTTCCTGAGAAATTAGGTTAAAACGCGGATGGAGAGAGCCTGGGTTCGATTCCCCGCCGAGGAGAAGTTATTTTTATGATAAATTTTGATGTTCAATAATATTTAAATGTACATTTGAAAACTAATAAGTGGAAACACTGGGCTAAGTAATTATGAACTCATATATGAGAAAGTTTGTCTGAGTTGTCTCGGACCGATTTTTTCGTGTCTGAATGTTGATTTTGATGTAATACTACCAAAATATTTAGATCTTAGCTCGTGTAAATATAAATGTAAGAAATGTTATTTTACCAAAAACTGTTTTCCAATGTAATTATTATTATTAATCGACAATAATAGTTAGAAACTATTAAAGCGGAATGTTTGATGCAGTTGTAATTAATTTGTGATAGGTATTTGAAAAAGACTCAATGTGGAGTCGAGATATAGCAAGAATGATAAAGGATTGTTTGATTTTGTTTCATTCCAAAGGTCCTACCATCAACAACAATATCACCATTGCCAAGTCAGTAAATGTTTTTAAATTTAAACGTGCAAAGTGATTTGGGAATGAAAAGTTTGAGCTTGTGAGGGACTGAGAATAGAGAGGGGGGAACGACAAACAACATCACTTACTTTTACTGGATAAATTAGAATTAGTAGAACTTAATTGGTCAGGGGAGACTTGGCCAACAACGTTTTATACGAGCCTAGGCTTATTTTTTTACAAAAGTGTTTTTTTTGGGAAGTGTAAGCAATTTTCGTTTCTTAGCCTCTTGTTCTTTTTGAACACATAATAATAATAATAATAATATGTACTCTAGGACGCGCTTACGCAAAAGAAGTGGGGGGGGCTAAAGCCCCCCCCCCCCCCCCCCCCAAAGAATATACAGACTTAAGAAAATACGATTAGCATTTTTTTAATACTTACTGCTCACGAAACACATTAAAAAGTTAGGTTTTTCCATATGAAGGACTATCTATATCTATACCATACCCTCGTCGCTATTACCCCCCCCTCCCCCCCCTCCGGGCACGACTTCTTTTAAAAGTTTTTTTATCAACCCCCCCCCCCCCCCCAACATTGGGAATACAAACATTCCCTTTAAAGAATGTTCTATTCTGCTATTTAAATTTAAGATGGCGGCATATTAAATTTATATGAAAAAGGATTTTTAAGCCACCTCTGCATTATTCAATCTTAAAAACTGAGAACGCTAGAAACACTAAACGAGGGTTAGGGAGTTTTCTTTGATAGTATAATAAACGTCCGCTAACCTGGGAATTTTTTTCCGCAATTATAATTCAAGATAATAGACACTTTTGTCCTTTTGCGCTATATCATTAAAACCATTTGAACTAGAACCTTGAAATTGGGAAAGTAGGGACTATTTATCACATAAACATAGTTCATTAAGGGATTTTACAATTTTACTTCAAAATTTAAGAAGGCGACTATGGTTATTTTTTAAATCTAAATCTCCTTACTCTTCATTTATAAATACCGGCGCGGCGCAAGTCTTAAACGTTAGAATAGCTAAACTTTAAAGTATGTTTCATTTGATAATTTTGACACCTGCTGACACAAACAAGGTTTTATTTTATCAGGTATTTTTAATTCAAAATGGTGCATATTTTTTATGTAATTTTTTAGGTGAATATCTCTTCGGAACCATTTAGACCTTAAAAATATATATTTAGAACAGGAAATTTAAAAATTAGTCACTCATTATAATATAGAGATGTTCAATAAGAGAAATATTAAATCTGACTCTTAAGGGGTGTTTTAAATTTTAGAAAAGCCTATTCCTCAGAACATTACAAGATTATTTTGATAACAACTTAAGAGGATAAAATGGTGAGAGGGACTATAAAGGGGCGGTTAAGTTGAATTAAGTTCTACTGAAACCCCTCTTTTGATGGTTTAAGAAGTTTCTAAGGACGAACGTCCATTCCTATATAAAGTTCACAAATAAAAGAATGTAACCAGTCCACACAACTGGGACTAGGAAAGCTATTTTCATTTACGTAAGAAATATATAATTTTAAAAATATTTTCTCGACACAATATATACAAATATATTTCCCAATGTTCTGTAAGTGTAGTGAGCGTGAGCAGTATACATATATGACGTGTAAACACCCAGGCTACGCCGGGTACTTCAGCTAGTACTAAGTATAAAATAAAGAAAACAAGAAAGATAATAGCATTTTTACGGCACAAATGACTTCAATATTCATATTAGTAATGAAATGTAAAATGAGATTTTTGTTAAATTCCAGAAGGCTTTATCAATTTTTTATTTAATATTATTACATTATGCAAACCATAAATTCATTACAATAATAGCTGAGCATTTTATGTAAGGGTTATAAAATAAATCATTCTGATAAAAAATACGTGATCAAAGAATTTTCTGATGCACACCGAATTAGAAAAGGGAGAGGATGTATTTTTTTTAGAGGGAGAGACAAGTACAGAATTAACTGTTGAATTATTAAATTAATATTTTATACTTTGTTTCGAGATGAGTACTCTTCAATAAATTCAACATAAAATAAATTAAAATTTGTGTTTTAGCGAAATGACACTTAGAAAAACACCTAAAAAAATATCCAATTAAATGTGTATGGAATTTTTTTTTTTTCTTTTTAAACAGTAAGAACTAAATATTATACACAACACTTGTACAAAATTGTCGAAGCGTTAATATTTTAAGAGGGAGTTTTTAGATTTGTAGGTCGGAGCGCTGAAGTGCTGTACTAAATTTCACAGTAGTGAGGGTGAAGGGGGGGGGGGAGGAGTGAGAAGGGCGAGGGGTTAGAAACGTTGGGAATATGTGTTTCTGGGAATGCAGTGCTGTATGGAGGAGGAGAAACGGGGGTGTAGGGAAGTTTTAAATCGATATAACATTAGGGGGAGGGTTAGCTCTGTAAAAGGCTCTGGAAGCGAGCGCGAAATGGAAGGGGTGTTACGGAGTCAGAATCTGGTGCCGGGGGCCAGGGTGCTTTGGAGGGCGCACTCTTTTCCCTTCCAAAGGCAAAGTTATTAGGTTTTACAGCTCCCGGTTAGGAGCTACGGAGTGAGAAGGGTAGAAAGGATAGCCTTACTTGGGATCCCTACAGGGCCTATTGATTAGAGAACCCTCGCGGCCTCCGTGGAACGCACCTTTTCGAACGACCGAACCGTTTGTTATTTTCTTTTACAGAAGCACAAATAACGCCTTTATATAAGTTAGGACAAAAAGATCCTTACTGGTCACCACTTCAAACAAGATTAACGAAAACTGGTTACAACCATAAATATTCGAACTTCTTTGTTGTTTTCTTAATTTACGACTTAATGTTTTCGCAAGAAAGTAATTTTTAAAAATTAGTCATTTGTAAAGTAATACAATTAAACTCAAAATCTAGGCTAAGCAATTGTTTATATATAAAAATAAGGGGGAACAAATATTTTGATAGTTGGACTAATATAGCCCTTAATCCTATATTGTTGTTTCAATAAATATTTTTATCTACGATTGATACGAAATATAAACATTGTATCTTTGTTTAGATGCGTAGAAAGTGATTCTTTACGTACTTGTATTCATTGCGCAAGCGCGTCTCATAGTTCTGAAGAATTCCTCTTCTTTACCACCCTAGTGCGGTAAAGAAGAGGAATTCTTCAGCTTTACGCACGATTAGCTAGTTTGTTTACATTTAACAAAACTAATTTGCTGTTTGTTTAATTAAAGTAACTGTTTATATCAAGTTTTTAGTGAAAAACAATGAGTGAATCAAGTGGCTTTGACGAAAATGTGGAGAATAATACTCCTCCATAAATAATTAATTCGGCAAAAAATACAACTCATGCCATCTTTATCAAGAGAGAGATACGAACTTACAAACAGCAAGTTAATTTTTTTCTGTATCTATTTATTATTTAAATCTAACAATCGTAGATAAACTACAGTACGCAACTCGTGCGAAAATAGCATTTTGCATTGCTCGTGTGATTTTACTACCCTCGCTGTCGCTCGGGTGCAAACTCCACACTCGCATGCAAAATGCTACTTTCCGCACTCGACGCGTAATGTACTATTCCAGATGACATATTTTGTTACGGGTTTGCTGCAGATCGGTTATTACAACTATAAACAATTTTAGAAATGATTTGTTCACAGCTAGAAAAATCTACATATATAAGAAGTAGCGGTTTATTAAAAATAAATAATTGTATTCTTATTACATATTTGTCATTCGCGTAAGTCATTACAAAGCTTTGTTTAATTTTTTTAATGCGCAAAAATTATTATGTCTATTAAAAATCTACCTTTGATTAGGAAGAAACTTAAAGAGAGCCGAGGTCTCAGTCCGGGTTAAGAGAAGACTGGGTTAAAAGCAGAGGAGGGATATAAAGTTAGAAGACGGTAGAAGAAGGAAATAAAAATAATGGGTAATAACGGGAGTGGTGTGAGGGACGCTATGGAAGCCTGAAGGCTCGAGTTCCCTTCCTTCCATGTCTCAAAAAGGTAAGATCAATAATATAAACGAGTCGAGGGGAGTAAACTCAGAAACTCTGAAAAGGCTTCGAGAAGAGAAAAGTATCCCCACGGGGAGACCCTACCGAGGCCGAGATAATCGATGGCATGGCCGGGACGGGAGCCGCAGGACTTAAGAAGGGAAAAAATAAGAAAAAACATGAGCTCGGCTTCCAGCTGGCAGGATCAGGACACGAAGGAGATGAAACGAGCTGAACATGCTATGAGTGGATAACTAACAATGTAAAAATAAAACAGGCTTGTCCGTCTAGCTCATTTGAAATTACTCTACAACAAATAAACAATTTAAGTAGAGCTATAACAATAGATAGAAATAAGTAGGCTTACACAACTCTAATATCAAGTTTCCGAAAGAAAATATTTAAATAGAAATAGCTAAAGTATTGGGAACAAAAAAATTATTATATTGAAGAAAGTTGACATTTATATGGGATCAACAATGGGTTAATTATGACCTACCATCCAAATTTCATTGAAATCGGAAGAGTTGTTTTTAAGATATAGCTAATGTAAAAAAACAAATTAATACAAAAATAAATATAACTAAAGAACAAAGATATTTTTTTAAATTGTCCTAAATACTAAATTGGAACTTAAATACACAATTGTTTAAGAATATATATACTAATGGCTTAAATAAGCACTTGGACAGGATTTAAAAGGTAGTAAATTATAAATAATACGTAATCAAATATATATAAAATATAATATATAAGTAATCAATGTAACTAACTCTATTAAAAATCTAAATCGTACCTCTAATTTAGGGCATGGATATATTTCTCTATCCAAGGAGAATCAATGTAACAATAAATTTTTGAATAATTTAAAGCCGAAAATTAAAATTCTGAGAAACAAGAAGAATATTAATCACATTTACCTCCTATTTCTTTATTATAAACCGTAAAGGAAATCACTTTTACATAAAATGCACTACGTCTATAACTAATAACTGCGTGTGCTAATTTATAAAAATAATAATAATAAAATATATATATTAGTGAAGAAAACTACTAAATTATTTTTATTTTTATCACTGCTTTGGGGACACGGCATAATGCCGATTTACAAGAGAAAAGCATTTTATTTTGCATTTAAATTTTATAATATAAATATATTAATACGAGTTGGTCGGCCACGAGACCAGCTAGTAATTCTCCAATTACTGTAACAGGTAAGTACCCTTGAAATTAACTATACCTAGTAAAATTTCCTGTATTTTAATTTTTATATTTGCAATAAATGGCTGTTTATTTATTTATTACTGCTTGAGCCCTTAATAGAAACTTGTGTAACTAGTAGTTCGAAACAATTTATTTGACAAACAATGGTCTGCTGAAGGTATTGTGGAAAATATGTGTGTTTTATTCCACACCCTTCAACCGCGAAAACTTCTCACTTTCGTTACAATATATATGTTTAGAATGATAACGTAGCACTAATATTTACTAAACTTTTGTAAGTTAAAATAAATTTTAAAACATAACATACCCGAAAATCTGACTTTAACATAACTGCTAGGTTAAAAGGGCGTAAATACATACAAATTTAGATCAAGGAAGTCTATGTAAGGGGAAAATACAAAAGCCTAGGTCAAGAGAAATTAAGTTAGGGAAGCCACCCCCACCCCTAAGTACTTGCTAAATTTATTATAGTAGGGGGAAGTAATACCAGATTTACCTCGTACCTTTTCATTCAGCTACCCCTCCTTGTCTTCAATTAAACCAAGCAACAATGTAAACATAAAAAAGCACTATCACTTTACATCATTACGCTCAGAGCATTGTTAATTATAAGAAAAATAAATAAATTAGAAATTTGTATAAAAAAAGCCCTTTTATTTATTTTTATTCTTACACTCTCACTCTCAGTATGTAGTATGTTAAAAAAATCTAGTTTAATGGACTTACGCGTTTACAGAAGCGATTACGTTGAAATTTGGTACCCACACTTAGTAGTCATACCTCAGGGTGAAATTGCAAAATTTGTTAAGGCAGTCATGTAAATACCAGACATAAAAGGGCATTTATTGGGTAAGATTTCTTGACGGGCTTCATTTAATTCATACATACAAATATAATAAGTTACAAAGATTAAGTTAGCAGTTATTTCAAGAAGTAGCTACAAGATTGATTTACATATAAATATGTATATCTGCAAAAGGGTAAACCTAGAATTAAGATTAGTCTGGAGGGGACAGACTGTAAAACGGTCCAGGCCTCCTAGATATAAAACTAATTGAGAAACAGATGGCGTTGAATAACGTGTTAGACATTAGACTAAACAAAACATGGGTTTAATTCACGATTAACAAATACATAATACGTAATCATCCTATATCTCAACTTGTAAAACTCGCTTCTTGCCTTGTCGCCGCAACAACTCTGCAAAGAGTTTACCTCGCCAATTACGGATTTCTAAAAAGCCAATCTCGGAAGAGAAAAATAATTAACAAGGCGCCAAAAAGAGATTACAGCTTTGTTTCATTTTAATTCTCTCTTAACAAGATTTTTTTTTTTATTCTTCTTGTTTTTCTTAACTTAACTTTTATGATTTAGGTGAACCTGGAATTGTTATATTTGTTATTCCAATTCCAAGTGGGGTTTGTTTATAATTGTTATAAAAAAAGTTTGCAAATATTTTAGTGTTCATTCCAAAAAGACAATCACTCGTCTTTAATTCAGGTAATATGTGTTTAGTAATTAGTATATAATTTTTATAATTGTAAGTTGGAGTGTAAGTTGTCGAAAGGGAGTAAATATTTATAAATACGTTTAGAATAAATATCAACGTTTTAAGAGATGCAGGGTGTTTTATTATTAGATGTTTTTCACGCGTTTCACTGTTAAAGGAAAAATAAGGATCTCTATTAATATAGCATGAAATATAATGAGTTATGTGTCAAGCCCTATTATCTAGAAGCAAGAATGAAGAAGCTAAAGTCTAAAGCATAAACAGACTTCGTGTGTAGCGAGATCGATGAGCCAAAGGGCTTGAGTCATCAAGTTATAAGAGTACATGCCCTGTGTATGAGTAATAAGGGCTTAAGTCTCTGTGGTGTCTAAAGACAAGGAAGGGAGAGTTACTCACTCTATCTTCTGGGTCGATATTATTATGTATCAGAGCATTGTTACAAGAGGAAACTCGTAATAATGTTCTACAGTCTTTCTTGTTCACACCAAAACCTAATAAACCTCAACAGGAAATAAGAAAAAGTAAAAAACAATGAAAACTTGCATTAAGACATGTGGGAGAAAATAAAACAAAAAGAAAAAATATTCTGGAAACAATAACTACATTTATTTATTAAACGTGGTTGAAGCAAACAATAAGATTTATAATAATAATTTTAAATACTTTAAGACAGTCATTTGCCTCTTAAATATCCTAGCATGACCTAAAAAATTTGAGAGAACCTAAAAATGAATTAAGGTACATTGTACATACATCCACGAGAAACAATTTTACTCGAATCCCCTTCAATCATTTTTCTTTTTGCTTTGCTTTCATAAAGTTTCATTACAGAAGAATAATTTAAGATACATTCAACTTACAAGATGTTTTAGTCAAGAATCAAAAAACTTAACTTGACTTTGACAACAAATCTTAATTTGATTATGTCTTAACATAATCAAAACCTTTTTAATTAAAAAAAAAAAAAAAAAAAAAAAAAAAAAAAAAAAAAAAAAAAAACCTAAGCAGCAATAAATATAAAAAAATCAATTCTCATATACGAGTTCATAATTACTTAGCCCAGTGTTTTCCAATTATTAGTTTTCGTAGGTACATTTAATTATTATTGGACATTTTATCAAAATGTATCATAAAAAAAACTTCTCGGCGAGGAATCAAATTTTTCAAGCTATTTTCTTAGGAACTATATTTTTTCTGGGAAAAACGGCTTATATCGTTAGATTTGTATATATTTAAATGGACTACATTTTAGAATTTTTTTTTATCAAAATCAGTTTTGAGAAAACAGTTTTTTTGGGGGGTAGCGTCTCCAAATTTGGAGCTAAAATTCATTTCTCGATTTCGCTTCGGGGTATAATTTTTCTGAACATGTATGCCAAATTTCATCAAAATCGGCCCAGTAGTTAACTTAGGTTCCAAGCGTCTGCACAAACAGACATTTTTGAAAAAATACTTTTTTGGACCCAGGGGACCTCAAAACGTGTAAGTCCATCAAATTCTCGAAATCAAATTTTTGCGGTTTCACAATACTTTCGCTTTATATGAGAAAGTAAAAAAAAATATTACTATACGATCCAATATAGATTTAAATTTGTTTAAGTAATCTATAAAAACAATCTGGTTCCCCAAATAACAATCAGAGATGTAATAATTATATTAGACATTTAAATTAAATAAATCTTGTCTACTGGAGGAGTAGATTTATCACCAATTATATTATAAAACCACGACGGGATATATTGAATCCCGACGTTTCGAACCCACTACAGGGATCATTCGCAAAGGACTTGATAATGATGAGAGTAATTTACAACTGCAAAGAAAAAATTAATCAATTAATAGGTAAAACTATATTTTATTTTCAGTTATAAATAACTCTAACCATTCTCTGAAGAATAATACCGTATTGTTTTCAAATTCTTAGACTTTAACTACTATTAGAATAAGAATAACACTTAAAGAGGTTTATTCCTACTATTCACTCCGTATTTCCCGAGGATTTTGCATCAGTTACTGTGTATTGTGTATACATAAACGAGAAAAGCATTATATAAATAAAAGCAAATTATAAAAAGTAATTACATTCCACATTACTTTCACTGCTACTGCTAAAGTAATGACTACTAATTTTATGTTTTCTTTTTTCTGTATTTTGTCTATTAGGGATCAATAATTTAAAAAAAATAAAAATACGTGTAGTGTCACGGGACAACCGGTAGGAACGAAGTTCCTTACATTTTTCATTAAATATAAATTATAAAATCACACTGCTAAGTACGTATACATTGCTAACTACTTATACATGGCGGAGTTAGAAAAGAGACAAAATTAAAAGTAACGAACTGTTTGTACCTGGCAGAGATAAGGCAAAATTAAAAGAAAATCATTATTTGTATAATTAAAGCAAGCGTCTTACTATAAATATATATTAAATATAAGAAAAAAGTTGATCATGATGAGTTTATAGTGAAAGAGTATGTTTGTTAAAGGAGTTTGGATTGAAATAGGACTGTTTTCTACCTACCCGGCCAATTTATTTAAAATATTATAAAATATATCTCTTCCCTAATCTACAGCTTCTGCTTGTATCAGGGTGAAATTTTACATGATTATATTTTATTTATTTATAAAACAAAGTGACATTTTTGACATATATAACAAAAATAATCATAACAAGTCAAGTAACAGGCTTCCTTAATAACACTTTTTCCCGTCTTTTAAAGCTTATGTTTTCGCCAACGTTGCGCGTGAACGCTTGGGCGGATAACGTTCCCAACGAACTCAGCCTAGGCATTGGTAAAATGAACATGTGTACCAAATTTCATCTAACTCGGTGAGCTTTTAATCAAGTTATCGTCATCTGTAGATTTCGTGACGGATTTTGAGTGACGGTGATTTTGTGACGGCGATTTTGGTCTTTTTTTCGGATTCACTCCCGGGCTCCAGAACGTGCCATAAGGAACTTCGTTCCAAATTTTTTTCCCCCTCTGACTATACTTCACCCATACCATACCTGGGCATATTCAGGCCTAAAATAAAATAAACAGGTCAAGTGTGTACTAGTCAGCACACAGGGAAGGTCCGTAGGCAACACAGTATTGTTTAAGTAGTATCTATTGATAGTGCTTTTTAAAATGCTAAAAAGGCCTACTTTGAACTATCCTATGGGTCTGATATTCTCAAAACACATAAACAAACTTCCGATAAAGTATTTGTTGCCAGTGAACTGGACTATAAGCATATAAATATACATCCAAAAGAGCATATTATAAAAAGAAGTATTTTGTCAAAAACAAAAATATTTTTTTTGTTCGAAATTTCCGAAAAGTGGTATTTTTACTTTTGGTCAAAGAATGTTCAGAATTTTTTTTAATGTTTTGCTAATAAAAGGGGGGGGGGGGTTCGCCCTATTAATCTTATAACCAAAAAATATAAGGGTCCTTGGCTTTACCTACGGACCCTAAAAAGGAAAAAACTGAATTACACATTTCTTTTATTCATCCCTAATAGACAAAATACATAAAACAGATAATATTATTTATTTTATAGTATTATTATTCAGTTACTCGATTTAATTTTACCTAATTAATATTTATATCAATTGGTCAATAGGGATGATTAAAAACATATTTATTTATTAATTTATTATATTTCACGAAGAAAAAATAAAAGCATTGACAGATTGATTTTTAGTAATCAAATCATTTTATTTTTATACTTTGGTTGTGTTTTCTTATTAACAGAGTTCCATGACGGAACAAATCTCAAAGTGTGAAGTGACTCAACTCTGACAAATTATTTCTTTAGTAATTATTTTAATTTATTTTTGAAAAATGAAAAGTTTTTTCAAGTTTATTTTAAAAAGGATTAAGCCTAAAAGGTTTGAAAATGTTCCAATGTAGGAACGAAATATAACCATTTATGAAATGAGGAAGTAAACTTCATTTCATTTTGAAAAAATAATTTAACCCCTATTTGACACTTAATAGAAAATTCATTATAAAATAAGGGAGACAACCTAAATAGAAACAAATTGTTGACCTTCCCACTTACTATAGAATATTTAATGTATGGACATACATTTTAAAATAAAATGGTTATAACAATTTTATTAAAATTTTATGCAGGTCTATATAAATTTATAATCCAGGATATATTTTATAAATAAAAATCAAATATTTCTTTGGAAATGTGTGTAGTAAAACGATTATCGTTATTTTGATTTCATGTAATTATTTAATAAATTATTATCTCACATTTAAATATAAGAGGTGGTTTCAATTATTGTCATTATAGAGAAAAGAACATTGAACCTTCACAACCAACTAGATAAAACTAATTAGAAAATGCACAATAAACACGTTTTTTACACTGTTTTGATTACTAGTTTCTTTTTATACAAACTGACCGCCAAGTTTGTTTATTTATTTATTTTTTTAAATTATGTGTAAAATATTGTTTAAATTAAAACTTAAAAAAATAGAGAGAGAGAGAGATAAGCTTATCTTCAATAATTTAACACAAATCTAGAGCAGAATAAATTACATAAATCGTAGTATAAAAATAGTCTATAAATTACAATAATATCTGTCAATCTTTTAATTTTATTTTTATTACATGTCTAAATAAGAATTTATAACAATAGTTAATGATGAATGAATTATTAATAAATATCAGTTTTGTTTTAGAAAAAAAAAATTATAGAAAAATAATAATAGAGTGAATATTAGAAAACAATTAACAGCAGACCAATTGAGAGAGTCCTTGATGATATTCAGGATAAACCGTATTTCTTAAACAAATTCATCATATTTTTTTCAAACTTTTATTTACTCAATTCTTAGATATTGGAGTATTTCGGGATTTGATTTTTATAATTTAGGTAATTAACAATATACATGAGACAATTTTATAATTACACCATAATTAAAATTAGAGTTTGATAACTTACTGACTAATCAAATCACTTAAACCACTGGTTATATGACCATGCAATTTTGTAGTCAGGTTCCTCTTAGGCCCTTGATGCTCGCTAAACAAATATGTTTTATGGACAGCCATCTTGAGTCAAGATGGCGGATTTATATGCAAAATTTGAAAAAAAAAATAAATTGCATGATGATGTCTCTGGAACCAATAGTGCTAGAACCTTGAAATTTGGAAGGCACTTTCCTTGAATGACAAACAACTTTGTGAAAAGGTCTTCCAATCAGCTATTTTGATTCAAGGTGGTAGTCATGTACGCACCTATTTGCAACCAAGTTCCGCTAACATAATTTGAACCCATTCTTTTAAACGCTAAATAAGAAAACTCTGTTCCAGTTGCATTTACAAGTAGATAATCTGGCTTAATAAAATAATAGATTTTTCTTGACGGTAGTTTACAAACCCGCCAAAATGCAAAAAAATAAATTAAAAACTACACACTCGGTAGCGAACCACGAGATTCCAGCTGGTTTAAAAAATAAATCAGATTTTATGTAAATAAATTAATAAAAATTAAGATTAAGAAAATATAGTCCAGTCGACAAGTGCATTTTACCTTGCAAAAGGTCATAAAAACTTTTTTTCTTTTTTTTATTGTATGTACCAAGACATCAGTTAAAAACCTAAGGTTTCGACCTCCTAGATCCTGTGCTAACCCAGAGGGGGGCCAAAATACGCGAAATTTTAGTGTTTTTTTTTAGTTTTTTCTTTATAAACCTTTACCTATATATGTCCTGAAAAAAAGTGTTCTTATCTTTCTTGTAGAGCACTAAATATGCAACAATTTTTATATACCACATTTTTTCCTAAATCCTATACTTTCCGTAATATAGAGCTTCAAAGATGCAATATTTTTTTTGAAAATATCAAAAATTACATGTTATACGTAGACGACAGGGGTATTATCCCACCCCTCCCAGCTAGATTTTTTGGGTATATTCTACCTATGGAAGTACAAAAAACCACCACTAACCACTAGTAACCACCACTAACCAACAAAAAACTAACTTTTTGGGTTTCTTTGTTTATCCTTTCTTGCAGAGCACTAAATTTGCAACACTTTTTATATTTCACATTTTTTTTCCTAAACCCTATACTTTCCGAAATATAGAGCTTCAAAGATGTAATATTTTTTTGAAAATTTTAAAAATTACATCTTTTCTGAGGACGAAAGGGGTCGACTATTTTTGTTATCCCTCCCTCCCACAGTCAGATTTTTTTGGATATATCCTAACTATGGAAGTACAAATAACCACTAGTAACCAATACTAACCGCCACTAACCAACAATAAACGCTACTAAACATAACTAACTAAAACAAGGGTTAGCAGAGGTTAGTAAAAGTTAGGGTTGGTTACTTTTATGATAAAGTGATTATTTTGGTAAGTATAACCATTAGTAACCAATAATAACCATTATCAACCGCTAGTAACCAATCAATTCCCCCATTAACTAACAATAACCTCCGAAACATAACTAATTGAAAAAAAGGGTTTGTCGCTTGTGTATTTGGTTAGTTCTGGTTATGGGTGGTTACAAAAGGTCGCTTAGCAACCTTTCATTTATAACATGCCTAAAATCACTAATAAAAATTTAAAATTAAAAAATCAGATGGGGGGATAACAAAAAAGAGCCGATATCAGCAGTAAATTTACAATTTGCGTGTTAAAATGTTTTTTTTTTTTGTTTTTTTTACAGACTATATTATATATTTATATAGGTAATGAGTTATAAAGAAAAAACTAAAAAAAAACACTAAAATTTCGCGTATTTTGGCCCCCGTGGTGGCCCGTAAAACGTGTATCTTAATTGCTAAACCTTACCGCTCCCAACCATTATTTTAACTTAACTCACCTCACAATCTTTTATTTTCGATTCAAATCGTTTGTAAGCCCTTTAAAGAAAGCTGGTGAACGAGGTACAATAGGAATCGATTAAAAGATACTACTATGTTATTGAATACAATCATTTTCTTGTGGCTTGGACTTTATTATTCGCTTAAAAATATATAAATGAATAAATGTATAATTTAAATATAAACAGGGCTTGTTTTACAAAGTTATTAAAACTATTTAGAAAGAAAAGAGTAAATAATGTTTTCTATTTCTAATGCATTTTTACTATCTTGCAATCTTGAGTTAAATAGAACTAAATCTTTAAATAAATTCCTACCTCTCTCAAATCAAGCTGAGTATAATATTCGAGTATAGTCAGTCACTGATTTTCCTTACGTTTTTTAGTACCGATTCGGAAACTTGTCTACTTCTTTACAATCTTAAAAATTCCTCTTCCCGGAATCCAGGACTGTTGACTAAACAAGACTTTCTTTTTCTTAAACCCCTTCCATTAAAACTAAATCAAGAATAAGCCGGTAAACAACGGTTGTAGAGCACAAACGCCCGTATTCCACGAAATATCTTTGTATCGACTAAGGATTTCAGAGGAATGTTTTTAATCTGTAGTCAAATTCTGATAATTTTAGGTAACTAAATAAAATTAAAAAAATAGGAGAAGTAAAATATTACGTAAAATACATAAGTTTATGTATATAAAATGTTTGGATGCGCGTTATATAGAAATTTCTAATTTTCAACAAATTCAAGGCCAGAAATTAAGCCATAATTATTTATCTTATAATTATTTATCTTTCTTAAAAAAAGGTGTTATGTAGAATTCAATTAATGTGTTGTACTTAAATTATTACTTCTTAAAAAATAATATTATTACTACAAAATAAAGGAGGTTTAAAAGACTACACTATTTCACGTTATGAAATTTCAATTTGACATTTTTAGCAAGCGAATATTACTTTAAATATTCAAGAAAAAAAGCGTGAATAATAAAGAACCGTGTAGACATTTCAAAACGCCTCCTTTTAAAATAACGAGATGAATCATGAATACCAAAAGTGTATAATTAGATTCGGGTTTAATAAATATTTGCATACACGCTTCACAGACTAACTCCATTAAACTTAAAGAGCTCTTTGCTCGAAGGTCAGTAGATAGCAAAATAATAAATGCATTAGTATTGTGGTTTTCTTATCAATAAATTTCGTGTGTGTTATTAGACAATTAACCATGTGACCATGTGAAAATAATGATAACGGAAATAAATGTGCTACCACCTACTCCTAAAATATAAAAATAATCTTTCCATTTAAAAAACTAAAGGTTTATTTTTAAAAGGTTATAACTTAAAAAAAAAAGTTTAACTAGTGCAAACTTGTCCATTATTTCTTTTTCTTCCACGGTGTGTCTTAATTACACCTCATTATGGCAATTAAATAACGATAATGGCAAAATTACTTATTATAATTTCGTCAATACAACAGAAAACAAAAATTATAATAATGCAATGGATAAAATAATATTAATTTTCTTATAAAGAACATTATAAAACATCCGAATAAATAGAAGTTTATTTATTAGAGCATTAGTCATTTAATAAATTCCTAGTTCCAAAAATAATTATGTACATCTTTCACATGGGAATTAATCACCCGATAATAAACAGTCCAAGTTATAACATTAAACTTATTTTAATTGAGAAATAGGGTTGAACTGGCTAAAATTTACATTTACAATATAATTAAAAATGCTATTATAAGCCAAATAATAAGCTATATTTAGTTACTGCAATATAAATAGGTTAACGAACTTAGCTATTTACAAACCATCATATGGTGGCCCATATTCATGAAGACCGAAATAAATAATTATATTTATTATATTTACATATATACATATATATATATATATATATATATATATATATATATATATATATATATATATATATATATATATATATATATATATATATATATGCGTGGTGTGTTCATTATCTAATAAAAATGTAATACTGTAAATATTTACAGATTTTATGCCTTAGTGTTATATAATTAAATATACAAAAATGGGCAGAAAAACAAAATGCAGATTCTATTTATATCTTGTTATTAAGGAGTAAAATCTGTCCTGATAAAACTCGTCCCACTTCTTAAGTTGTATCTCCCCTTTTATTTAAAAATTAAATAAAAAATAAACACATGCCGAATAAAAATGTGTACTTGTCTTTAATAATAATATGTTACGCGTGCATGGCTTCAACCATTAGTTTACGCTGACAGTTATTTTTTTAACAAACCCTTGGCATATTGTTATAATAAGTAGCAATATATTTTATTCCAAAAACAGCTAAAGAGTTGTTAATACATATTCAGAAAAACTATAGGTATTACAAAGAACGCCACAAAAAATATATGTATAGGCTATTCTTAAGTTGAGATAATTATGAGGTATATTTTGTATTGCAGCTAATAAGAAATACAAATAAGAATTAATACGATAAATAAAATAAAATTTCGTAGAAAAGGTGAAAAAAAACTTTACTTTAAAGATATTAGCCTGGATGATTTAAAAACAAAACTATTTAGTAACGATTAATTTGGTTACCAAATTAATGGTAAATGATTATAAGTGTAAAGTAAAGATGGATTAGATGACTTACGTAATAACAAAGTTGATTTGACTATCGAAATAGTGCTTCTCAGAACGCGAACACACAAAAAGAGAAGGCTACTTATCACATAGATGATAAACACTTAACGGGTGATAAGAACCGGTTATTAGGATCAATATAAAGCGACTAAGAATTTTCGGCTTCGGATATAGCGGTAACGGTCGGTGAGAAAGAGAATAGACGAGGTCGTTTAAAACAAGGAGAGATGATTTTCCCGGACCCGGTTGTGAGTTATAACGTTTCCGAACAGAGCTAGGGACGACGCTGAAACTCGACTGGGCTCTAACTGAAGTGGAAGCTCGGAATCCCCCAGTAACACCGCGCGCAGCCCCGACCCACCGAGCACGGGGGTTTTAAAGTGAGCTCGTTAAAGGTTTTGGGTGAGTAAAAGGCGGCGGTAGAGGAAGGGGAGAGAGAAAGAGACGGAGGGTTTCAACTGTGGCGCTTAAACAAGCGCGGGGTACAGGCAAGAACGAGTCAGAAACCAAGAGAAGCTCGCTTTACAGTATGAGGATGACGGGAACGTACATGCACACACTTACACACATACCACATACTAGTCGGCCTTCGAGGAGAGATCTCCGACATAGCTCCCTATCGCAACACTAATACTAATACTCACGGACATGCAGAGAGAGAGGACAGCAATATAACCAGGTAAGGCAGATGGCCGGACTATGTGAGAGAAGTCCCCACATCTACCCACCTACCATCATATCCTAAACTAAACCAAACCTCTACCTTACGGTAACAATACCACCAGTGCTCAGCCTTGTACAAACCCAGAAACTTCTGATAACTAACTTGTATTGCATGTAAACACGACAGGTGCAGAAGGTAGCAAGATACCACAAATAAAACAAGCGAACAGAGCCGATATACAATTCTTACCTTGGTACTAATCTTTGGGTGTTCACAAACAACTGCTTTAATTAATAGGAAGCTGTACCTGGACATGGACTTGACACTAATAGTAGTATCCTCAGTTAAACAAGTTAAGTATTCTTCTTTCCTATTTATTCAAACGCTTCTTTACCTTTTTTACCAATAGTGTAATATACAAATTAAGTTTCTCAAAAAAGTCTTACTTGTTGCAGTCACGTATTTTTCAAGAGAAAATTTAAGCCAAAAATTTAGAGATTCTGGGAAGAGATTATATTATTATTAAGATCTTAGTATTCAGAGATTGATAAATTCATTAAGTAATGAGATACTAATGTTAGCGTTAGCATATTATATACATAATATCATCAATTTCTCTAGAATCCTTTGTTTAAATTACAGCAGTTAAACTTTCCGAATAATAATAGTCCAGGAGATAGCGTGCAAAAAAGTGTCTGACTAACAACCAGCTAGAATTTTGTATACAAGTCAATCTTTTAGCGCCTTTTAAGAATATGTGGTCGGCTAAGTTCGTCTGCGGGGCATAGCTTGGCAATAGGCGTTTGAAAAAAACAAACCGGTGGAGAGCGGCCATGTCTCACCAATTATGGTGGACAATGTGATTTTTATGATCCTGAGTACAGAATTAGTTAGTAGACCGAAAATCAAGTTGATGTTAGTTCTTCCCTTGACAGGTGACCACGTTGATTTTTAGGAATATTTGAATAAATAACCTATCAAGTGTGAAAATAACATCGACTTTATTTTTGGTCTATTAACTAATTCTGTACTCAGGATAATTAAAATCATACTGTCCACCTTAATTGGCAGGACATGGCCGCTCTCCACAATTTTGTTTTTTCCAAATGCCTATTGCCAAGCTATGTCCCGCAAACGAATCTAGCCGACCACATATTCTTAAAAGTCGCTAAAAGATTAACTTGTATACAAAATTCTAGCTTGATGTTAGTCAGACACTTTTTTGCACGCTATCTCCTGGACTATAAGACATGTTCATAAACAATTTTTATGTTTAACTGAGTAAAAAAAAAGTTTTTAAGCTTTTATGTTATTTTTTTTTTTTTTTATTAAAAACGAAATACATTCTTTGTTTATATTGACAGTTCATTTTTGGACATTCAAGAAATAATTACTAATTATAATCTAATTAATTTAAAATGCTGATAGTAATCGTACCTTAGATACAGCCAAATCCGCAAATGATTAACTAATAAGTGCATGATACCTGAAATAATAAAAAAAATATAATTAGTAGTTCGTGAAGTCTCACGTAAAAAGGGTTTCGTTGGTATCGTTAACATAAAATTAGTTATTATAAGGGATGGGGGAAGGGGGGGGGGGCATATTGTTGAAGCTTTTTAACAAAAGGTGTGGAAAATTAAACAACTAACACAAGTGTTATACATTTTTGTAATCAGGTCTTTAATGCCTTTAACTTGTTACCCCACACAAGATTTCAGAAATATTCTTTTTTGTGATATGAATTATCCCCCATATTGGATTCCCAGTTAATAAGTTAAAATTGCTATTCTAATTTTTCCTACGGTCCAGCAGACCACTTTGCATATTTTTTTATATGTCTAGTGTTACAGACGAAGGGGTTCCTTGGTTCGAACCCCCAGGGGGTCACACTGTTTTTTATCTGTAATAACAAAAAGGGTGCATTTAATTTATTCCGGAAATTTTCATCGGTCCACTACAGGGAATAAGCGTGAATTATTTCAAAATTTTAAGAATAGCCGATAAGGGTAGTTGGTGGGGGACATTTGTAATTTTGTATCTTTTGACTTATAAATACAATAAAAAATAAAATTAAAAAAAAATATTTTATGTTTTTGTAATCTACTCTTCAATACCTTTCATTTGATACCCCACTCAAAATTGTTTCGAGTGACATGAATTATCCGCCAGGATTCCCAGTAAATCAGATCAAATTGCTAACCTTATTTTTTCTATGGCCTAGCAGACCGCACATTTTGCAAATTTTTCTATATTTTTAGTAACAGCGGAAATACGATTTTAGGGGGTGGGGGGGGGGACACGAGAAATTTCGATGTTTTTAGAAAAAATGGCGGCGAAAATTAAACACTTTCCTAAGTGGTATATATATTTGTAACCAACTCTTTAATACCTTTCATTTGATACCCCATTAAAAATTGTATATATATTTTTTTTTTTTTTTGCGTGACGTGAATTATCCGCCATTTTGGATTTGAACGGCTGATACTTTTGAGTTCGCTATATTTTTCCTGTGTGCGCGTCAAAACAATCTTTAATACGGCAAAGTTTCATATTTATCTTTTTTTATTTAAAAGTTATTGGAACCGTACAGAGTGACAGACAGGCAGACACAGGAACGAAACTATAAGGGTTTCTTTTTTTGGTTTTACCAACGAAACCCTAAAAATCAGCGTGGAGGTTTATTTATTATTTTTATTTCACTTGTTTAGTCACAAGTACAGTTTTAAAACGTAAACGACTGTGTAAATAGTAATTTGAACAATAATAACCAGAGACGGGACGTTTATGACTTTTATTTTTCCATTTCATGACCTTTATTCTATGACTTTTATGACTTTTATTATCCTGTTTTATGACCTTTATTTTAGAAAATCGGTTGTTTTATGACCTTTTAGCCAAAAGTATGACGTTTATTTTCACTGTGAAAATTTAGCCTTTATATGAAGTGTTTCGTTATTTTGGAGGGAAACAGTTCCAAAAAGATTTGAATACTTCATAAATGCAAAATTATATTTACAATATATAATAAATAATAATAATTAGCAGAATACTTCAACATTGTAAAAAATAAACATGTGTTGTTCTATATTCTCCAGCGTAAAATTGGTTCTTTTCTTCGTCACTAGAATTTAGAATTTTAAACTTGGAAAAAGACTTTTCGACGTCGGCAGATGAGGTGGGAGCAAATTTTATGCTTGACACGTCATTTGCTTTTGCTTTACCGGGCATTCCGTCAAGCAGTATTTTCAATAGAAGTGACCGTCATCTTGATTTAAGATGGCGGATCAAAAAAATCCGCCATCCGCTATGGCAACTATGGCCTGGACGTGTTCCTACCCAGGATTCCTTGAGAGAACAGCAGTCAACTTTTCTTTCACCTTTTCCCCCACTCTTCCAACCCAATCGGTACTGCAAAGGGCCTGATTTTTTCGACGCCGTTTGGAAATAGCATATCCTGTTTTTGCAGACCTCCTATTATGTCAGGAAATGTCCCGAAAATGACGTTGATGTAGTTCAGGTGGGTTTCCAGTCCTGGAGCTTTTAGGACTTATTTTGCATTACGAATTGACCGCGCCTCTCCAGCATCCAATGAAGCCAAGACCTTGAAGACTTCAGATAAAAAGTAGGTGTAGAACTTACCTGTTTATCTCATGGCTTACAGAAGAATGTTTCACCTCTGACACCCACTTACGCTTAAGCGCTAATTTGTTTGCAGGAGTTTTCGGCATTCTGACACGAGTAGAATCAATCAACTAACTAAATCAAGAACTAGTTACACGAGTAAAATTAATCAAGACACAAGTAACACGAGTTTCTTATTCGTGTTACTGGTCATCAAATGAGCAATTAAACATTCTACTCCCTTGCCATGAATATATACAAAAAATTTAATTATGAAACAGCTAATCAGGAGACTGCCCAATCCAATGGGTTTACTGTTGGCTGATTGGAGAATCTATCTTGAAGTTCCTTGATTCTAATTGGAGTTGTTGTTCCAAGAAGGAGCCGATCAGGAACCCTAGTTTGGAATTAGAGATGAGCGTCGGTGCCTCCCTGGTTGTAGGTATGCATAAGCGCATTAGTTAATCCGAAAGTGGTCAGGGAATTAAGAGCCCAGGCCATTCACTAAGCTGGTGTAAGGGTTTTTTTTGTTTGAACTACACTTTTACCTAGAACCGGACCACGAATGTTCAATTTAAAAATTTTCTTTCACAAAAAAAAAATCTTTTTACTAAACATGTGGCAAAAAAGGCCATTTTATGACGTTTATTCCAAGAAACCCCTATTTTATGACGTTTATGCGTAAAATGGCTATTTTATGACAAAATCATATGACTATGACGTTTATGACTTTTTCCCGTCTCTGATAATAACAATAAACATGTAAGGCGCGCTTCACGTAAGTACGTGGGGCGATAATCGCCGGTTTCTGTACATTAAAGTTAAAATTATTATGTTTAATTTAATTACACTAATTTTAATAGTAATATTCTTTTTCTACTCTTATAACATGTTATGGTAACTAAAACAATGTTTTGTCACCAGCCATATTGGCCGCCATCTTGAAAATTTTAATAATTGCATATTCTTTTTCTACATTTCAAGACCTTTAAATTGATATATAACATGTCATAGTTACTAAAAACTTGTTTTTATACACCCGCCATATTGGCCGCCATCTAGAAATTTTTAAGTGTAAAATTTTAATAATTGTATATTCTTTTTCTACACTTCAAGACCTTTAAATTGATGTATAACATGTCATGGTGACTAAAAACTTTTTTTTTAGTTGCCCGCCATATTGAAAATATTAAGTGTGAAAAATCCAAAATGTGTCCAGCTGTCTAAAATGCCGAGATGCACCTGTGTGCCGAATTTCATGTTCCTAGCTATAGTAGTTTATGAATTGAAACAAGCAACGAACAGACACCAACGGACAGACAGACAGAGCCGTTATATAAGGTTTCTTTTTTTACTTTGTACAGAAACCTAAAATTGTCACGATGATAACAATAAGGATTGTAATAATTATAATAAAAATTAAGTTGTTCTTATTTATTAGTTGTAAACTACATGATATGGTAAAAAAATGGATTCTGCAAAAGTACAATAAGTACTATATATATATATAACAAAATAAAAACGACAATCAGGAATCAGGTACACGATCCAGCAAGGCCTGATAGTTTAAACTGATCTGTCCGTCTGAAGGCCTGCTGAGCATGTGTAAGATTCGGCCTCCTGCCGCCTGAACAGTTACGACTTAATAAGTTTTTTAATAGAAATCAATTCGGGTAATAAAGATTCCCCTAAATGTAAGTCTTATTAATAAACTAAAATCAATAGAAAATGTTGAATTACTAACCTGGCATTTTATCTGTTCAGAGCACCAAATAAATGAATTAAAAAGTCTCTTAAACCTTTTCTACAAAACGAAAAATCATCGAGCGATGATATGCATCGTGATGTTGTATCGAAGCAACAACAAACTGAACTGAACCAAAACGCATTCAGTTCCAGTAGCAGAAGCTTTTAATCTTTAAAAACACCGAAAATCAAGATTTCTAAAACATGTTATTTATAGAAACCGGTTTTAAATCAAATTTACTCGGTATTCTTAAAAACTTTAAAAGCCAGGTAAGAATTTAACATTTACTAATAAAATTTAATTAAATAAAAAATTATACAGACGACTGCGAAAAGAAATAAGAATTTAAATATTCTCTATAGTAGTTTGAACCCTTGATTTATAATTTGTTCTTATTGTGTGGTTGATATAATAGGATATATTTTAGGGTTTATTATTTTTGTAAATGAAATATTAAATAAATTGTTAACAGTAAAAAAAATCTTGATTGCTTTAACAAGAGGGAGAAACCCGCGTACTAGACACTTATGAATTTGGTCATTCTCAAATAAACTGTCACTTTGCTGTCCGGAGGTTACCGGAAGCTCTACAGAATAGAGTTTTTTCCCTATCTCAACCTACAAAGAATCATTGAGTTCGTCTCAAAGCAGTGTACATTTTTTGAGCTTTCAAATGTTAAAAAATGATAAAAAATAAAAAAATTTCTTGGAAAAATTAACAAAAGTAGCTGTCCGGAGTGCATTTCGAAAATTTGCAGTGACGATTTTAGTTAAAAAATATGAACTTAAAAATTAGGGCAGGGACCTAACTTCCATATTACTTATGTAGATGACGTAATAAGGTGCAAATATTTATTTTTAGACACATCGATTTTTCATTAATGGAGATTAAGTGGTTGTCCAGAACATTCCAGAATAAGAGTCACGGGAGTGACGATTTGGACGGAAGGTGACATGAGAAACAGTCCTTTGTTCAGTAACGTAACTATGGGCCCACGCGTGCCCGCACTGCGGGGGGGCCTACAGTGCCAGGGGGCCCCAAATCAACGACGAGGGGGCCCCACGCTCTAAACGCAAGAGGTTTTTTTTTTTTTGCTCATCAACTTTGTTTGGCAAGGGGCCCCCAAAATGTTTTTGCGGGGGGCCCCCCAATGCCCTAGCTACACCCCTGCCTTTGTTGTTAGCGGGGTGGGGAGAAAGGGAACATCTCTTATATACATGTGAGATGCCATCAGCATCCTCCGAGTCCGGTGACGGAAGTACTTCTTTCTTTATGCTCGGTTATTCCTCGTCACTATGATGCGTATTGTAATTGTAGGTCATGCGAGTGACGTGCAATTTAACACATAGAAAAAAAATGACTTTTCGAAATCAGTTTCATATAGCTTTTGCATGTCAAGTAAACATACATTTTCATCTTTTTTTTCTAGGTTCACTTACGTTCTCAATATTTATTTTTTCTGTTAAAATGTCTCACGAGAAACAGTTCACGCGAGTGACAATTTGCATTGAGCCTGTTAACTAGTGACTATCCCTAGTAAAAAATACCAAATATATAGTAAAAACAGCTGTTGTTTATGCTTGTAGGTAGTTCCAACCTATCATTAAAAACCTCTGATTTCGTTTTCTAATGATTTTATGGTTTTTTAGTATGTCTAAGTGTTACGTTGAATATGTATAATGTTTTATAAATTGCAGTTAAAATGTACTAAATAAAGCTAATATTTATTCAAACTAGTTCTATTACTATTAATTCTCCTACTTCTTTTTTCTCAAATTAAAAAAATATCTTGTATAAAAAAAAAAAAAAAAAAAAAAAAAAAAAAAAAAAAAAAAAATGTCTAAGAATTAATTTTTTTCTTTAAGATTTTTAATTAAACATGAGTTTGAGATCCCTGAAGAGCATTTACTTCAATACCATAGGTGAAAGAGATTGGGAAGATGCTGAGTGAAATGGGCTTAATGTTGTTAGTTAAATTATTTTCAACTATCAAGCTTAGCGCCAATAACTCTCTTATAATCAAATTGCGCCAAACTGCCCACAAAAAGTCAATTCCAAACAACAACTAGTCTTACATAGTATTGACCTAAAATAATAAAAATAAATCAATAATAATAGTAAACCAGCCCGTCACTCGCGCGACACGAAAACTGGGATTTTTAATATTTTGAAAATTCCTAGAAAATCGGAAAATTGTCGAACTCACAAACCCTATCACTTATGCACTCTTATATACACACACAACATTTATATAGGGTCCCAAGCTACTTTTCATCAACTTGAATTTTTCGTTTAGTTCATTTTCCAGATTTCAAATGTGACAGTTTATTTGAGAATGACCCGATTAAAATTAATGGACAAAAACCCCATCAAAATGGACAATGTGAAAAAAGTGATAACTGCCCTTACAACTTAGTGAGCGCATAAGTATAACAAAATTATTTGTTTTACTTCTTAAATTGAAATCAGCAATAACAATAAAGGGTTGTTGTTCACTAAAAGCTCTCAAAAGTATAAACAATATACATAAATTATTATAAAAAAAAGGTTTTGGTAATATAGATGTTTAGATTTTCTGTTCACAACGGTAGTTCTGAAAACGGAGGAGAGACACGTAGACCTATAAATAACATTTTCAGGGAAATTCTGGTGCCTTGGGCTCTCTCTACCTTCTGGTTTTCTCAAAACTCGAGCAAGACAGCTGACGTTTGATAAAATGCCAAAAGGTCACTGCCACTTAATGTCAACATTATGTGATGTGGCTATATATTTTTGAGCGTTTAAAACAGACATGGAAAATTTAATTATATATATTTGAAAAGATCATTTAGGTAGGATTTTTATAAGCATATTCATTACTTTAGCACAGGGGCGGCCAACCTTTTTCGATTGTGGGCCACAATCGTGGTTCCACAAACTCGGAGGGCCAATTCCCCCCCCCCTCTAGTCACCCACACATTCATCATAAAAAAAGCAATTCACACAACATTGAAAAACTTATATTTTCTATGCATATTATTAAATATAATAGGATTATAGGTAATTCAAGAACCAATTTATATTATAAAATTCACACAATCAGAAAACATTATGTGAAAAATTTAATATTCAAAGAATTTATTACGAATGAGAGAAAAAAGAGAGTAGCAAAAACGTGAAGGAACCAAAGAAAGAATTGACATGCCTGTTGATTTTCAGAAGTCATCTAAGGGCGCGCTTCATCGAACTTTTGCAGCCTGGATCGTATGCATCGGGAGATCAAGAAGAGCGATGTCGTGCGATATCATTAGTTATCAAATCGTGTCTTTCCCTATCGCACTTCCATACACTTAAATTTACCTAGAAGTTTACCGAATCACATGATTGTAGGTCTATTTTGATATCCAATCATTAAAGTATTAACAATTATGTTATTATTATATTAATAAAATAAAAATAATTTATAAAAAAATCCGGGTAAAAGTCGATTAACAAACTTTAAAAAATAAATAAATACTGGCAAGTTTCCGCGGGCCACCTCAAAAGGCGTCGCGGGCCACTTCACGGCCCGCGTGCCGCGGGTTGGCCACCCCTGCTTTAGCACAAGTAAATCTTGCAAATAAATTTTAAGGTATTTGAGAATATAGATATAAATAAATATAAAATCATTAAGTTAGTATTAACTATCAGTTTTAGCATTAGAAAGAGTGTATCAAACCATTACACTAAGTGAACCAAGCTTTTAATTTTTAAAAAATAAAAAATATACACGTACATGCAATTGGTTTATCTTATAACCAGAATAATTAACCACGCATGCATATAACTAAAATATATATGTAGTACAATTACTTTGTACAGGAGACTGAAGTCTATTACTAGCGATTCGAATGCTGGCTTTGTAATAAATTTACGTTTGAAGGAAAGACCTCTTATATTATAGAACTAATTCAACCGTCATCAGTCATCGCTCATTGCTGAATTAATATTAATATATTATGTAAACGAATTAAATGTTTTTAATCTCATATCATATAATACATTCATTTACATACTAGATTCTTATACGTATCTATAATTGTTTAAAACCTAATAATACTCTTAATACTAGGTATTTTAACAATTGACTTGCTTAATTCCGACAAACTTTACAGTGTTAAATGATCTGTAAGTTATTAAGTAAAATTCTATAATAAGAACTGGTAGTAACCAAAGCTTATTCTGGTCGTAAATATTGTGACAACCATCAATATTAAGTATCTATTTACTTAAAAGAAGAATGCTAAATACCTATATAAATAAACAATGAATTAGTAAAAAAAGTCAAAATTAGAGGAGTCTGTTTGCTCATTGTAAAAAAGTCACAGGATTTTGTTGCTCCTGACCTATTGTCCTTAGTAATTTATAATTAAATGATTTTAACATTAATCAAAAGAAAACACCCAACAGCCGGTAACAAGTTTCAATCTTAATTAACGGATATTATTACATAAAGTTAAATAAATCGTAAAAATACGTTTTTAGAAATTTTATACTTCAATAAAGCCAAGTTTAATTTCTTTCTTTTATTTGATACTAGCCTTCATCCGCGCTTTACGCAGGGCTAATACTTGGAATCTGTGGCTGTTTCCTATAATCACGCAGGCCAAACACTTAAATAGATTTGTTTCCAAAGCCTTTATACAATAGAATCAGGACTATATTATATATTATTCTTCTTCTTTTTATTTCTTCACTATGCACGATAAATAACCTTATTTTAACGAAATAGAATTTAATCTTACAATGATCTTATCCATTATATTTTTATGTCTGCCTGTATGTTGTGCGTGGGTTGTCACAGGTCCGACTTTTTAGACGCAAAGCTGGCTAAACGAAAGCTATTAATTAATGCCTAATTCATTTACGAAGTGGAGTGCATTAACATGAGGCACATGTTAGGCTTGTTTCATCGAAAAATATCGAGTAGAACTTGAGGTATTAACAATGATTAAAAAAAAAACACACGCTTAAAAAATATTTCATAACAATCATATTTCTTGATTTTTTACGTCAAAACAAAAATGTTTTTTTAAACAACTATTTTCTATCACTTGCTTTGTGAACTTTTGAATTGTTATTGCATACTGTTTAGTCTTTCATGGGTGTTTCTTTAAAAATAATTAATTCTGATTGCGTTTAATTCTATATAGCTTAAACAATTGAAAATACATTAATATTTCTTTTGATTTTTAAACTTCAAACAAGTATGTTTTTACTTTCTCATATAAAGAGAAAGTATTGTGATGGCGCCAAAATTAATTTTGATGGATTTACACATTTTGAGGTCCCCTGAGTCCAAAAAAGTGGTTTTTAAAAAATGTTTGTCTGTCGTCTGTGCAGACTCCTAGAGTCTAAACTACTGGACCGATTTTGACGAAATTTGGCATACATGTTTAGAAAAATCATACCCCGAGGCGAAATCGAGAAATGAATTTTAGCTCCAAATTTGGGGGGCTAAAATAGCATAAAACGCGGACGGAGAGAGCCCGGGTTCGAATTATTTTTATGATAAAAATTGATGAAATATACTATTATAATTAAATGTACATATGAAAACTAATAAATGGAAAACACTGGGCTAAGTAAATATGAACTCGTATATGAGAAAGTTTGTCTGAATTGTCTCGGACCGATTATTTTTATTAAAAAACTAGACCAGATAAGATAAAAAAATAGTATTAAAGTAAATCGCGATTATTAGCGTAGACATCCAATTATTATAATGATATTAAAAAAAATTGACCTTCCCCTTTCAATATTAAAGTCAGTTAAGTTTTTAAAAAAGGTGCACTTTATTTTAACCTCAGTAGTGCTTTAAGCTAATTTCTTTTCGCATTTTCATTCTTAAATGACTTCTTATTATTTTCAACGAGATTGGACAATGTATTAACCCGAATGAAAACGTGGCAATATACAATAGAAAGAAAGTAGAAACAAACACAATAGTGGCATAAAACATTTTTCAATAAAACTAAAAGGAAATGGAAATTATTAATTTAATAATTCCAAGAATTTAAATAAATACATAATTTTAATGATTTTTTTTAATTGCAATCATTTTTAATATTTAAAGCAAGAAAGAAAGAAACCATTCAATTCTTGTACTGTGTGAATAAAATAATATGGTTTTGCACTTTTTTTGTTTTCTACATGAAAATTGGCCAATACCCAATACCGTGTTGATCAATGACCCACTAATTCTCGATTATATACAACCGCGACAATATAATTCGGTCTATTGCAAACAAGTATAATAGAAATTTATATAACATTGTACTATACAAATATTCTAACATATAAACAAACAAATTAGGCTAATTCATATTGTACGTGCCAGAGAAATTTCCTGAGGGTTGCTAGAGGTGGCTCTAAATCTCGGCCTGGCACGTACAATATGAATTTACCACAAATTATCATAATAACAATTTTATTATATTTTAGTAATTTTATTTATGTATTAATTAAATTTTATTATTTATAGTCAGGGTGCCCATAGGCAAAAAAGTAACTTATACATACTCTTTCCAAACCTTTTTGTATGACTTGTTTAGGCAAAGTCTGGCACCGTTTTCCTCTGTGACTTTTTTTAGTTTTGGGGCGTTTTTTTTTTTTTATTTGAACCCTAAAATTTTGACGCGTCAGACTTGAAAATCGGAATTTTGTGGCTAAGTTGTCAGTTTTCTTCTCAATTAAACTTGCTCTTTAGGTCATTTACTGATTTATTCTTCCAGGCATTTTTGCCAATTTCTATGACTTCTTGAAAGACTGTTTCATTTTCAGAGGGGTATTCTTTATCTTTGACTATAGGATTCTCCTCTGAACTACTGTGGTTTTCTAGAATTTCTGCTGTTTCTTCCTCATTTCTAGTAATACTGTTTTTTTCGAATGTATTCTGAATGATTCTGTTTGTTTAAGAATGTATCAATTTTTCAGCACTCATTGCTTCTAAAGTGTATTTTAGTTATTACTAATGACTAAGTTTTATAAATGAGTAACTGAATTTTGTTTATTTTAGTTATTATATACACAGTTAATTTTAGATTATTTTTATTTTTTCTTATTTGCGATAACGTAGGATTATAAATATTTAATCATTTTGGTATTAGTTTGTTAGATAATTCTCTAACAGAAGTTCAATGAGCTATATTAATGAAAATTAAGGTGGCGCAAAGAAAGAAGAAACTGAACCCGAGGTTGTGGGAAGATGTAAACAAAACACATTATGGATTTTCGGCGTCTACGTGCTTATTTATTGTTTTGGTCGTCAGTTTGTGCCAAACAGTTAAAGTAGCATGCTTAAAGTAATTTTTGTTTTTGGCGAGGGGATACTTCGAAGACTCCTTCGGTGCCTGCATCAGCAGACAGTACTGGTACCTTGAAGAACGGTTTCCGGTGTTTTACATCAATATCAGAATACACGAGCATGTTTTTTAATTATTATCGAATATCGATTAAGTAATTCGACGAGTTGGAGAAAATATTGAGACCTCACATGACCAAAATTAAATACACACCGACAGTGCGTGAACGCTCGCTCAGGAATGCACGTGTTTTTCCTCAACTTGCATGTAGATAGAGCTCAAACTTCAGGAGATTATCTCGAGAAAAAGTAAAAGTAACAAACCGTTCGTAAAAATTAGACAACAATAACTAAAGCAAAATGTTTAACTATAAAATAGCATTAATAAGATAAAATGACAAAAACAAAAACCAGGAATCTGAACTGTTTTCTGTGACACCATACTAACCTTTCATTAGTTATTATTTTTTAATAATTTTTATTTGGAATATTTTAATTTAAGTAATATACATACGTTGATGTCATACATAATAATGATTGTTGACATATTATTTTGTTTAACGTTTTCTTTTGATTAAATAACCTGAAATATGATTTTTTTTATCCAAGGCTACAGATACAACTGGCAAAAGGCATAAATTATTTAATAATAACAACTGGCTAAGTGCGCAGAGATAATAATTTCAAAACTAAAATAATATAAGCGTTCAGACACAAACTGACAAATTGATATTTTTACTTTCTTATATACGTAGAATATAATATATACAGAGATTAAGTATTGTGATGTTTTTCACGTTTTAGGACGACCATACATTGGATAATTACTCGGCCGACCTTACCCTCTTCGTCCACTGAAGCCGAATTCCATAAGTCGTCGGAATTTGGCTGCAAACGGAAGTCGGACAATCGAAATCGACATAGGCATTGTTTACTTATATTTACAGCTATGGATTCATGGTTAAAATATACATACACACACACACACAAACACAAAATGTCCTACACTAACAAAAAACGAAGCTATATTTTAAAAGATTAAGATATTTAAAACATCAATTAAATTAAAATAAAATATTTTATAACATCGAACCCGGTAATAAAAATAAATATCAATATTTGTATTCATTTTTCTCCCTATACCTATACCTGGATTAATTTAATGAATGTAAGTTGCCGCTAAATGTTTTTTAAATGATCTACTCATATAGCCTTTGTCTTTTCTTATTTAGATATACAGCTATTTTAAAGCCGTTAATAAGCAGTTGAAGTCACAAATTAGCCCCTTTTATATTTAATTTATTTATGCCCTTTTATGATTTATGACTCATTAAAGTAAGAAATAGGACACCTTTATTAAAGACAAGAATACGAAGTTGTAAGAGAGACAAATTATTAATATGTATTGTTAAAGCAAACACAAATATTTGATTTTCTAATACAAATTTATTTATAATTTTATTTTGGGTTTTTAATACTCAAACATATATTAAGTAGAAAAAAAACAAATATGTGTACATCCAGCGTTAATATTCATTAAATAGATTTATATTGTTACCACTTAATAAAATCTGTATAATTAAATGATGGGGCCATATAATAATAATTGATAATGAAGTGATCATTTAGTTAAAGTATTTTAAAACTAGCTAATGAATTAATTTTATATTAAAGCATAATTGTATATACGTATTAAAGCACTAGAGTTAATTCAATTTTATTATTATGTAATTCAATATTTATAGGATTAATTGCGTACTGACAGGGACTGCAAGAAGAATGACAGTTGCTTTATTACAAGCATTTATTTAAGTTCAATTATTATTATTATTATTTTTTATTTTTTTGCCTCCTAGGAAACCTAGGAACCTAAATTTGACCCACTTCTAGACTACCTAGAAAGCTAAAACTTGCCCAGATTATGTGTATTTTCGATGACATTTCAATAACAACCAAACCAGTCATTAGTTCATTAATAAATTGATTTAGTAGAAATTATTATTGAATTAGGCAAATGTATAAAAGCGTGTCATCAATTTGTTTTAAAATTTACATATTTATTGTTAAATATTTTGGGTAATAGCAAAACTAAATTTATAATTAAATACAATAATTTAATATTTGTGAGTGAAACTAGCGGAAATATTGTACCCTGACCATAACTTTTAAGTTTAGAGTTTTCAAGGTAGGTGGATTTAGAGCCTCTAAGAGCAGCCTCTTTTATCAGTACAAAAAGGACTTATTATTTTATGAGCCTAATAGGTTAAGAACGTCTATATATTGATAGGTAAATGACCCTTAACTTTGATATTATGTCGACAAAGCAAAAAATGCTTAGCCTTCTACCTTGTACCTTGCCTGATCATACACCCACTGAATATGGTTAAAACTGTACACGAACTTTAAAAAAAAAACAGAGTTACTGTAGGGTAGCTATAGTTGTACTGTATTCGTATCCTCAGGGAAACACCATATTATGCAACGAACTATACCGTATGCATCATCCTTCAATAGAGACAATTGTTATCAAAAGAAGAATAATATATATGTACTTATAAAACACAAATATTACATCATTCTTACCTTTTGCCAGTGTCATTATCATTAGAGGTATGAACAAGAATAGTAAGTTTTGTTTGTACATACAGAAGTAGAAGCACATTTTAACAATTTAAAAATCAAAAACGTTAAAAAATCAGCTTAATCAACCATGTCGACACGTAGCAGAACCATTTTTTACCCAGGTTATAAGGCTGTAATATAAGTAAAGTTATTGCTTGAGCTGATTGATGTGAAAGACACATCTATTCCCAGAGAGACTCACGAAGTAATCAAGGCTTCACGACTGAAAGAAGTAGGGAGAATAAAGGTTACTCAGTGGGGTGGTGACGTCACGGCACCTTTTTGTTAGTTGGTACAATGTAATCATGCACGTTTCGTAAAAAAAAGACGGTAGTAGAAAGGGGTCGCATGGTTTTCACATAGACCTTAACTCAGTCTCCTACTCATTCTCTATTCACAACCTATATTGAAGAAAGATCCAAACAATCGCCACAAAATTCATCAATGGTTTTACTCACAATACTAAAAGCAGATTTAACAAACTATAAAATCGAATATTATTTTACTGAAACATTATTTTATAAGTGGTATAGGTAAGAAATAACTAAAAAACGAAGGCCCCATTAATACACATGGCTGTTATCTTCTCCAGCCTTATAAGACAATTATATAAAATAAAGTTTTGACATTGTTAACTTTGCGACATTAATTGTTATGTATATTTATATATAATTAATCGTTATAACAAAAACTACTAATTTTTTAACTATATTTGCTTATTGTCAAACTTATAACTCATTCATTTATACAAATAAATATCAATTATGAATTATTTGATTTCCTTTTGAAATTATTATTTGAGCAGTCAACAAGACAGGTATAAATTTACCTGATACACAAAATAATAAAATATTTAAAACATGTTATAGATTTCATTCAAGGACTTTATAATATAACTTATATTACATTCAGACATCCTCCAGGATAAATTATTTCCATAATAAATTTTAGATTTATTAATGCAAAATCATCGAATAGATTAATGTTACATTCTCTATAACCCTTGGCACACACATTCTCTCCCCCCCCCCCCCCCCTTTTCTTTTAATGCAAGTATATTTAATGAGATGTCAATATTCTTTAAATTGTTTGAAGGTGTTAGAGCCAGCTGGTGCCTTAAAAGATTAGCCTTAGGATGATTTTAATATCAAGGGAGAGGTGTTTAAACCACCCACTATAAAGGAAAATAATTTTCCCTTTTACTTCAGAGATGTTTTTTTTTTTTTTTTACTCCAAAGTTTATTTATTTTTACATAACTGAAAAGAGCAGTCTAATATTCTCCAGGGGTCATTAGGAAAGGGAAGTTTTGTGAAAAGAAAGAAAATTAATAGAACATAATACATCGCATAGCATTGTTCGGACTTACTCATAACGCATTCAAAGTACGTGCTAGGAGTGACATACTTCAAAATACGCACGAACATACTTCTTTCACCCACCTACGTAGTCAACACTTTTATCTTAATTCGGAACCTAACAATTTTCGAATCCATAAAGTTGCGGAAGAAGTATTATAATAAGAGTAAAGTATATTATGAGCAAAGGAAGGATTGTTCACTTCCCATCCCAGCGGGTTGAGGCGGTGCGTTTCTACCCCAGTTGTTTCTGTTAGTGCTCTATCTACCTGGCGGTGTGTTGCTCTCGCCATCGATCTGTGTCCCCAGTTGCTCGAGTCCCTCACCCAGCCCGCCGGCTATCTCTCCTAAGACTCCCACACAATACATAAACTAATCAGCTTCATGCCTCACCTCAACGCAATGCCAGCCGTCTCCTTTCCCCCTTCCTTACCATATAATACTCAAATTATTCATAGGCTTGGAAATAGAAGTGAACAACTCTGGTGACAAAAAAGCAATGCAGTTTTTTTTTTTTTTTTTTTTTTTTTTTTTTTTTTTTTTTTTTTAAACAACCTTTTTACGTAACTTTTGTCTAATAAGGATACATCGCTAGCACATTAAATAAATCAAGCCTTTCTCTATCTTATAAATTTGAGGACCTAGAGAATTATGCTAATTTCGGTATTGGACCCTCATAAGAAAAAATTCATTAGAGCTCATAATTAAATGATTTTAACATTAATCAAAAGAAAACACATCCGCTAACAAGTTTCAATCTTAATTAAAGGATATTATTACATACATAAAGTTAAATAAATCGAAAAATAGAAATTTTTAGAAATTTTATACTTCATTAAAGCCATGTTTAATTTCTTTCTTTTATTTGATTGATACTATAGCCTTCACCCCGCGCTTCACGCACGACTCATGCTTGGATTCTGTGGCCATGCTTCCTATAATCATGCCATGCAGGCCAAACACCTAAATATATTTGTTTCCAAAGTCTTCATAAAATATAATCAGGACTTATTAAGTGTGTAATAAGGATACATCGCAAGCACATAGAATAAATCAAGTCTTTCTCTATCTTATAAGTTGTTCTCTATGCTAATTTCGGTATTGGACCCTCATAAGAAAAAATACATAAGAGCACAATTTAAAAAAATAAAAAATAAACCCTATTATTTCTACATTGTAATATTTCCGATTGCAAGGGTATAGAGGAGAAATAACTATTTTTATTTATGAGAACCTAACTAAAAATAACAAAAAATAATAAAGAGCAAGTTTTATAGTACGTCTATCTGCGTACCTCATAGAAATAAGGAGAAATAACAACATTATTCATATACAACATTATATTTATGTCCCACTAATATATGTTAATTTGTACTTAATAGGTTAGCGTATAGAATAAACGACTTATCCAGTGGCGTAGCTAGGGCACTGGGCCCCCAAAACTTTTTTGGGGCCCCCCGCCAAAGAAAAGTGATGAGCAAAAAAAAAAAGAACTGAATGGGGCCCCCTGACAATGGTATAGAAGTATGATTCCAAGTAGTTAGATTATATTGTGCTCTAAAGGGGGCCCCCATCTACATTGGTACATTGGCTTTGGGGGCCCCCTGGCGCCGAGGGCCCGCCCGCAATGCGAGCCCGTGCGGGCTCATAGTTACGCTACTGGACTTATCTTGACTAAGTAAAAAAATTATTACATATACTAAAAACTATTTACAGCCAACTATATCCTCTTATAATATAAACTTCACACTGAATATAAAATATTAAATCCTGAATAAGACATGGAAAACTCCCTGAGTGTTGAGCTATGGGATTAATTAAAGGAACTGCCATACTGTTATCCCTACCACTAAGACTTTAAAATCCACCTAACACCACACAGGTAAGGTAAGCATGGATAATAAACAATGTGACTGTCCCGGCCCCTTGTTTCAAATTCAAAGAAGCAGCGAAAGGTTCCTGTTTCACTACTTACAGAGCCCTCTCGACTTACAACACAAAGGATTAAACTGGGGATGCTTCGAGTTAAGAAACGTAGGAAGCTCGGAGAGCGAGTCCCTGGGTTCTTTTGTCTCTTCTAGTCACTCGGCCCGAGTTGAGGATCCTACGGGGACCTATGGGAACTTGGCTCGTAACTCAGGGAGGGGTTTGTGTTAGGAGAGATCGATTCGTTTGGGACTCGGCAGCGGGTGGGGTAGTTAGAGAATCCCTCTCGACGTGGAACTGGAAACCTTTACCGACGCTCCACGGGGACGGAACGGGGGAGGTGAGCTCAGAGAGAGACGCATTGATTTGGGAAGAGACTAAACTCCACACCGACACACCGCCAGAAGCATAACGGAATATTACCGCCTCTTCGTGGCAAGGCTTCCATAACAGACAGACAGAACCCACTAAAAAAAGGTCGGAATGTCCGCTCTCTTTACGGTTGCAGCTAGAGATCCCAATTCTACCGACTTAACACTTCCAACCACAAACGTCTTCAACCCCGCTTCAAATAAATTACTCGTAAACAAGCGCAATTTACTGCAATGCAGACGCCACGCCGCTCTGTTAAAGGTTTTATTTAAATAGACTTACTACCTACTCAAGAAAACTAGTAAAAGACTGAAAATGTGTACAAGAAAAAAAAGGTAAAAACCTTTCTGGCAGATAAGAACACCAAAAGGAAGTTACTCAAATGCCCTAACGATAAAATCCAATAATCAGAAGAACAAATAAATGTCTCTATAATATCTAAAACTTTTAATAAATTAAATTTGCCACAGCTAAGCGCAATTCAACTCTTCAGGTCAATTTGAACCTTTTTAAAAATACAAAAAGATAAAAGTGTCTTCAAAAGAAATTGGCAGGTTAAAACTCTTCATACAGTCTAGTACTAATAAAGTAGTAAACAGAAACATCAAGAAATAATACGGTTTCATTTTAAGTTAGGTCCAGCTGTTTAGTTATATAACAAGAAAAAAACTTCAGTTGAATATTATTATAATGGATTAAAAAGCAATCTGTTGACTAAACCGGCACCTACAAATTTTTAAAAGACCATTATCACAATAGTTAAGCATGTTAAAATCAATAAAAAAGTAAGTAAATTTCCATATAATGAAAGAAATAGAAGGAATAAAACGATAAGCATTGATAATTAAGGAAATAAATATAGTGAGGAGGGAACCCTAGTAGAGACGGTTGCAACATGAGAGTGAATGAATTGGGAAAGTGGGAGGATGCAGGAAGAGAAAAAAGAACCTTATGCTATTATGAGGTAGAAAAAGGGGCAACATTTAATTTAAAGACTTAAAATTGCAAATTTATGGTATGAATACTACTTACACTCACACATATAAATCGCAAGAAATATATCCCGATAATATTAATGAATGACAAATAAAAAAGCCAGAGAAAGAAAATTATCCAAAAAAGAGGCTGTTTTTAAAAATTAATATTTTATTTAATAATAATAAAAGAAATATAATTTATACTTTTGTAACAGCTATATGGGCGATTTTTCGGATTTATATGCTAACATGTAACAATAAATAAAGACGAAGGTCGCTAAGATAATTACATCATCTATTTAAGAAATTTCCTTACTGGTTCATTATTTTAAATATAAATTCTTCAACTACCGTACACTTCTTCATTCATAGTACATATTGCTTTAAGCTATATTGCTGACGTTTTCAACGTGGTATACCTATATTTATCTAAAATTACCATTAAAAAAATATTTAAATTTATGTTAAGCTAATATTATGAATGAACCCAACACTTTAATTTGAAAATTATACTTAAATAATGAATAAATTAGAAAGAAATCATTTAGGTTTTATCTTATACGTTTTAGTACAATTAACGCCTAATAGTATATAAGGGTATTTAAAGAAAGCCTACGTTATTAAAAATGTTTGTGTTAAAAATATGTAAATATTACAAAATTACTTCGTATATTAGCATAGCACTATGTATAGAAATGTCCAAAAACTCTAATTCACGATATTTATATAATCATAAAGTTTTAAGAAAAAAAACCAAACAACATAATAACACAATACTAAAAGGTATTGTAAATTATTCAAGGCATCAAACAAATTATTAATAAATTAATCTTCTAACATATGCTAGAGGGGGGGGGGGGGGGGGGGGGGGTTAGGTTGCTTAGTTAACCTAAACACCATAATAATATATTGATTGAGGTAATTAATATTAATCAATAAATAGTTATAATCAACAGTTAGTGTTTACATTTAACAGTTTGTCAAATTAATTAGTTAAATTATATTAATTGTTAATTTATATGTATGTATTCCATATATATATATATATATATATATATATATATATATATATATATATATATATATATATATATATATATATATATATATATATATATATATATATATATATATATATATATATATATATATATATATATATATATATATATATATATATTTAAGTTGAGTTTTGTTAATACTGGAACTTCAAAGCGTGCGAAGCGAGTTTCCAAACATTAAAAACTTTTTGAAGTGAAACTTCTTTAGCCGCGGTAGAGTGAATTTGCTTGGATGAAACAACGAAGTTTGCGTTTCGAGACTCGTCCAAGTGAAATATTTGTGAAGTGAAATTAACTATTAAGTGAGATTACACGTATATGTTTTGAGACTCGTCTTAGATAGATTTTTTTTATCAACTGCCGTTGTAAAGTCGGCAGTTGATTTACCTGTAAAAATCTTTTAACTGTACGAGTCTCGAACCACCAACATATGGTTAGCATATCCGATATTAATCGGATGTGCTAACCACTACACCTCGGGAGTCAATGATTTTCACAAGACACAGAATTGGTATATAACCGTATTATTATATTATAGGTACATTTTAATAATTAAGATATATAAATGTTGTTTTCATGTTTTTTCTTCATTATTTGCTAACATTTTATGAAAATATTTTATAAATTGAAATTATGTTTCTTTGAGAAGTTATCTGATTGTGGTGGCATTGTAAACTCTTGTTTATAAATATGTATATTGCGTAATTAATAAATGATTTATATAATATGCATTACTTAAATAAGGCTCATTGTGCTATTTCATTATTATTTAAATCTAAGTAATAACAATCTTTTTTGTTTTCTTTATCTTGGAACCTACAAATCCTCACTTCAATGCAAATAGTATATAAGTAGCAATTTGAATTGATATACGAGTCAAATTGAGTTACGCGCTTCTTCTAAGAACTATTAAAACTCTAAATTATAAATATGACATATTTTTATAATTATATTAACATTTATGAGGGAACATAAAATCAACTGTTTCTAGGACTGAAGTTTCACTTCTAATGCGTGAGAGTCTCACACATATTTTTTTTTGTCTATGCTTAAAACGTCTTGCTCGAAATTGTCTAATAAATCTCTACAAAGCGTGTGAAGCGAGTTTCCTAACGATAAAAACTTTTTTGTCTATGCTTTGAACTTCTTCCGAATAAGTAAAGAGCTTTAGGTTGGTTTCCGGCAGAACCAAGACATCATTAGCATTTTACTTAAATAATGTAATATAAATTCCAGAATCCGATCTTATAAAAAACTAGAGTTAATAATTAATGTAACTCTAGTAGTTCTTTCATAATCGGCACTGATAATGGTCTAATAAAGCGCGAAAGCTGCTTTGATAATTAAAAAAAGTTTATTTCACCAGGATAGACAGTTTATATCATTTAAGATTCCCTCCATCGATATCTCATTCCTAATGTAAATAAAATATGTCAAATTTAGCGACATTTTTTTTTCAAAATAAGTTTTGTTTTTTTTAATTTTATAAATTCGATACAGAACAAATATAATTAATGGCATAAAACATAATATAGATGACTAGAGTCAAACTAATCGAAGAATTATTATATAAGCACATGTCTTTAAGAAACTAAAATTAAATAAAAGGGGATAGAAAGTATCACTTCACTAAGATTTTCATTTATACATTTTTCTTAGGGTAGCGAATGAAAGTAATTTTCTTTCCACTTTTTCTGAAAGTTGAGAACCTTATACGATTGCGCAACGAGGGAAATTCACAGGAAATATACAGAGGGTAGCAAAAGGTATAGAAAGAGGAGGGTTATAAATAAAGTTTTTATATAAGAGAGAGAATATTCAGAAGTAGGATCAATATGGATAGGACAGTTGGGTAAAGAGAGAGGGCGAGGGGCCGGCTCCTGTCCACCCTAACTCAAACTCACGATCCAAACCAAATATTGCTTCCTCCGCCTCCACCCTTTCATTTCTTTCTCCTTTTGCAAGACCTTTCTTTAATAAAATTTATTAGACTCAACCTTTAAAGGCGAGCCAGCGTAATTTTAGTAAATAAAAATAATTATTAAATTATAATTTTAACACTAATTGTTTTGAAAACTGTCTCTAATAAAAATGTGCTCTAATTACATAATAAATAGTCAATTATAAATCGAGCAGTGATAGAAAGTGAGTAGGATACATGAATATAAAAATATAAATAACAATATTAGTTGTGGCTGATCTTATTCTAAGCAAGTATGCAACAAACAGCTAAATTAATAATAGACAGTGCATTTACGGCCGCCTTTTGCCCAGTTCTGTTTTAAATCGTAAATTTGCATTATTAAAACAAGCCTAAACTACGAGAAAAGCCTGTAAATAAATAATTATTCTGAAATGTCACTGCTATTAAAAGAGACAGGGGCTGGAAAGAAGTAAGGTTCATAGTGACAGGGTAACGTTAGCCGAGAAAATCTTAACTGGTTATAGATTTAGATCAAGCAGTAGATTTCTCTTCTCGGTTAAGCATAATGAATTCAGTTTTTGAGTCGTTTGATTCCAAGGTTTTACCTTCTTCATTATACCTGGGGTTCGGTATAAAACGACAGATGCTCTCCCGTCAGATGAGTCGGGAATGCGGGCTCCTTTTTTAAACAACAACAATTTTACTCTCCAAGTTTTTTCTTTCTCGCTCGGATCCGAGAAAAGAGGCCGGACTGCCGGACCCCTGTATATCGTTAAGTAAGGATTGGAAAAGATAATGCCTCCTCGTGTGGTCGTCAGACGAGAGACGGGGACCGAAGCTCCTACCTCGAACCTTTTACAATTCTACATTCTACAGGATGTGAGTAGTTCCAGCTTGGAATCTTCTCAGGCTTCTTGGAGAAGGGGAGAACTAAACAGCCGAGTAAGGACGGCCATATTAGAGAAGAAGACTTGGCACTCTTCGAATCTTCACGGCAAACTGCAACAGAGAGATCTGAATTGACTGGATCAAACGATTTGGAAGAGAAAACTACCAAAATCATTCGCTCATGGTTTGACCGAACGTTATTTCAACCCAAGAAGAAATATCACTGATATAGTTTAACACTTATACAGAAATACACAAGACAAATTGATTAAATACAACTAGATACCTGACTTATAACCATTAATGAAGTATTATTAATAATGTAGCTAATTAATCGAACCATTAAAGGACAGACTAAAGAAAGTAAAAAACCGCAAGCAAAGGAAAATACAATTTAAACCAGAGAATCCTCATCAACGCTGAGATGTTTAAATATAATAATTCAGACACACATTAATGTGATTCATATGTATTTAAATAATGCCATTTATATAAGTTTTGTTTTTTAAGAGAATCCGTAACTTTATGCATCTAATTAGTTTGATAAAATGTTGAACTTGGCTAATTGTGTTTAAATTCCCTCTGATATTATTAAAGCTCTCCAATTTTTAACCTATGAGGATATAGACAAAATAAACAGCACCAATGCATATAAACCAAGTGTCACAAAACTCTCAATAGTGATCCACCCGTCCCATTCACTGCATTGATTAGAGAATAGCTAAATGATAGGAAGAAATTATTTTTTGTAATGATTCAGTTCAATGGCTGGTTGACAATTTATAAATAGAGTCGAAATTTGCGCAGAAATAGGAGTCAATACATTTGAATGGTATTTATTTTTTAATACTGTTAAGGTTTTTATGATACTTGTTTTCCAATTGGGCGATGTAGAGAAAAACTTTGTAATTTTCTTATATATTATTCGATGTCATTTATTTTATATTCAGTATATTTACATGTTGTTCTTTGCAATTCTGACCCTCTTTTGCAACTCATATTTTTCGATACCATAAAAAATAAGGGTATTTTACTCTTGGTATATTTAAAAGTTTTCAATATATTGAACAACCTGTACAAAAATCAAGAAAATCTTATAATTTTTAAAGGTTTAAGAACAAGCAGGTGTTTTTATAAAGAATCACTTTATTCGATAACCCAAAAATAAGAAACTGTCTTGGGACACACACTGTAAGCAATATTGAATTATTATTAGATAAATATAAGTAATAAGTAAATTAATATAAACAATTGAAACAATATTAAATAAAAATAGGTAGGAAATAGATAGAATATAAATAGAAATATAAAAGGACAGCATAGATGAATATAATTTACAGGTTAAAAATATCCCGAGATTTAAAAATACCCAATAGGTTAGCATAAAATACCAGTTATATGTTGTCACTTAAGTGGTGACTTCGTTAATGAGAAAAGGTCCCGCAAAGGCTAAAAAGATGTCATTACTTTAACTTTAAATAGTCGATTAAGATATAGGTCAAAAAAATAATTTAAAAAAAAAACTTGTTATAAAACCACAAGAGTAGATAATGTATTTATTCTAATCTGTTTTTACTTCGTCGCCTTTAATACATAAATTATTTTAATAAAATTCAATAAAAATATAATACAAACAATTTAAAAGTTTGAAAATAAAATAGATGCGGTTTTGTTTTGAGGTTTATTTGGTTTAAAAAATTTAAATAATTAACAAGCAGAGCATATTTTATTTATTTATTTTCTGAAATAAACAATTTAGCTAGAAAGATACTCATTATTATCTTGTCTTACCAAAAGGAAAATATTATTTTCACCCAAAAGATCCGAAACTGAGATATCAACGGAATTATCAGTTCTGGGTGTTTGCAAGACAATTAGAGTGGTTTTTAGCTGGATGTCTGTCTGTGTTACGTCTGTGTCAGCACCCACACATTTTAAGCTAGAGAGTTGAAACTTGATACAAAAATCAGTCATCATCTAAAATTTGCACCAATTATTACCTCTTTACAAGAAAAACATTTACACTGAATTTCATTTTGATATCTGCCGCTATTTTGAAAATATCGACTTTGAAAATATAACGCTAAATTATTTCGAAACTATTTCACCGTTTCTATAAGATAAATAAGTCCTCCATATTTCAACTTAATACCAGCCGCCATTTTGGAATTATTTGCTAGGTTAAAGTTTCGTGACACCATGCAATTTTTTTATCTATATATTATATATATAAAAAGTCAACGTATGTGTGTGTATGTTCTTTATAAAAATCTACAGTTTTAGTCCGATCTTGATGAAAATTTACACACTTGACCTTCAAAGCAAGGGGAAAATCACTGTCTACATGAATTTTCGAAATTTAAATTTTGGTACACAGGGGAACCGGGGAACGGAGTACAAGTAATGAATACCCTTAATGATGCATATCGTTGAAAAGCTCTTTAAGAGTACAGAAGTAATTGAGTACAGTAGTAATGTGCAGTGTGTCATATTTTCATTTGGGAGGGAGGTAAAATTGGGATATTTGAAAATTATTTTATCTAAGAGGAGGGGGTATAGAAATAAGTGGAAGGGATAGAATCTAGATAATATCTAGATTCTATCCCTTCTATTCTTGCATAGTAAAATAATTTAAATGTCTCTTGATGGTAGTTTATAAACATATTCAATTAAAATAACACTTCGTAGCGAAGCACAGGTATCCAGCTAGTTGTTATGTCAGTCTTACTGATAAGAAATTTATTTTCAGAAAGTGCAAGCATTTGTTCCAGGTGTGACAAAGCATTCTAAAGCTTAATTTCGGAACCGGAATAAGGTTTTCATTTAAAAACTTCTAATGCTTGAGGCATTTTCAAAAACTTATGTATCGTGATATTGACACGAAACCGCAATGTATAGGACAAGATTTTTGTTATTGATAATCGTGGAAGCATTTTCCTAGAATGATCAAAACGTGGTTTACGCAGGAAAACCACTTAATAGAATGATTTTATAAATTAAAAAAAAATCTTGGAACCCATAAAAATCTCAAATAATCAAATTAAAAAGTGTGAAACCCAACTTTGTTGACCAACTGTCTCTATTTAATTATTAAACTAATTATATTTATTTTTCGTACTAAGCGATTTCAATAATAATGACTCCTTGAATAAATAATATAAATATAATTTATGTGTTTTATTAACTTTTTGCTGTTTGCTTCATTAAGTAGGAAAAGTAAAATTAACAATTGGAATGATGGTAATTCATTTATTATGAATATTTTTTTAAGGATTATTTTTAAAATGCGCCTGTTTTAAGACCAGGTGCATAGAGAACCGTTACGGACCAAGGTACTCTTATCTAGCGGAAAGGAAAAATATACCCGCGTGCTTTAACCTTACATACATACTACTAAACTGTAAAAAGTCGCTAAAGAATAATAATAACTTAAGTTCCTCCAGATGAGATAATTATCTATTATATCTACTATATTATCTTATCAGAATAAACATATTATATTTATTCTGAAATTTATTTTACACTTAATCATTTTTTTATTTCAGACATTAATCCTAAAAAAGAAAAAATGCTCAATCAATAAATTCGTGAAATAGGGGATTATTAAATTTATTGTTAGATTAAACTAATTTAAACAAAAATCTTTTTGATACAACTTTAAAATGATAAAAGAATGGTAGTCACTATCAGCCCCATCTGCCTACTATTCCCTGGTCCGTGTACATCAGGAAGGGTACTATTAAATAATAATATTAATAATTTTTATCTCCACCATACTTTATATTTCTAATTTTGATACAATAAGTAATTTATATATATATATATATATATATATATATATATATATATATATATATATATATATATATATATATATATATATATATATATATATATATATATATATATATATATATATAAAGGCCTTCAGAATACAACAAATCTAGAGCGAAGCCCCCCGTCTCTATTCTCTTTTATTAATTAGCCTTTGTTTTGCTTTTTATATACATAAAAAATTCATGGACATAAACAATTTAAAGAAGTACGTCAAACAAAGAAAAAATAATACCTAAATACATATAAATTTTATATTTACTGGATATACTAAAATGTATATGTTTATTTATAATAAAGCCAGAAGACATTGTGTTTTAATTTGAATTCAAATGATGAAATATTTTTTAAGTCAATTTTGGAGTTGATTATACTACACAGACACAGGTGTCAGATAAGAAGCATTTCTTTGCTTTTAGTAGTGTGGCACAATAGAAAGTGTACTGTGTATTGTTCTTGTATTAAGATCTTGTACTGTATTTGTTTGATTACTGCTTATATTATAAGTTTGTTATTATTTAGTTTGTAAGACCTTTTCAGTATGAGTTGGAGTTAATATTAATGATGCCAAAAATGTCCGATGAGATCCAAGCCTATAAACTCTTCATCAATAATGCTTCAAATTTTGTAACATTTGTTAATACTTCGTTTTTTAATACATATTATACTAGACCAGTGGTTCCCAGACTGTGAGTCGCGATCGCCAACATTTTACAGAAAAAAAATACTATAATGTAATTTTTGTAATGCAACGTTTGAATAATTTAATATATAGTACATATACATATTATATATATTTTTTTTAAAAAAATAAGCATAGGTTCGCTATTCTGTCAGTTATAGTTGAAACTCGAAACACACATTATATTTATATTAATATAATATTAAAATTGTGTATTTACAATAAAACGTTTATATTGAAATAATAATACGTATGTATTTAACTCAAGATATTATTATTTTGGTTTCTTTTCATAATTACTCGAAAAGTGGTCCGATTGAGTAAAAATTTGGCACAAATCTGTATGACGAACAAATCCACTAAATTTAATTTTGATATTGGCCGCCATTTTGAAGTTATCGATTTTTTAATTTTGAAATTTTGACGGCCACTTTAGTGGTCTCCGTAGTGAGGACAAGTTCCAAGGTACCCCGTACCTGATTTTTTTAAATTAAATGATTAAAAATGCCTTTTTAAATTGTATTCGTTGGTAAAACGAAAAAGTAACCCTTATCGTTCCTGTGTCAATCTGTACGGTTCCAATAACTTTTGAATCAAAAGAGATAAAAACATGAAACTTAGCAGCATTAAAGATCTTTTTATCAAAATTATCAGCCGTTCTAATTCAAAATGGCGGATAATTCATTCAAATTTAAAAAATATTCTAAATGCGCGGTCAAAATAAGATAAGCAATTTCATCTGATTAACTGGCCCTTGGATTTTTTTTTTTTTTTTTTTTTAGGTTTTCACGTTCTGGAGTTCCTCTAAAGATAAATAATATAATGTTTGCACCCTTTTTAAGTGAGACTTTCTGCACTGCAATTTATTTGTATGAGTTTTGTATAATAATATTTTTTATTAAAAATTAATTTAAACAAAATTACCTAAAATCATTAGGCACTAATGACAGTCACACTAATTGGTAGACTATTTTGTTGTGAACTAAATTATTTGTTTGGCTTAATCTGGAACAACCTACAACCTACATAAAACAGCCCATGAGAGAAAGATTCAGTTCCCTAAATCGATGCCTGCCATGTTTAGTATTCGTCCCTGGGATTTATTTATTTTCATTCTTTATTGCGAAACAGATTTTCATTGTGAATCATCGGTTGAGATCAATACAATAACCCTTGGTATAAGAACGGTTTCACCTTGGTTAAAAATGCTTGTGTCCCCGGTAAGACTCGACCCTTCCTAATAGGTGACAGTCAGGGATGCTTACCACTGAACTACCTGTGCAAAATTAATTTTATTAGAAGCTTTAATTCAACCAAGTGACTTTCAAGCATATATTTTTTTATTTTTTTATTTTATTTTATTTTTATTTTTTTTAATATAGGTACATGCATTTATTTTTTTACAGTAGTTAAAGCAAGACGCTTTAATAATCAGACTGCATTTAAAAGGTCTAAACATTAGTTGTACAATTTATCAACCATACATCATTGCTATAGTTAATTTTCTATTCAAGAAATCATCACTCCATAAACAAATTTCAAAATTCTAGGCCCACTGGAAGCTGAGGTAATAGAGCGTAATAAATTCAAGATGGGGACTATAATTCAAAATATCTGTCGAAATAAATGTTTACCTTTCTATTTTAAGTGTATTAAAATCCAAGATGGCGACTATAAGATGGTCATACGTTAAATTTGTAAGTACATACAATTTTCTATTTTAGGTACTATTAGTCTATGTACCAAATTTCAGTTATGTAGCCTATGTAGGTGCACTGGTAGCTGAGATAACAGAGTTCGCTAAAATCCAAGATGGTGGTCATATGATGAAGTGAAAATATCTTTAGGACTTTAGGTACTATTAGTCTATGTACCAAATTTCAGATCTCTAGATCCATTAACAGGTGAGACATATGGAGGCCATATGTAGAAATCAAAATGGCCGCAATTTTCTATTTACGGTACACTCTACCTATGTATCAAATTTCAAAATTCTATGTCAATGGGAAGTAGGAGGATTAGTAATCAGTCACTTTTAGTTTTATATACATATAGATACCGAACAAGTAAAAAGAGGGATCGAGTCTAAATCGTAGGCTAACGTATATGCACAAAGTTTTAAACAACGAGGCCGGGCGGCAACCCTTAAAACATGGTGTAAAATTATTAAGTTGTTTGGCTCAGTACTAGCAGTGATTTTGCTTTCTGAATAGGAAGGGGAAAATAAAAGAATTATAATCGCTTATTTCAACTATACCTATACGACATTTTTTTCAATAGAATCAGCTTTCTAATAACGTAAAGTACACATTAATAAAATAAATACATACATACTGAAGAAATAATGGGGGTTTATTTGGAGGGGCTCTAACAACGAGGAAAGCATCTAGTTCCCTCAATCTGAGCTCCTAAGACATTTACAGAGGTTAAAAACTGGGCTTCCCAAGTGGTCATAGAGAGTGAATAAATGAGTATAGACAAGAATATAAAAATAGCCCAGTTTAAATTAAGAAATAAAGGAGAAAAAAAGATACAGCTGATATCTAATTCCACGCAGAGGTAATTTCCACCATCGTCATTAATCAGAACAATTTCTTTTTTTATAAATTTTGCTAATAGTAAATATAAGTGAGGAACATTTTTCACATATTTATTAAGTCCACTAGACCTATATTAGTCTAATATATGTATAAGGAAAATTATTATTTCTATTATTAAAACCTCAATAAGAAGAAAAGTGGTAATGAAGCATCGAAATATCATTATATGTATATATATATTAGAATTTAGTTTTATATTTAAATAAATGTAAAGAGTAACTTCGATCAGTTCATTGTGATAAAAATACGTTCCAAAGAACGTAAATAAAACATTCATACTTTTTATTTGTTTAAGCTAAATTAATTGGACTAATATTGTGTATAAATACTAAAAATTTGGATGTTTTTGACAAAATGGCGTAGAAAATTAAACGCTTTCCACAAGTGTTATATATTTTTGTAATCTACTTTTCAATACCTTTCACTTGATACCCCACTCAAAATTTTGAAAAAATATTTATTTCCCCGTGACAGCAATTAGCCGCCATCTTGGATTCCCAGTTAATCCGACCAAGTTGCTATTCTTATTTTTTCTTTGGCCCATCAGACCGCACATTTTGCATATTTTTCTATATTTTTAGTAAGAGCGGAAATACGATTTTAGGGGGGGGGGGGGGGGGGGGGGACACACGCAAAATTTCGATGTTTTTCGACAAAATGGCGCCGAAAATTGAACACTTTCCCTAAGTGATATATATATTTGTAATCTACTCTTTAATACCTTTCATTTGATACCCCACTTAAAATTTAAAAAAAATATTTTTTTCGCATGACGTGAGTTATCCGCCATTTTGGATTTGAACAGCTGATAATTTTGAGTTCGCTATATTTTTCCTGTGTGCGCGTCAAAACGATCTTTAATATTGGAAAGTTTCACGTTTCTATCTCTTTTTATTCAAAAGTTATTGGAACCGTACAGAGTGACAGACAGACAGACAGACAGACAGACAGGCAGACAGACAGACAGACAGACACATGAACGAAACTATAAGGGTTTCTTTTTTTGGTTTTACCAACGAAACCCTAAAAAGAGAAAACAAGGTTATGTTGAGACCTACAAATAGCAATGGCAAAAAAGGAAGAGGATAAATTAATAATAAAATAAAAATGTAGATTATATAATTTGTTCAGACGGATTAAAAAAATAGATTTAATATTTACATAAAAATAATTGAATCACTGTATTGAGGCTATGAACTGTTAAAGTGGATCATTCATAATTCTTTAGTGATTGGGAGTAAAATGGAGTAAGTACGGAATTAAGTTAGGCATAGTTAGTTTTGATTAAGACAAGGCTGGAAGCAATTGCCTAATATCGGCCAGGGAATAATAATTAAAGACTTTGTCTAAGGGAGGGGGGTTGGTTGAGTTTGGGCTAAAGGAAATCCATAATTTAATGTCTGGCGGAGGCCCTGGGTATAAGGGGGGTCACCGGGGGGACGGGGGCGGCAGGGAACCCCCAGGAATCAATACCATTAGCACGGGGAGGGTTAGAAGAGGAGAGAGAGCAGGCAGCCCCCGAGAGAAGCCGGCCATTATGGGTGACTGGGCTCAGGCCTGGGACCCGCCCAAACCTGGCCAAACCGAATAGCAATAGCAACACATCAACCATAATATACACAGCCAAACTCTTTCGTAGTAAAACAAAACAACCGAGACTTTAACCTCAGAAGTATTAACACAAAATTTTAACCGAAAGACAAGATCAACTACATAGGGAGAGCCAACTTTAAAAACAAATTTACATGAATGATACAACTTTAATACGTAACACTATTCATAATATTCTAATTAACAAGCTGATAAATACAAGAAAAACAAAAATTCAGAGAATACTTACTTAATTCTACTAACGAAATAACAAAAACCAAACCCCCATGAAGAGGCCAATTATACAAAACAGGGTAAGATAAAATTAAATACAAATAATGATAAGAAGCAGACATATTCTCGGGCTCTTATTATTGCAATCGTTGTCGTAGAAAGTATGCGATTTGCAGTTGAAATCAATTTTTTTAACCTTTAAATAAGTAACAATGATTAGATGTAAAAAGTACTTTTAAAATTTGTAAAACCACAGGTTTCGACCAATTAGTAACAAGTCATCATCGAAAATATAAAAGTTACTGAGTAGAAAAGCACAAATGGAGACATGAGGATGAGGAGTAATATAAAAGTTACTATATTTTATCAATAAACTCGCCAAAGTTTTCACTTCAGGTTTTATTCATTATGAGCAAATTCCACAAACTCTCGGTAGAAACAACAAACTAAGCTTTAATAGAAATTTCCCCAGTTCCAACTAATTTTTATTTTATTTTATTTTAAAATGAAACAACCAGAATTGTACAATATAATAAATATTAAATAACTAACTCTCTCGTCACCTTTCTCCTAATAACAACTTGTTATAAAAGCCTAAAGACGTAGTATTATAAATACAATTTCCAAGGGTTTAACATTGTGATACAAAGTCTCAACATTTTGCTCTCTTCTCTCCTCTCCTAATTGGTCCGCTTTATGTTGTCATTTATCTACAATTGCCTCTTATTGTTTTTAATTTTTCGCTGAAAATTACTTTAATATATATTGCTTTGATTCTAGACAAAAGAAATAGTAATATGTACTATGTACTTGAAATTTTGGGTTTCTATGTCACACGTCTAAATCTCAATTTTAAGGTAAAATCGAAGGTACAGTTTCCAAACACAGAATTATACATTTTCATGTATAATTAATTTGTAAATTATAATTTATTTTATTTTATTATTTCATGCGTATATTTTATTTATTTGTAAAATAAATCCATATATTTAATAAAGGTAAGTTAAATTCTTTTATTAAAAAGTGGAGAAGAATACATTTAGAATTTATTATATTAAAATTTCTTTGAGCAAACTTTACTGAAGTAGTCCACTACACCCATACAACCATATTCAATATTAATTAAAATTTAGCTCTACTACCAACATTTTGCTAATTAGAGGGATAACAAATATTTCTTAGAAATACCTTAAATCCTTGTATTTTGTTTCTATATTCTTAACTACTTTTGAATCCATATTTATTTCACTCGTAAAACTATTTTTTTTAAACTGTAGTTTTTTGCGTTTAAATCTTAAAATACAAAATTAATGTTTTAATTTACTTAATTTTAATAGGAATGATATAGTTGATTTTCCATTACAAATATATTTAATAGACTCTATCAATATGAACCAAAAGAAACTAAAATAAAAACCATGATGCAGTTAATTAATTAATTTCTCAAGAATCTTTTTTATAAAGTGCATATAGTGGAAACACTATTGTTCTTCTGCTTTGAAAGGGGGTAAATGAATCAATTATGCGTAAAATACTCTTTCAAGTAGGTATAAAAAAAAATATATTCTGATGGCTCGAAAATATAATTTTAGGATTTTGATGGATTTACTCTTTTGAAGTCAAAAAATAGCCCATTGTTGGTTCCATATTAATTTCATCCTTCTGCGCCTATAGTGTCCCGGCCAAGGCTTTTTAGACCCCCCCCCCCCTCTATATCTTATTTAGGAACAAATAAATAGTATAAACCATAAGGAAAATATATAAATATCAACAAACTGTTTAACCTTTTTGTGCTGTGTAATTTTTCCGCGAGACGGCTTATTTTTATCACAAGTGTTTTTGTTAGGATCAATTATACAATAATGAGTTTTAAAAGAAAATTATCATTTAAGTATACGATCAATAGAAAGCAAGGAAACTATGTGCCACACTAATTAGCAAACTATTTTGATATCTGTCAAAAATTTTATTTTTAAATAACAATTTTTTTTCTTGCATGACTAAAAAAGTAGTGAGTATTAATTTGACAATATTTAAAGTGCGAAGACATCTAGAGTAGTGGACTACTCTCGACAAACCATCCATATTTCTCAATAATTGGGTGAGTAATTTTAAAAATATTCGTGTTAATATAAATATGTTATATAAATTCGGATAGATAATAAAATTTTGATCTTCAGAACGACCACAATGCTTCAGTTACTTTCGGTAAGATCAGAAGCAATAATGTGAGAAATTTTAGTACGATTTAGTTAGGTCAGTGAAATAAAAATAATTAATTCATTTTTCACAAGAAAAAATGCCAAGCAATGATTCATCTACTCTGTATTGGACTAAATAATGACATAAAGGGGTTGCAACCCGTAGTAGAGGGTCTAGTTGTCTAGCGTCTCCCTGGTAGATATAACTTGCTCCACCCTCCTAATAGAACACATGAGTTAACAGGCATATCCTTTAGGGAGCGAAATACCGAAATGCAAGCGGAAAACCATTAATTTACTTTTGACCAGATTGCGGCTGAATTGCTGAATATCGCTCCATAGTCACCGATAGGCTGTTTTGTGTTACTTGGTCAGATCCTACTAAATTCAAGAATCGTAGTTATAAATAAAAATAACAAAAGAGTGAGACAAATTATGAATAATAATAAATTTAGGTCACCGAAGAACGTACATTGACGTTTATTATTGGCTTTCACTTAAACTAATACTTAAAATTATCTAGAAAAACAATCTTAATACCTGATGTTTGACTCACAGTAGAAACAACAAAAACAAATCGGCGAAATAGTTTCGAAATTATTTAGCGTTAAAATGAAACTTTAAAATCGATATTTTCAAAGTGGCCGCAGATATATCAAAACGATATTCAGTGAAAATGTTTGTCTTATAAAGAGGCACAATTGGTTGCAAATTCCAGCATAATCGGAATATTTTTCGAGTTTTACGAATTTGTAAAATTAACCTGCATAATTTGTGTCGTTGCTTAAACAAAGAGAGGGAGGGGGGGGGGGGACGAAAAATGCAATTTTCTAAGACACATGAAGCAAGAATAGGCAAAAAAACGAAACCAAATATATATTTCTACTTAGGGCGTCCTCCTCTTTCATTTTACCCCCCAAATTATGCATTTCCATTAAAAAAAGTTAACCTCTTACACTTCAACCCCTAGTTTTTGAGGGATGATTGATTGGGTTATAACATAACTGCAAAATTTAAAATTTTTGTTTTGGGTACTTTCGGAGATATAGATGCGTTACTGATAGGCCGACGGACGGACAGACAGACAGGCAAGTACAGGAATGTAAAAGGGTCCTCGTTTTTTGGCTACGGACCCTAAAAACCCTTAGAGCAAATTTTATTCGAACAGCTTAATGTTCGAACCAATTAAAGTTCCAAACCAGTTTGTATTAAAATATTTGCAGTGTGGAAATTATTTTTTTTTTTATTTTTTCATTAAGTTACACTAAATTCTGGTTGAAACAATAAACAAATTATTGTATGTGCCAACTTTGATATCAAACCTACATCAGAATTTGCTTACTCTCGCTCTACAATCAATTAAAGAAATTAAATGTAAGTGACTAGTTTCCACTACCAAAAAAGTTCATTGGTAACATTTAATGCGAAGGAATCTTTTCAATCTCGCAGTGATTCCCTTTCAATGAACGATGTTACACAGAAAAGAGGGAACGTGTTTGGCCAGTTTATATGTAATTTGCATAATCAAAGCCGTTAGGGTTTAACTCCTGAACCAGGGGCGGCAGCAGGAGGCGGTGAAAGGGCGCTAGGCTCTTTGGGGCGGCTAAATGATCAGTCAGCTAGCCCTTCCCTGCTCCAAGTCCAATTTATTACAAGTAACTTTTTTTATTACACTTGCTATAATAATAAATGGCAGATGCACACCCGAAGTAAATGACACAGGGAAGGTTAAAAAATCTAGTGGCAAAATTTTATATAAATAAATTTCTGGGAAATAAAAAAGGTCATATCCAGTATAGAACATTTAAGTTATTTACACACATATATGTATATGTATGTATATTATATTTGTATTTTCTTTTTTAAAAAAGTTCGATACTTCGAGAATAGAGGTTTGTAACTATAAATAAAAATGTTCCATTAAATAACTAATTTAATACACACGCAATAACATAAATTCTTTTATAAATAATATATTATGTATATATAATTCAAAATGATTTATTCAAAGGATGACATTTTGAGCTCTCATTGATATTTATTTATAGGCAGTTATAAATAAATACCTTTAATTATAAGTTTTAAGACGATAACTGAATCAATTTACGAAAATAATTGTACTTAATGTAATAAAAAAGGTTAAAAGGTTTTAGAAAGCTAATAGTAAGGTTATTTAAAAGAGAAAAATCTAAATAAGTATTAGATTTACACGCTAGGCTTTGCTAAAATACGGAAATAATTCCACCAACCAATACGATTTAATTTTGATACTAGTCAGCCAACAGTTTTATTAAATTAGAAACTTTATCCTTTAGTTTCAATTTCAATTAATTATCTTTTGTAATTCAATTATAGACTACTCTGAAACTCTGTATTTTCTCTTTTAATTTTCTCGTTTCTCTCTCTCTCTCTCTCTCTTTTGCTTGTTATACAATCAGGCCGTTATATTTAGCTTTAAATTATTGGAATTTGACTTTAGATTGATCTTAACACATTTATAATATCAAAAAAATAGTCAGCCAAATAGTGTGGCACATAGCTTTTTCGCATCCAATGGCACATCATTTTAATTCTCGTTTACATTCAGCCCACTTCCGTGGCAGTAAGCAGGGAAGTAGTCATGAAATAAAGTAGCACGAGTATGTAAACAGGTTACTCGTGCTAACTATGTTCCTAACTAACCTCCTCTCCCCTTCCCCTTCTTCTCCAACCCGGTGCTCCCGCTCCCTATGTTGCTCCCTCCGCGTTGAGGGTTTTTCGTGCGGAAGTCAAAGGACAGGCAGCACGAGTGGCAGGGAGTGTTTACTCTCTGCGCTTTTACTAACTTGCCTTAACCCATTTTGCTGAATCTCTTTATTAGACTAACATTCCTACTGAATTTCGTTTTGATATATGCCGCTAATTTGAAAATATAGACGTTTGAAACTTAAACGCTAAATATTTCGGAACTATTTTAGCAATATCAACAAATGAAGTATCGATAGAAACTATTTAACATTAAGGACAAAATGCAACATGCAGCTGAAGCTGCATCTTCTGCGACGTAATGACCGAGGTAGAATGGGAAGTAAGTGAAGCAGCAATGTAAACACACACTGCTTTTTATGTTGCCACAAAAGTATTTTTGGGAGTAAATACAACAGCGCGAGGAGCAGTGGTAATGGCTTTATCTAAAAGAGGCAAAATATTTTATTGCTTTAACAACCCATTATTGTCAAATTTATTTAATTATCCCCCATTTGTTAAAATTCCAAAAATATTTTGATTTTTATAATCAAAAGAGTATCAATTTAGTAATAATTAATCTGGGGCTATCTGTGCCCACAGATAGCCCCAGATTAATTAGGGATTAATTGGGCTTCTTTTGACAAACCATCAAAATTTCTAAAATATCAGATGAGCACTTTTGATGATAAAGGTGTAAATTGTAAATGTATGCTTGTGATATTGTATGCCCGACAAACTCAGTCGGTGTATGGACATTTGGACAAATGAAATAAATCTAGAGTATAGGGTGTGGTTTCAGGAACTTTCACTGCATAACGAGCATTGATTTAAAGGGACAGCGCGTTACTTAATGTTCTATCGCCAGATGTGATCGCTAATGTTCTGATCTTCCTTTGTCTATGCCAAAACTCACAGCAATTTCAACCAAGGTGTCATGTCTTTTATTTCGGTTCCTGTATTCTTTTAATTCAGGGGTGCCCACGAGGGGGGTATAACGGCGCACAGTGCGCCGTTGAAATTTTTGGGGGGGGCATGTGTTCATTAATAGGAATAAAACGTTTGTTTATTCTATGAAACTTCTATTTATTTCAGGGGTGCCCACAGAGGGAGGTTATGACGCTGATTGCGTCGTTAAAATTCTTAGGGGGGGGGGGGGGGGGGGGGTAGTAAATATCACTTTTTTCCACTTTGGGGGGGGGGGGATGGATGTGATAATAAATATATATTTTTTTTTAGTTATCTAAATTTTAAAGATTTTTGTACCAATAAAGAGTGAACTACAAATCAGTACTAAAGAGAAAGAATAAGAATGATATCGTGTCTCTACGTATGCTGTAGTCGTAGTGTCAATTTATGGATTCCAAGATAAGGAAAGAGAGGCAACGCCAGTTTTGATATTTCCAGGAAGTGGCGGGAGTTACCGAGCGCGCACCGAGTAGAGCAAGAGTAATTGGTAGTTCTGATTGACGTCTTGTCTGCCACTAACACTGTTTTTTCACCGCATGTGTTTTTACAACGCCGGGGGGGGGGGGGGGGGGGTAATTGGCCAGAGGCCTGGGCCTTCGGGGGCCCTGGTTTGTTTACAACCAAAAAGGCAAGAAGGATATTGAAGTCAGTGGCGTAACTATGGGCCCGATTTTGTGGGTAAGCTCCAAATCCAATCTCTTTGAACAAACTATCCTTGTACCAATGTCAATGGGGGCCCCTTTAGAGCATAGTAAAATCTAACTTGGAATTATACTTCTATACCATTATCAGGGATCAGGGCGTCTTAGTTAAACTTCAAAATTCATCCCCACCAAATATATTTTCCTTTATGGACAAACTTACTCTTCGAAATCCTTAAAACTTATCTTTTTGCACTTGAATTTTAAAAAAATTCTCCGGGGGAGGACCCCCGAACCCCCCGCCGTTATTTGTCCAAAGGGACCCAGATGCTACCTTGCTCAGGGGCCCGGAAATCCTCTTAACGGCCCTGCTAGCTGTTGGGCTGGACGAGCAATGAGCAGAGTTAAAATAATCAACGACAGGCTAATGTCTACAATGGAAGACACATGGCTTTCTAACTTAATGGTCATATCTGCAGGAAAAAGATGTATTAGCTTCAATTTCCAAAAACGAAATCATATTGATGCATTTGCTTTATCAACATCACAAAGAAAAAATTACTTGTCCGAGCTTAGAAATTACTTGTCCTCTCATTTGTCTTATTTCTGTTACACTGAGGCTTTCTTGGTTTTTTTTTTGTCCTTTATTCAAATTAAGAGTTTTATAATGATTTTTCTTCACTTTAAGTTTGCATTAAGATCTTTAAAACGTTCAGTAACATTTTCATGCACTAAGATCAGGATGTAACATATTTTTAATTAATATTAGTATAGAGCTGCCAATATTAATTTCCTAAAAATTTGTTTAGATGCAATTTTGTAGGCAGGTGTAGTTTTAGTTGAATTTGTACGTGGTATGATATAAGTTTTTGTATTCATATTGAATTTTATATTAGGTTTGTGTGTTTTAGTTCTTGTGATTTGTTTTATATAAAATAGAACAATCCTCATATAATATGTGGACCCATATAATGCAAAAAGCATTACTTTATCTTAAATAATTTTGAAACGAACTGTTATTTTTAATAAAATCTCAGGTTAACTAAAAACAATTTGTAACGAGAATGTACTTTATAAATATGTACTGACAAATATATGTCAGGTAACCGAAGAAGACGTGTATGTATTAACATATCTCAAAAAGTTGGGGGGGGGGGGGGTGCGCCATAGAGCTTAGGGGGGGTGGGCACCCCTGTTTAATTTACAATCCCACAAAACTGATCGATTCTGATACAAATCAACTAAACCTAAACATAAGACTATTTCATTTACCCACACTCCATAGTTCTTGAAGTACAAATATGATTTCTTGAAAAAGTGAGCTGGGGAATCGAAATAAATAAATATGAACACTGAAAACCGTCTACTCTAGAAGAACATCAAAGCACAACCGAGGAAGAAAAAAGAACCTGATTCTGGTATGCTTGGAAAAGTAGGTGTCAAGATAAGAAGGATGAAAGAAATAATAATTTTTAACAAATAAAAGAAAGAAAGATAAATAAATAAGTGCCCTTGCCACGTGAACCAGTGTAATGTTGCCAGATAGCACGTCCACACATTATCATACGCCTCCTTGCCGTCTGGCTTTCTTTGATCCTGACCCGCAAAGACGGGTACGGTTTGGCATGTCAAAATATCACGTATATGCCAAGCTTAGCAAAATGGCAAATGCCAAGCAAAACGTCCACATCACACTTAGCAGTCCCATTTAGCCTCACCATTACTTGATATTTGGTATAGTGTGCGGACGCGGCCAAATAATAATTGATGGTCTCGTATCTTTATACGAGACCATCAATGGGCAAATTATGACCTATCATCCAAACTTCATTAACATCGGACGAGTAGTTTTTAAGATATGTTGTTTCTCAAAAATCAGAACCAAATAATGTTCCCTGATGTCCGAAACGGAGTTCTGTCATGGAACTTTTGAGCTTGGAGACAATAAAAAAAAAAAAAATTCAGAGTGATCACACACCTTCCGTTACCTTAGGTAAGCTCGGAAGCAAAAAATTAGAATAAATTAGACAATAACGGGTCATTAAAACAAATCATTATTAACATATACACTATAGGTTGCAAGGAAGCTATGTGCCACACTAATCGGCAGAATATTTTGAAATCTGTCAAAATTGATTTTTTCTTACATAAATAAAAATATTAATTTAGCAAAATTAAAAAGAGTGCAGACGGTTTGAAAAATAATATGGAACCTTTTGTGGGCTACTCTCGACAAACCATCCAAATTTCTTAATAATTGGATGAGTAAAATATATAATATAAATATGTTATACAAAGTCGGATACATACATCTTCAGAACGATAACAATGCTTCCGTTACCTTCTTCGATAAGCTTGGAAGCAATAAATTACATACTATATGGGATTTATACAGTATTAATATCTGCATGAGAAAATTTTGTTCGATTTGTCGAATCGGAGATATAAATAAAAATCACAAGAGAGAGAGAGAGAAAAAAAAATTATAAATAATACTTTTAGGTCATCGTACAACGCAATTTTAGGTCACTAAGGCAAAACATCTTAAAGTTGAAGTACGCTATAAGACACGAGAAAGCATAGTACCACACTGATTGTCAGGCTATTTGAAATACATGTTTATAATACTTAATGCTTGTTCAGAAACTGCTTAATGCTTAATAATGTAAAATATAAAACACAAATTCGAGAAGAGACTACATCTTTGAATGCTTTACGTTAAGAATTTGTTTCTACTTCTAGAATAAAACAATTAGGGTTTTTCGGTTATTAAAAGAGAACAGAAGTTACACTGCATAAGAGATTACTTATTATTGTCTACACTTGCACTAAAGTGTCTACTATTACATTAATAGTTAGTTTTAAGTGCAAAATAGATAATATAAATTTGTAAATGCAACGTAAACGAAAATGCTATTGCAATGAAATAAATGTTATTTACAAGAGTTCATTATAGATATTCTTGTTAGACGTTACCGAGAGAATCCAGTCTAGTAAAGAATGGGCTGTTACTAGAGAAGTTAAGCAGGTTACACAACAGGCAGAGGCTAGATTTCACAAGGACCCTCCTGCATTTTGTATCCAACAGTTTCATCATTTCATCGCGCAACCAAACCAGTCTAACTTGCCAAACTTAAAATGAGAAAGTGGAAAACTATAAGGATATACATCCGATATATGCGTGTAGCAAAAATATGTCAACTATTTGCCGTCCCAAAAATAGGACATCAAATTCTGTCTAAAAACATTTAAGGGGGTTTGCAATTTTAAAAGTGTTAAATAAAACCCTTTCAAGTTATATTAAGGAAATAGAAGAAAATCTTTATAATTTTACTAATGATGTGATAAAAGTGCAAAAATATTCTTGAAAAATAAATAATTTCAAGATAAAAAGAACTTTTTATATACTACGTTTTTAAATTTTCTGTTGAATCGTATGTAATTGTTGATAATATAATTTTTATTGTTGAGCTGAGCGAAGCGAAGCTCTAATACCACACTTTGCATTTTTTCTGACGCATACTCCTCCTGACCGGCTGAACCGATTCGCACGAAATTCGGCACGGTCATAGTGACCAACCACAGGAAGGTATAAATCTGAAATGGTCCAAATTGGTACACAGGGGTACGGGGTACGGGGTACAAATGTGAAAATAGTATAAGCCCTTCATGATGCTTGTCGTTGGAAAGCTTTTTACGAGTACAGTTGTTATTGTTGTTATGTTCACTTTTGTCATATTTTCATTTAAAAGGGGGTAAAATAGAAAAACAGGAAATAATGGTTTTTAATTAAAAATAGAGAGTTTACTATTTTTGATCCGATTTCAGCTGTTTATGAATACAAATGTTGTTTGGTTAAGATTAAAATGCACGCTCAGCTCAATATTGCAAGCAGACAACTGCATTGCACACCTAGTTATATAATATATAATGTTAGTGAAAAAAAAAAAAAAAAATAGTTCCGAATTTATTTGCTTCACATAAATGACATCCATCTAGAGAGCTGATCTTAAACCTATAAAAGGACAAATCTTTGTACAACGGATCTCCATCTCCCCATCCCCCAACACCAAATCTAAAGCTTGCCATCGATATATATGAAATAATATTAATAATATAATCGATATTTCCTGTTTTGCTGTCATTCAATGTTTATCTATCACAAATTTGAGACCCGTCAAAATGAAGATTACGTAAATATGGGATATGGCAAAACAAATAAAATAACTTGCGGATTTTTTCCGAACTAACTTTCCGTACAGCAAAATTTGCTGAAAACCAATTAAATTCTGCTGAAAGATGGCTAAAAGTATTAAAATAATGCATTGTCATCGTGTTCTGAGCTATGCTAAAAGTTTCAAATGTCTAGCTATTCGGGAAGTTAGTTAGAAATCGATTGCCAGATTTGTACCGGACAAACAAACAAACAAGAAAGCAAGCTAATAAAAACGTAGTAAAATTAAGAAATAGTTAGAATCGCAATTTAATTATAAATTCAAATAAGAAGAAAATAATTTGGTCTATGCTATAGAATTAGAATGTTGAAGTCTTTATCAAAGGGGTTGAGAGCAAGGCAGCAACCCATAAGAGGCGCCACCGACTTATTTATTATACGACTTTATTCTTGTTTACAATTACAACATAAGACCCATAGCCAGAGGGGGTACAACAAGGATGAATGTTGCATGACCTAAATATCTACACCTTTTAACAGGTATAAATAATCATCTATAAGGTTTTTTTTTAACACATTATCGACCCATTAAAAATCAGCGTATTCATTTCATGATCCTGAAATTTGCAACTAGAACCCTAGTTATCGAAAATAAGTTTACCATACGAGTAGTATAATTAATTTAATATTAACTGAAAATATTACTCAGCGTAAGCATAGCATGAAGCCGCTTATCTCACTAACAATAAACTGTAAGATTATAAGACAAATAATTATGCAATTAGAAATATTTATTAATTTGTCTAAGCTGTAAAAGTCTAACATCAAAAAGTATTATAGTATATCTATTAAGGTAATGGCTTCAATAGAGATTACTTTTGAAATTTAGTGCAGGAGGTATCAGTTCGATAAACAAATTTTTTAGTTTCAGAGAATTAGATTCAGAACCAAATGTATCGAGCATTAATTTAAATATAAATCATTATGGGGTTTCCGGCAAAAGAAAAAAACAAAAATAATAACCAAATATCTATACAACAACAAATGGTTCGCGGGTTTTCTGGGAAATAAGAATTTATTTAATATATATTATATAATACAAACATATATTGTGGTTGTACGTTGTCCTAAACGTTTTTTACTTATTTACCAAATCAATATGTTTACATTTTTAACTCTCCCCATTTCTGCTTATAAAATCAGGAATATCGGATAAGCGGAGTAGTTATGCATGTAATATTAATTAATAGATAATAGCATTATATATTCTATATTCTAGACTCTTGCACTCCGGGCAAATTGTTTCGTCGTTTGTTTTATATTTTTTCTAAACCCCATTTTTTGCTTTCAATAAAATACTATGCAAGGCTTTCCCAGACATCGTCATTGAATTTGTCTCCGTTCTTAAAACGATAAAAGAAAAGAAAGTGGAGAGGAAATTTTAGAGTGTAATAAAGAATTCTAGAATGACTGAAAGCAGACGAATTCCAAATTATGATAAACATTTAATAAATTAACATATAATGCCATTTTTTTACTAATCGGCAATCTACTTAAAGTGTTCCTACATATTGAGTAACGGAGAAAATAAAAGTTCAAATTTGAAACAAATACATTTGAAGCCTCTGCAGGATTAACAGTTGACAGGAAGACGAGCTTTCTCCTACTTGGAGAAAAGGTAGCGACAATGCCTACGCCTGAAAGGAAATTCAACGGCTAAGTATAACGGTAACTTAAAGTTAAGTTTAGGCAGTGGAGCTTTCATTATTCTTGTAGTACCCTTCGACATCCTATTGCATGTTCATGGGAGCTAAGGCTTGAAAAGGAACTGTGGGAGGTGAAGTATAAAGAGAATACATAGCGCAACAACTGAGGCCTGCCGTCCAGGAGGTCGATGAACCAAACTCATAACACAAGGCGGACCAAATGAGGAGAAATGCTATCGGAGAGGCTTCTCTATTAGCCGAGGTGAACACAACTGTCTAGAGCGGGAGAGAAACTAGCGGGACAGTTACAGAACAACACAGTCTGCCTGGCTTGGATTTACAACAGACCAACAACTTGCTTTAACAAGTAGTCTTCTATAATTAATACTCTACATAAACCCTAACAGCAGCAACAAGAGACAAATTTGTATAAACTTATGACAGATATAAATCCTTGAACTTCAATTAAAGAGTCTAATAATAATAAATAGACCCTTAGGCATGAGATTTAACAAAGAACTTTATATCAAAAATAGTTTAACAAAGTGGGCACTCCTTAAAAGGCTAGCTAGCAAAGATATCAATTCAAAAGTCTGAGATCCCCACACGACCATTTTATTCAATGCTAAGTAAGCGATATAAGAAACTTCAACGTGTAAATTAAATAATTTAGCACGTAATTTAATAGTAACTATAACTAAATCAAATTAATTAAAAAGAATACATATGAATTATCACCAAATCTCAATGAGACGGGGTTTGGAAACACACCACACTCAAGACAAGATTTCCAGGCTTGCTACTGAGTGAAATAGTAAGGCAGCAAAATATCTACAGTTCGTGATAATTTTAATATATTATACAGTGACATTCAAGGTGAAAGAAATAATACAAGTACAGTATAAGTGAACCTAGTCACGATTCTAACTCAATCCAACTGAACAATTTAATAAGCATAATTTACCAAATTGGTTTTACCAGAAAAAAACAAATCTAACCTTATAATTATGAAGTTAATAATTTAAGGCATTAATTTATTTTTTGTGTATACATACATAAAACAAAATGTATATACAGTATGTCCACGGATGGAGTTGCCTATACGTGTAAATTCCAAAAAAATTTAATTTTCGAAGAAAAGTCACTGTTCATAAAATCTCCTGCTTGCTCTTAAATGAAGATTTATAGTATTATTTTTTGTTTAAAATGTACCCTGTACCCAGAAAGTACAATTTCCTAAAATCTTATAAGAGAAAACATGTCCAAATGTCGACTCTTCAAGAAAAAAGTATTCTTTATAATTTCTTAGTTGTGGTATTGCTTTTTTGATAAAAACGACATGAAAGTTATTAAAGGGGAAATTAATTAGGAAAATAAATTCCTGTTTGAAATTGATTATTTTTTTATTAGTAAAATAAATAATATTTATTTTCTCTATAAATGCTTTCATGTTGTTTTTATTAAAAAAAGCAATACCACAACTTTTAATGCACTCAATGAGACCTTTAAATCGACCACCCCTCATGTATTAGAATCAGACAAATTTTACTTTTAATAAATGGCAGGAGGGGGGGGGGATTTTTGAAATTTGATTATCGACATTTTTATCCGAAAAATAAATTTGGAATAGTATCTAAAAGAAATTATAAAGAATACTTTTTTCTTGAAGAGTCGAAATTTGGACCGGTTTCCTCTTGTACGATTTTAGGTAATTGTACTCTCTGGGTACAAGGTACATTTTGAACAAATACTAATATGAAGAGTGACTTTTCTTTGAAAATTTAATTTTTATTGGAATTAAACGTATAGGCAACTTCCATCCGTGCGGACATACTGTATATTATAGCAAACTCTTATTTGTAAATTGAAGTTTATACTAATTTTAATTTTTACAATTTTTTTCTCGGATATTCTTAAAGTTGATTACACTTCCATTATTATAAGTAATTATAAATTATCTCTTGGGCAAACAAAGATCGCGAAAAAAGAAGGCCACCAGCTCAAATATAAAAATTCTATTAGGGATACAGTACTATATTAAGATTGCCATAACAAGAAAAAAGTAGGGGCATTGCATAGCCAGTAATAAAAAATCCAGCAAACAATACATAGCAAACAATCCAGTAATAAAAAAAAGTATCAGAGAAAAGAGATTTATAAATTTGCTTCTTAGAGTAATATTATTTTTTGATTTTGATACGCTTTAATAAATAGGTAAATATGTTCTTTATATTCCTCTGAGTGTTTTGGGGTTCAATTTATAAAAAAGTCAACTAACTATTTTTAAGCTCTAATTCGTATCTATTTAACACACATTATTAAACAATTTTAAGAGAAATAAACAGGTCAAGTGTGAGCTAGTCAGCACACAGCGAGGGTCCGTAGGCCACACTATATTATAGTGTTTAACTGTAAAGTGTATAAACAGTGTTTTTTTAAAATGCTAAAAAGCTTACTTTGAACAATTCTAAGGGTCTGATATTCTCAAAACACACTCTGATAAAGTATTTTTTTGCCACTGAACCGGACTACAACCATATAAATATGTCGAAAAGACCATAATTATAAAAAAACGTATTTTGTCAATAAAAAATAAAATAATATTTTTTTCGAAATTTCCAAAAAGTGGTATCTTTACTTTTGGTCTAAGAATTTTCGGGAATTTTTTCAGATTTTTTGCACTTCACATAAGCGAGATAGAGGGGGGGGGGGACACGTTTCACACCCACTTCAAACTTGCTTACGCTCGCCCTATCAAAGTTATAAAATAAGAATTATATATTTTTGTAATCAGCTCGACGTACCCTTTCATATGATACCCCTCACGGTGTCGAAAAAAAAAAAAAAAAAAAATTTAGTCCTTAAGATCTTTTACCCTAATTCTTTTTTAAAAATGTTTTTTTTTAAGTCGCTATATTTTTAATATATGTGGCCACGTACAAGACACATACATGCCAAATTTCAAAGTGATCGGACGAAAGGTGTAGCCATGAGAGCACGCGAGAGGACGGACGGACAGACACACGCAGGAAAATATAAGGGTCCTTGGTTTTGCCTACGGACCCTAATAAAAATGCAATGGCCTTGAAAAAAAAATTAATTTATCTTTAGTAACAATTAAATCTCAGTTAAATATCAAACTTGTAAAAACAGAGTTATAGCGTTATCTAAGAATTCATATACACGTAATTTCAAACTGATATTTATACATAATTGATGTCCTCCATAAAGTTTCTAATCAGACGATAATTTAACTCATTACAATTTCGGCAATCAATTAACGTCATTAAAATATTGGGCTTTATTGTCATCGAGGCCGAGGCATATTTAACTGAATTTTTATAGGCAATGAAGAAAGTCATGAGATAAGGAACCTCTATTGTAGACAATTCAATGGACAAAAGACTGTCTTTGTTCCGTTCTATTTAAATATCTGCACAGATAACAGAAATAATGGCACTTATGGAATAAGGTGTCGCTTAACTGATACTAATAAACTGTTCTATCATTTAATTTTATACATCACTTTAACGCAAATACTCAGTACTTATTCTAAAACAGAATTATTCAATCTTATTACTAAAATCAGGTCAAACCCAAACCTAATAAACTAGTTATAATAATTTAAAAATCAACATACATCGCTTACTGCCAGTAATAGAGTAGCACAATTAAAAAATTGACATTAAAAAAAAAAAAAGAGTAAAGATTATATACATTTTGTAGAATAATGTGTTTTGTTTGTTGTGTTGTGTTGTTTAATTTAATAAATAATATTGCTTCCGAGCTTACCGAAGGTAACGGAAGCTATGTGATCGTTTCGAAGAACGAAAATATTTTAGGTGTCCGATTTCAAAAATTTCAATACAGAAATCCGTTTCAGACATCAGGGAACATTTTTGGTTCAGTGTCTGTCTGTCAGCCTGTCGTTCGATTTTTGCGAACCAACATATCTTAAAAACTACACGTCCGATTTTAATTAAATTTAGAGGGTAGGTCATAATTAGCCCATTATTGGTCCCATATAAGTTTCAACCTTCTGCGCTTATTTGTTTCTCCTCCACATGCGCACAAACACACATCTATTTACACCTATAGCTTCAAAAGTACTTATCTAATTTGTATGAAACTTTTACAGTTTATCGAATGTAACCCGTAGATATCCCAAGATTAAGTTGAACCGTCTGCGCTAAATTAATGTAAAAATAGAAAAACAATTTTGACAGATTAAAAAACGGGGAAACAATTAAACAAATGAGACAATATGGCTTCCATAAAACCAATACAGTACTGGATAGGATGTGAGGAAGCTATGTGCCACACCAATTGGCAGTCTATTTTTTTATTTATTGATTAAATCTAAAATACAAGATTTAATTTTTATTAAAAAAAGCCGACTCTGAGCAAGATTATGTATAATTTATGATCTAGTTCGTTTTCTCCCCTTTTACGACTGTAATGTCAGAACAGTTTATATTTTGTTCATTCATATTAATATTGAAATTAAAACACATTTTTTATTTACGGTATATTTAACGTCATACAAATCTTCATAACCCATTTCTATGAGCTCTCTTTTTCCTCTCAGTTCAAAAGAAACTGCACAGTGTGACGGCACTAACATGGGTCCAGAATTTTTTTACAATAATATGATGGTGCAATCACCATAATTTTGGGTGAGCCTAAAAACTAAAATCTTGTGTATTATACTCTTTATTTTAAGGTTAAGCGTCCTACATTTTGGGAGATCCTATCATTTGATGTTGCCAGTAAATTTTAACAGGCAATATGTATTACTTACATGTGATGTGTCAGATGTGTGTTTGTGTATATATGTGTATGTGCGTGTATGTTTGAAAATAATAAGTAATAGTAAGAGAGAATTTATTTTTTCTAGTAGTTTTATAATAAATAAAAAAATTCTATTTAATCTTAGCCAGTATAAGCTATCCAATACTCAAATTTTTTGTGTGTTATCTTTTAGTGGGAAAATATTTATGAAATCAAAAATCAATATAATAAGGAACAAATCTTGAAAAACGTGATTATAAAGCAAAAAATGTGTAAGTTGAGACGGTGTTGCGATAAGATAAGAGCATTAAGTATTTCTAGCTACAACATGGGCACAATTCAAAAAAGGGCCCCTGTTGCAGATAGCATTATAATGTCATAGTCTCCATAGTCTCTGAAATCTGAAACTAGATTTTTGGCCGCGGAACCGACTTATACCGGTTGCATCGGTATTAATATGGATTACATTTACAATTTTATTATTTCTTTATCTCAAGTCACTACTTGACTACTGATAAGTAATTTAAAGTTTTACAAATTTAAATACAAAACCTGTAATTAAGAATATCGTAAGTAAATATAGAATCCTATATGTAATTTTAGTTTCGCGAGAACCTGTTAAGTTCAAGTAATTAGGGGGGGGGGGGGGGTTATAGATGGAGTTATAGGGATGTTTTATAGGGATGGATTATAGGAGTTATAGGGGTTATAATTTTAGTTTCGCGAGAACCTGTTAAGTTCAAGTAATTGGGGGGGGGGGGGGGTTATAGATGGAGTTATAGGGGGGTTATAGGGATGGAGTTTATTTTTATTTTTATTTTTAATTTAACTACTTCCTCTTCATAATATATTCTAGGTACATATATGAGAAAGTAAAAACATTAAAATATTTATTTTGTCAGTTTTGTCAGTGTCCTCTAAGCAAAAGTAAAGTATAGGAGGTTCATATGAAATTTTTATATGGAAAAGAAAGTGTGCAATGTCAACATATGTACCGCTTTGTCTAGCTTCATCCACCCACAGACTTTATTCCGCACATTCTCAGTATATAAATTAAAACGGCGCCATACATTTTTTTTTTTTTTTTAGAAGAGTAATAGGGCACCTGGGTCTCTAAGGAAGATTGCCAGCTGATAATAAAATGAATTATATCATTTAAAACCTGCCTCATCACTATTGCTGTGCATGTAATAACCGTCAAAAATGAATACATATCACAAATTTTAATACAAATCAAAGTAAAATAAAACCACTAAGCCTCGATCGTTGGCGTTTAGTTTTAACTTGAACAATAAAAATAAAATTTTATCTATAGTAAAATAAAGCATTATGACAATCAGCTAGGAGAGAGCACGGAGTGGGAAGTGAAGAGAAATGGCAAGAGATGGCGAAGAGAGATGACATGCGCTCGCTTCTCTTTTCCTTCTATCCTCTCTCATTTCGAATCAATAATTAATTGCACTCGGGTCTCGGGGCCGCGCCAACGCCAGCTCCAAAACCCAAGGCACAAGTGGAAAAAACTGGGGCTTCGGTCTTTACAACGCACACACACACAAAAGAAGGATTTGAAAAAAAAGACTGACTAGACTAGGGAGAAGAAGAAGGGGGAGTTTTGCCTTTCAAGTCTTGGAAGCCATTACGGACGAAGAGAAGACTACAGAATTCACCGAGAAGAAGGTGGGGCTTGGAAAAGGAAAAGACTTGACAGGGCTATGGAGGTCGGGAGGATGGAGGCACAGTAGAGGGAGGAGATGAGAGAAGCAACACAAAGTAGAAATTCCAGGACGGTTTCCAGTTCACAACACCCGAGAGGGGGAGTTTAGTAACGAAGGGATGAGTCGTAACACTCGGAGTGAGTTCTCTCTTCTATCTCACCTTGAGCACAAGCCCGGGGACCAGGACCCCCAAGACTTGAAAACCTCTCGCACAGAGCAGATCTGCTTCAAAGCCAACCCACATACAATCCTTAACACGAACTCAGATACACAAACCTTTCCCAGAAAATACTTGAGGATCGATAAGACCAGATTAATGACTGTTATGTTACATCCCAAACCTCCTCCACCTCTCAAGCCAAATAAAATTGTAGAATATCATTTGTTATCAGTATGAGTACTCACCTACTTCTAAACATTACAACAGACCTGTTAATTCATTGAGTCCAAATAAAAACACAGATCAAATGGTTGTAATAAAAATATCATAATATTATGAAATGTGATTAGAAGTATACTATGTTGTAAGTATACTATTGGGTTATAAATAACTAATTTAAATATAAAGTTGAATAAATTTATTAATTTAGAGGCATTTTAACCGAAAAAGGTTTCAAAGTAAGATGGGGGAAGTTCGTATCTGAATAATAAAAAAAAACTGACCTCATTTATGTTCAACTAAAGGATAAGGAAGTTAAAAACTTGACCTATTTTTCATCCCAAAATAGAAAAAAGGATCTCGTAAAGTGTAACACATTGAGGAATAAAATAGTACAATGTTACTAAATACCTTTCGTTATGGATTTTTTTTTTTTTTTTTTTTTTTAAATGATCCTAAAGCAAAGATCATTAAAAAAAAGGACGGAGAAATAAACTTTAAGGCTTTAATTGGACTGCATACAGTAGTACTCTCGACCCATTGGCTAGGTTACTGGAATGAAATAGCTATTTGGTAAACTAACTTATTAGCTTGTGTACTCAAATAATAAATACAAGGCCTAGAGGATAAAGTACTTTTACTGATTATGCCAAAATTTGATAAGTATACCTACTGCAATACAAAAACTTATGTGTGTATATATATATATATATATATACCCCCCCCCCCCTATATATATATATATATGCCCTGGGTATATATATATATATATATATATATATATATATATATATATATATATATATATATATATATATATATATATATATATATATATATAAATATATATACACATATACATATGTATAAATGGTACTTGTTGATTAGGAGCCCTCCCTACTTTTTAACGCTATAAATAAATTATAGTGGATGCATGCATTAGGTATCCCCAGTAACAAATTTTGAATCAATACCCACCGATAGCATGACATCCTAAAATGCGATCACCTAGTAAATTAAATATATATATATTTCTTTAAATATGTCATATAGATATATACAAAACTAAATCCTCTACTTTTAAAATACCTATAATCTTCTATTTAAAACAAAAGTAATGATTATGTCATCAAAATTAAGATGATTATGTCATCAAATTACTTTTGATGTTGCAATAATGATTGATGATCATGATTAGTAGACAATTAAATTCCAAATTTCAATTCTTAAGTAACAATTTAAATGGAAATTTCAACTAAATTTATTAATTAACTAATGACTGATTATTGTATTGTCATCAATAAACAATCTGTGCAAGGTTTAGTTTCAAGGTAGTCGGGAAGTGGGTCAAATTTAGGTTACAAAACTAGGAGAAAAAAAAAAAAAAAATAAATAGAGAAGTTGAATAAAAGCGAGTAATCAGTAAAGTGGCCGATCCCCCGTCCTGGAATAACCTAATTAGGAGTTAAAAGGGCATAAAAGAAACGGCAGACAAGTAAAAATAAAAATTAGAATAATTTTATTCTTCGTTTTATTCCAATGAAAAGAGATCTTAGGCCCCTAACACTTATTTGAAAACAAAAATAAATAAATAAAAATACCCTGGTTATATGCAAATGGCTAGTAATTATTTCAAAATCAAATATATGAACACGAGTCACTTGCTAAGGAAGAAAGAAAGAAAGACCTTTCTCTAGTAAACTAACAGTAACAGTTGTTCAAAGTTACAACCACTAGAGGTCATATTTTCAGTGCGATATACAAAATAAACTAAGTTAAAAGAGGAAGTAAGACTCAACTACACAATAGGTTTATTTAGGCGACACAGATCTTTAATCGAAAGTGGTCATCAAGAACGATGTCTGATATAATTCATACTGACTGTAAGGGTCATTTGCAAAAAATGTTGCTTCCATATCCCAGCCCAGTGCCCAGTTATGCACAAATGTTTGAACTAGTTCGATCAAAGGATGTAATATGCTTCTAGATCTAGATTGTAAATACTGAAGGAAGCGAGATTGTAAATGAAAAGGATCTAGCGGAAGTTCAAGGTGGGGGAAGTCCCGTACCTATAAGCCCTTTCAATACATTATCACTCAATTGATAGGGGAATTAATGGTCATAAGATATAGAATATTTTGTCATCATTCATACAGACGTCAAATTTACAGACGTATGAAAAGCTACAATTTAATCCCCTTATTATTTTGTTGTATGAGATTAGTGCCTAGTTTGCACGGGTGGAGTATTTTAGAATTAGTAGCTACGGTCGAGTAATTTCGTCAGTGTCGAGAATATAAATTTAGTAAGAAACAAAGTGTCCATACGAGTCGAGTACCAAATTACTAAAATACTCGGCCCGTGTAAACTAGGCTTAAATGCGATTTAAATATCTCTTCCTACACGATAAGTTGATAAAATTCATAATTTCTTAAAGATAATTTCATAGTTTCTTTTCTTGTGCTCTTTAGTGTAGAATCTTGTTTTAATTATCATTGTAAATAAATAACTTTACCTACTGATTTTTAATAATTTATGATTTAATGAGAATGAGCAATAGGTATTCTAGTTATTTACCATACAATTATTTTTATAAATATCATTAATATTTTTAAATTACAAATGATCTGCGCAATAAAGGTACCTAATGTCAAACATTTTTTGATACCTAATCTCATTTAACACTTTTTCAGTCAAAGTTGCCTCATTAACTTATCACATTACGCTATACTTATATGAAATCGGAATGTAAGCGGATGAAAAGACGACACAAAGTAAGGCTCCAGAGATAATTTATGAAATTTGCATTATCTTATAAAGAAATTAATCATATCTCTCTTCTAACTTGGGCAAGTAAGCCTTTTAACATACAACATACCCACATAATAATAAGAACTAACGAAAAAAAACACTTTCTACAATATAGTTGAGAACATTAACTAGGGGTCATAGAAAATTTGATGAAAAACCATCATACATAATGATTATTTGTGAGCAAGCAGTATTAAAGCATGTGGCAGTTAAGGAAAAATTTAATTTGAAGGTAAATAAGCAAAAGTGGCCAGCCTATTTCTAATTGTATTTTATTTATTATTAAAATAAAACGGGAAACGTTTAACAAGATTTCAACCTTTAACATTAAATACCAACTGAAATCATTGTCCAAAGTCAGTTTACTAACAAGTCAGATTAAAAATTAGACATCACAAATTATTTAGACACGATTAATTAAGAGAGTATTGAATATTTTACACGCTATAAACAAGAAAAAAAAGTGTTAAATCTATTTTTCATATTTAAATGTTAGCCGGCATCGGCAGTAGATACCACATGCCAAATGCTAAAGAATGTTAACGATCACCATAACATTTATGGAACTTCTTACTATTACAGGCCATCAAATTAAAAACAGCAAATAAAAGTAGAAATACTTTGAAGGATTACAGTAACTAGGTCATGGCATTTGTTTAAAAGAGAGCTTTATGTCACTTGCAGTAACAAGAAAACAGTCTGCTGTGCAAGAAAACGTCTAATGCTACTGAAGACTCCAAACAAAAAGATTAAGAGTTGCAATACTATTGTGACACACTACATATTGTATAATAATAGTAAATAAGACTTTGTCTAGATGTTTTAAATAACATTTAAAGTAAGCCATGTAAGTTTGTACAACATGACAACACAAAACATTAACTCACACTGTCAACGAAATGGTAAACAAGAATCAGCTGATTGAAAGTGAAACTCACCTTGTATTCACAGAAGAAAATATGAAACAATCGCTCGACGATTCCCTGGTAAATACACCGCAATCCGTAGGATTCACAAGTACGGAGATCACACCCGGTTCTCAAAACATAATCACACGCGTGTCAGGACGACAAGAGAGGGGTGGTCGAGGATTGACACACGACTAGTTATGATATCTGTAAGAGAATGAGTTTGTTGTTGTTGGCAGAAGACGGCGGCTCGAGTGGAAGAAGGCTGTTGATGTCGGGGAAGCTAGCGGCCGACTGGAGAGTTATTCGGAGTTTAGTTTCCAAGATGGTGGGACCTCTATACACACGGGAGACGAAGCAAGCCCGAGCCCGAGCTACAGCACGGTGCGTTTCATTTATCTGCAAGGGGGCCTCGGCTAGATTACGGAACAAGCACAGGCACCACACACACCGACAACTCGACCCGAGTCAATAATCATATCTAGATATCTCTGTCCCACACGGCACTCTCTACCGCACTCCCAACTCCCAACCCACCTCTTCACTCACCGCTACCATCCACCACGCATGCTCCCCGCCAGCTCCTCCTTTTTCCCCTCCTCTTTTCTCCGAAACTTCTATCTCATTTCTTGGCCCCAAGTCCTCCTTTACCCCCCTATGTCCGAGTTCGTTGTGAGGAATAACCTCCCCCCTCCCCCCTGGTGCTTTGAGCTTCACTATTCCCTTCCCCCCAGAAGCTCGATATTACCCACCGGCACCCTAGCAATAACTCCCCCCAACTCAACCATAACTTTTATGCCCCAAAACTGAAAGTATAAAAAAATCGAGGCCCCAAGGATTGCAACACACCTTTCTTCACAAAAGCAAACAACATTAATTAATTACTATTTATATTTACTTCTAAATATGTAGTTAGTTGCCTAACGCTATGCTATAATGCTAAGTGTATCAGAGGGAGAACAAATAATATAAAACCGTCGTGTTCGACTCATGCTTTTTGTGTTTTTGAATAAAAATAAATATCTAAACTGATGGGGATATAGACGCTCTTCAATTCCATATTTTATACAATTGTTTTCTTTTTCTGATCTTTTTTTGATATAAAACTATAATAGTTATTTATGTAACTAGGCAGCAAAATGGAATTTTACTGACGAGGGGTTAGATTAGCCTCCGAGCCGAAGGCGAGGACAGGCTATGATAATTAACTGCCGAGGCAGGTAATTTACCTATTTGACTGCCGAGGCGAAGCCGAGGCAGGCAATGAATAAACGAGGCAGAAATGTTTCCTTTGCTGCCTTGTTGCATACAATATTTTATCTACTTGCGGAAGAAAAATGAAGCTGCTAAAATGTTATCTTTATTAATATAACATAGTTAATAACTATGTGTCATATTATTTAAGATAATAACATATGTATTAACTAAAATTAATGTTCAAATAAGAAACTTGGGAATAATAACAATAAGTGAAAAGCAAACTCAATCTATAAAACAACAAAATACAAAACACACGTTTAACACACATAACTTCTGAATGAATAATGCACGCAATATAAAATATTTATTTATATTTTTACTAAAAAATTAATAAAAGTGTTAAAGATATCTTCTATTGCTTAAAAGAAAAGAAGTAACTAGGATACATCAAGAAAAGTAGCTAGTTTAATCTAGAAAGATTTCAATAATAAAAATAATATGGATGTTCAATGTTTACATGAAGCTACAGTTTAGTCAGTGACTGACCCAGCGCCGGTGCTACACTTTTGGCCGCCACAGGCAAGACGGTTTTTGGCCGCCCCATTTAAATAAGAATTTTTTTTACCGGGGGGGGGGGGGGGGGGGGGAGAGGGGAGAAGGGTGATTTTTTGGGGCTTTCCTACATTTTTATGGGTTCATAAACAAGTTCTTTTCTGGGGCCCTGAAATTTTCTATAGCCATATTTTTAATATATTATCCTTAGTGGGCATTATATTGTGAATCATAATGAAACACGCCTCCTCTGATACTTTATTTTAGATTAGATTAAAAAGTAAAGTTTTACTAATAAGCCAACGTTTGTTAACTTCGGACAGTCTCGCCTTTCTGGTTCTTGAGGAATAGCAACTTAAAGTATTTTAAACTTTTTAAAATAAAATAATTCTTCCACTTTCAATCGCCCTTACAGAGACAGAGGAATGAACAAAGTCTATTTAATATAACCTGACTGCTTTTTAAAATAGTGCATGTCACTATTATTATCTATGATAGTTTTTTAGTAATAAAGTAAACTAGGGTATTTTTAAATCCTCAATATTAGAGGAAGGGTACTTCTTTAGATTGTTACTCCCCTATGTTGCTTTAGAATAAAAATGACTTAGACTAAATAACTATTAAGAAAAAGAGATGTTTAGTCCAATGTAGTTTGGGACCAAGGAATATCCCATTTCTGTTTTTATAAGGGGAGTAACAGTCTAAAGAAGAACATTCCGTACACCTTCTTTAGATTGTTACTCCCCTCTGTTTTATTTATAAGGGAGTAATAGTCTAAAGAAGAACATTCCGTACACCTCCTTTAGATTGTTACTCCCTCTGTTTTTATTATAAGGGGAGTAACAATCTAATTGGAGCCGCTACCCCCAAAAACTCTGCAAAAAAACGTAAAAAAAATTATTTCTCAAAAACGGTTCATTTTGATTAAAAAATTCTAAAATGTAGTCCATTAAAATACGAATCTAACGATATAATAAGCCGTTTAACATGGAAAAGTCTAGTTCCTGAAAAAATAGCTAACCGCGGCCGGAGAGATCGATTCCTCGCCGAGCTGAGGAGAAGTTATTTTTAAATTTTGATGAAAATATTGAATAATAATTAAATGTACCTACTAAAACTAATAAATGGAAAACTCTGGGCTAAGTGTAATTATGAACTCGTATATTATAATATTATGAAAAACTTCGTCTGATTTGTCTGGGACCGATTTTTATTTTATTAAGATTAGGAGAGATACATATATAACAATTAACAAATTTAGGGAAGGGTAGAAAATATAACAGCTATAAAGGGGTAAGAAAAGAGTTAGTGAATAGTGAATAAATAAATAAAAAGATATGAGGTGTAATGGAAAAGACTTAAGGAGGGTTATACGAGAGAAAGATAAATACATACATAGATAAAATTATATATTATGTACTCATATAATAGCAAAGACCGCCAATAGTTTTTTTAGGAATAATAAGAAATAACACCGGTGTAACCAAGAATCAACAAAGAAAAGAAATGCGATTGGCTCGGCTACTAAAACAGCACCTGATAAGGTATTGTCTAGGGGTGTTATTACTAGGGTTCCATCTCTAACTGCCTACTTAGTACCTCACGCACTCATCGTTTTGCTACTCTAGATTTTGTTTTTTTTAATTTATATATAATAAAACAAACTGAGGGCGTCATCGGCCGCCCCCTGAGTTTGGCCGCCACAGGCGGCCGCCTGCCCCGCCTGTGCGTAGCGCCGGCGCTGAGTGACTCTAATATTTTTTTAAATTAAAGATCTACTAATCATTGAACAGAATTAACAAATATAGACAAATAATTTTATTATTAAAACGTTTATTTATTATTAAATATTACTTATTTAACTATAATATATAATGTTATAAGATAGAGATAATAGTATAAACTGTTCTTGCCAAAATAAGAGGTTATGACACGCAGTGGTAAACACTGTTACTTTCTCTGCCTAGGCAGGGAAATATTTCCCTGCCTAGGCAGAGAAAGTATTTTTCTGACTGTTTTAACTACTTTCCTGCCTGTTTTTAATATTTTAATGACAAATCAGGGAAATAGTACTTTCCAGCCTAAAAACAGTTAAGTAATGTTTAATTTTGCTGCCGCGAGTAGATAAAATAATTTACAAAAATTGCATTACAAGTAAAAATGTAAGAGTTATTAATATCAGTTTCTTAATATGATTTGTCTGTCAGTTTCTATCCTGTAAATTAACATTGACCATATTGAATAAGATGGAACCATCACAAAAATCTATGTAACTAAATTAAACACAAGAATTCAAACTTATATACTCATGAGACATTACAAATAACTTTAAGTTCACCCCAATCAGTGGCGTAGCTATAAGGCATTAGGGGACCCTCGCCAAAAGAAATTGATGAGCAAAAAAAAAAAAAAACATTTTAAAGGGGCTCCATCGACATTGGTACAAAGATAGTAGTTTTATGTTTTTTTTTTGATTTGGGGGCCCCTTGGCTTCGACGAACGCTAATCCGGCCCCGGCCCCAGTCGGCTAGCAAGGACAATGCCATAGACCAGTGGCGACCGTGTGCATGGGGTCAGCCGCACACGGGCCTCGGGGTGAGGGGGGGCCTCACTTGTGTCCGGCCAGTAATAAAAAAATAAAAATAAATAAGTAAAAAATAAAGAATAATTTACTAAAAAGGTGAAGTTATAGTCCACAGGCCACCATAAGAAG